>CM053612.1:84894073-84982674 GCA_028646535.1 Procyon lotor | reverse complement strand
ATTGTATATCTTCAAAAATAATAATGTCCAGGCCCTATTTATTAAATGATCACTCTTAATCAAATAGTAAATGCTTAGCTGAAGCCTTGTCTGTTTTTGGATTTTCTAAATTTGTCAAGGATTTCTGTCGTCCTGCACACGTTAGCAGTCTTGTAATAATTTGTCATTTTGATATACATTCCACTACCAGGCACTGTAAGTTACCTTATTCTTGTCTTTTAAGTTTTTCTTCATTCTTCAAAAAGAAATTTAGAATAAATTTGCCAAGTTTAAAAAAAATCCTTAAAGGATCCAAAATATATTTATCATTTCAGTAAAGGAGAATTTTTGTCTTTATGTGATAATTTTTCATCTAGGAATAGATTCTCATTCCACTTAAGCATCTCTTCTATTATATCTACTAGTAATTATTTCTATTTTTAGATCTAAATCTCCACATAATTTGTAATATTGTTATTAAGTTTATTATTACCGGGAATTTTATATTTTTGGTTATTAGCAATAATAACTTTTTTCCACTATATTTTCTAACTTGTTATATTAAAAGATTTCTCTTGTTAGTTAGGGAAACTTAACCCACTTAGCTTATCCTACAAAAGGTGGAAGTGATATTTAATGGCAGGAATCAGAGATATCTTGATGAATTATTGTAAGGCAGGGATTTCACCCGAACTCAGAAATGAATTGTAAGCAAATGCCCCTGGGATTCCTCTTTCCTTCTACATATCTTGTTTGTCACTCTGTGCTCGTCTGCCTGTTTGGTTTTGTTTTCCCCGCTGAGATAGGCTTCCTCTGTTTCTTCCTAGAGGAAAGATGTACAGAGGATGATTTGCTGTAAACAACTCGAAGCTCCTAACTTTATGGTTTAGCAAGTTAAGCCATTTCTTCTCTTAGCCACACTTCCAGATTCCCACTGAAGAGACCCTATTCGAGCTGAGTTCAGTCAGGGGCTGACCCAGGACTGATCATACTCCCCTTCCAGGGTACATCAGAAGCAAAGTTTGGGTGGAAATTTTACTTTTTCCTTTCCTGTTCTTGCCTCCATGCAGTAATGCTCTGGAATAAGGAGAAAAGGCAAAAGTGTTAGTCTGGAGATTTGAAATAGTAGTTGGCTCTCATGTTATAGACCTGCTTCTTTGTCTCTTCTTACTTTTTGCAAGGACAAGATACGGCACATTGAGGTTAATATTTTCAGAAAAGTAGCATTTCTTACGAGGACTGTCCATTCAGCTTTGAAAAAGGATGAGTGAAGGAAAATGATGTCTGTCTTATTAATTTTTTAAAAATATTTTATTTATTTATTTGTCAGAGAGCACAAGCAGGTGGAGTGGCAGGCAGAGGGCGAGAGAGAAGCAGGCTCCCCGCTGAGCAGGGAGCCCGATGCGGGGCTCGATTCCAGGACTCCGGGATCATGACCCGAGCCAAAGGCAGTCACTTGACCGACTGAGCCACCCAGGTGCCCTATCTTAGTAATTTGAAACAACTGAATAAGTGCTGGTATAGGACACCTGACTTTCATCTTAAGCAGCAAGTGGTATGGATTTCCTGGTGGCAGGAAAGAAATGCCCCTTTAGATATTGACACCTGTTCTGAAATCATCTTTCTCTGAATTGCTGCTTTCGTTAATCAAAATAAAGAGGCCATCCATTCAAGAGCTTTACAAGCCCCAGCGAAGACTCCACGTCTCTCTGTAAACAAAGAGCCAAATAGCACCTCTGGGCTCTCACTGCACACCACCCTGGTCTCAGGGATGTAGTGTCCTCTCTAGTCCTAGGTCTCGGCCAATCAGAGCTGTTTCAGCACTGATTGTCTTTTTCCACAGTGATAATGATGTTGAATATCTCACAAACGTAATCACAAAATGACCTAACCTTTGAGACTGAGAAACATTGTAATAGATCTTACCTTCTCATCCTCACTTGGTGGGAAGATTTGAATCCCCAGCACAAAATTACCAACTGAATCTTTGCTATTGACTGTTTGGCTCCTGAGTTCCCTACAGGCTTGATTCTGAGCCCACAGCACCTCAGGAGAAAGTCTGTACGGGGTACAAGCTTTAGTATCTTGAGCCAGAGAAGATTTAAGACAGTAATTCCCAAACAAAGTTCTATTCCTTCAACTCTGATTTTCCAGCACTAGGTTTTGATGCTTCCTTATCTCAGTAATACCTTTCAAGCAGGGAGATCAAAATGACCAGAGGGAAATGAAATCTTCACTTTAGATTCTGCCTTCAAAACTAAACTGTTTACTACACGTGAACAAATTAAGCCTCGTGTTTACTCTCTTTTGGAAAGATGATGTTCGCTTCCTGTGGTTGTTCGTAATGGGTTTTCTGGACACATATGAAAGAATCACCACTCCCGGAATTCCCTCATCTAAAAGAAGATACCTGAGAGGCAAGAAGCAAATTGGTTATCAATTTTTGAATGATAGAAAAGTGCCAAAATTACTTCCTTTAGATGTTTCAGAGATTTTTCCCTAGTAGGAAATTCTTTTGAATACCAGACCTAAATGTCTAATAGTCTGTAGGTTATAAATAAAGTTTTTCTGTCTTAAAGACCTGTATTTGATGGGGCAAGAGAAAGACAAAAGCGTGGAAAGGATTCCCCCTTTCTGGGCTAGCAGTGCTTCTTGTGGAAAAAAAGACAGAGCTCTTATGATGCACACTTTATTATTCTAGGAAGTAGGTGGACTAGAAAAGAAGAAATGACCTTCTGTTTCTCAAGAGTTAGACTTTTTCAGGGGTGCCTGGGTGACGTAGTTAAGCATCCAACTCTTGATCTTGGCTCAGGTCATGATCTCAGGCTCATGAGATCGAGCCCCACATTGGGCTCTGTGCTTGGCACAGAACTTGCTTGAGATTCTCTCTCTTCAAAAAAAATTAAAAAAGAGAGTGTGTTAGACTTTTTCATGGCACTTTGCCCAGAGACTTATTTTGCTTGGACCAGTGATGGACTCCAGCTGATGTTCCCCACGCCCCCCCCTCCTCCCCCACTGCCTGCTGCCCTACACCTCATCAGGTTCAGCCTGATTCTGATGCCAGGGAGTATAGCTCTTAATCTGGTAGTTCATATGAATCACCTGTGTAGCTTTAAAATGCACAGATGGCTGGGGCAAAACAAAGAATGCCCTGATGAGATAGTTCTTGGATCTGTATATAAACAGTGACAGAATAACAGCCACAAAAGCCCTCTGAGGATAATTCTGATAGGCAGCCTCAGTCAGACCCAGCCTAACTAGAAGCAGGAGGGATTTAGAAGGCTCCAGCCCATCAAAACAGCCTTTCTTCCAATGGTTGCTAAGGTATGTCCCCACATCATATATGAAAACGAGGTTCACTATTGCTGAGCTCTTGACTTGGTAAATAAGAGAAAGACAATACCTTTACTCCAACTGGGTGGAATTCTGCCCTTAAACTAAAGTCCAATGCTTGGAGCTCTGTTATCTACTTACAACATTTCATGATCCCGGAGTGTCAGTCCTGATTTCCCAGTGTTGACTGTTGTTTCCTTCATTGCCATTGTCACCGATCAGAAAATCAGCACTATTTGATTTTGGATCCTACAATAAAAAGGTCTCCCCTGGAATGCCATCCCTGCATTTTGCATTTTCATTTTACCCCCTGCCCCACCCCACCCCCCACCAGGCTTGGATTTGCTGTCTAAGCTAATAATTGAGATGAGACTATCCTCTAGAATATCCCTGTCCAAATGGTTATGTCTAGTTTTACGATGGCTCTTCTTAATCTGCTCTGTCTCATTACTGTCAGACTATAATCAGCAAGGTCTAGAAATATTTCATCATTTTCCTACCCCAGACCACAGAGGAAGAATTGATAGCAGTTTCTAATGTGCTAGTGGAGGCCATAAGAATTACTGAGATTTAGAATCAGAAATAAACCCAGGGACCACGGACAGCCAGAGTACAAGGGAGTCTGAGTTCAGACTGGTCACCCTGATACTGGGAAGGGACCAAAAGTGGTCAGCAGGACCAGGAGGAATTTGTGTTCGGTGAGGATGTCATACCTGGAGCCACACAGTTAAACTTGGGGACATCAGCATCCAGATGCTGGTAGCTAGTCTGTTACCGGATGGGCAGTTTACAACTCCTGCTCAGCACCCAGCTTCCTGGTTTTAGAAAGCACCTGGTTCTGAAAGTCACTGGAGGAGTAGTTTTCTAACCTAGTGTTTGGATGGCCTATACAAATGCAGATTCAGCTGCCCTGGACACCAGATACTCTGATTCATTAGGTCTCTGATAGGAGCAGGGAATTGCATTTGCTGGGGGGAAAGAAGCCTCGGTGATTTTTGTACAGCTGGTCAGGAATCATACCTTGAGAAACTCTAACCACGTAAAATACGTCCGAAAATTTGAAGCCTCAGATAGGAGGCAAATCATCTTATTTGTTGGGGGAGGGGAATGTAAGCTTTGGTTGCTAGGCAGGGCCTGACAGTACCTGCTGAATTCGTTACAAGTGTTACAGGATAAACTGAGGCACATTACAATTTCGAAGTGTTTCTTTGAGCAAGCGTCGATTTGAATTGGACAGCACCAAATCTGAAATGATTAAGAGCACTTCACAGGCAGGAGCTGGAGCAAGGATTGTATGGAGAAGACAAAGAAGTGAAAGACGGTAATTATTTGGCCAACTGTAGCTTAAGTGGTTGCCTTATTGGGAAACCTAGTGGGCTACTCATGATCAGTGGTTTTTCAATGTCTGTTTCTCTGATTCAAGCGCATCAACTCCGGCTTAGGTTTAGCTTTGCTTACGGTGGGCTTATGAGGCGTTAGGACCAGCTCAGTCTAATGGGGTCCTTGTTTGATACTTGAAGACAAGCAATTTTATGAGAGCTCTGTCGAGCCATTTAATGTATCTTTCATAGGGTTTTCCCAAAGTAATTTCTTGAGCACGCTTCAAGTCCTTTGTTTTGTAGGTCCCAAGCTAAGGATTTTTAGTTAAAATATTTAGAGTAGAAACACCTAAATGGAATGGCCTCAACTGATCATCCTGTGACTTAACGGTTCCTAAATAGAGCCTCCTCTTACTTGAGTGTACTGGGGCCCCGTGACGAGCGCCATTACACACCGAGTGGGCCAGCCGAACACATCTGGATTTGGCGGTTGCCACGTATGGCTGGCAGTCTTCAGGCCTGCTGCTGCCCGACAACGGAGTAAGAATGCGAGTAGGAAGTGGGTTACCGACGTGCCACTGTGATAATGCCCTTTTATATTGAGTGGATCCCTGAGTGCTGATTTACATAAACGCCTAAATAAAATCATTGAAAAAGCAGTGGGCCCGTGGTCGTTAACTCTTCTCACACTATGAATTCCTGACTCCGTGCTGGCTCTGGTGATCTTCCAACTTCAGGCGGAAGTGTCTCCATGAGGAAAGGACTCGGGCCTCATGGGGTTATGTTCACACACGGATCCTTTCTGCTGCTTGTCTGCAGGGAAAGCAGGAAACTGAACCGAAGACAACCTTAAATCAACTCGAAATCTTTATTTGAACCGTAGACTGACAGTCGTGGTCTGACCTAGCTCTCTAGATGCAAACTTAGACCCACAGATATTGGATAATTTAATGATCCCCCGTGCAGTTTCTTTGTTGGGAGTATAATGACTTCATGGTTGTAGCTAAAGGTGCCTGTTAGGGAGAAAGAAGGAAAGAAAACTCCCTCGAGGTGTTTATTTTAAAGATGCATTGGATTAAACGCCTTGCTCGCTCTTCCCGATGTTTCCATTTGCAGGCCCGGTTTTCAGCGTGCCGCTGCCATCTGCAGACTCCTGTGGCAGCTCTCAGTTGGCTCTTAAGTGGAATTCAGTTTCCCGATCCTGGGTGGTAAGGTTCTCCACTTCTTCATTCTCCTTTAGCTAAAATTCCTATTTTCTGCCCGCCATGTGCACCGCACTCTGTAGTCCAAACCTAATTATTTTTGAGGGTTGATGTCTTAGGCTGTTTTCATATTTACTGTTATTTCTCCTCGAGAAAGCTCGCCAGTTTCTTTTGCTTACCGGGGAACACTTTCTTCAGATTATCCCCTAAGAGGAATGGCCTTTAAAACCCTTCTGTAGGTGTTTTCGCTCGTCGATATAACAGTTCCCTTGTCCCAGTGGCTTTCAACTCCTGCTGCCCACCAGAACCACCTGGGAGCACCCTGCCCTGGGACTGCACCCCAGGCCCATTGCGTCAGGACGCCCCGGGGCAGGGATGCAGGCAGCGGTACTTGTTAATCCTCCCCGGGTGATCGCTGCTATTGCAAAGATTGATAACAAATGCCTCAAAGTGGTTCCTTGAATCTTAATGCGGGCAGAGGCCAAGGCTGCCTCACCTTGGGCAAAGCTTTGTTCTGCCGCTGCGTGACTGCTCTTCATTTTGCCCTTGCCAGCTTTCCTCAACTAGAAAGCACAGGCGTTTTAAAACAGCACTTGAGAGAAACAACTCCCCCCTTTTTTCTCTTAGCCTTTACCTTTGTATTCAGTCACAGTGGTAGCTGAGGACTTTCCGGCATGCCGTGGCTTTTAGAGGTGGCCAGGGCTGCACCGATGACATACTCCTTCTGTGTTATATTGACTCTGTGCCGAAAGTAGTGCCGTGTGTCCTTCCATGCAAACAGACAGCTCTGACAGGGATTTCTGAAAGTACCCTGGCTGCGATGTTGAATCAGTATGGGGGATCTGAGCTATAGCATTGGCCGTCCCCCAAAACAGCACTGCACCGATGGCTCACTAGATCATGGATAATGCATAGCTCTCTTTTACTTGTGTGCAAGTTGGTATGAACAGTGATGCAAATATCTGGTTGAACGGGAACTTTCATCACAGCAGGGAAGGCATCATTTTATCAGATAATTCACTCTTTTGGACTAGACCATTAACAATGGACAGGTGCGAGGATAGCCAGCAGAGATACCCAAAGATGGTGATTTGAGAGTTCAGAAGGGATCCCCAAAGCCAAAATCATAATAAACTCCCCAGGTCATTTTGAATCAGGGGATGTGGAGCATACTTTGAGAGACTATGCTTTAGCTTTTCTGACTTCCCCAGAGTTGTATTTTCTCTTGGTGTGCCTGAATAATTTTAGCTAGGAATGCTCTTCTGAAATGTGAAAACACATTATGATTAGGAAAACAGAGTATGGTCAAATGAACATAGGCATTGGAGCAGTGAGACCCAATTTTGAATCCTGGCTCTTTGCACACGAGCTAAGGGAAGAATTTAAACCATGTCATTCCTACTGCTGAGGTTCCATTTTATCTGGGCATGCTTTGTGATCAGATTGGCCCTGCACGTATCTGTTGAGAGCAGGACTCTAGTAGACAATTATTACTGCCCGGCTTATTTTTTTACTTTAATTTTTTATTTTTTGGTAAACTGTCCTCCTGCTAACTGCTAGGGATGTTAATTACATGGTTCGCCCTGCTTAGTAACAAGGGTTGGCAACCGGAATGCCCCATCTCTCCGGCCACAGTGGCTGGCTGAGTTATGGGCCCAGTTCCTCAAGCTACAACAATCAAATGCATACCAATGACTTTTTCTGAAACCAAGAAGAGGAAGTGCCATCCCTCTTTTTGTTGGGGGAGGAAGGCGCGGGGCTTGCCTGAGACCAAAGCCAACATCAGGAGTAACAGAGATGGAAAAAAAGAGAGATCACTTCAAAGATACTTTCGAAATCCTGGGACACGTCTGTGCCTAAAGACCCCTGGAATTAGAATTTGTGGAGCCAGTAAGTTTTCTCTACCATCCCTTAACAGCTCAATATTGAATTAGACTTCTGTTAGGTAAAACCAAGTAATTTCTGACTTATGGGTTGAGAGGATTTTGAGGAGAGCTAGTTCTGAGGGAAGTAGGAGCTAAGTAAGATCAACTTGACATAGTAAGAAAGCCTTGGTTATTAGAAAGAATGGTTGGTCAATAGTAGGCATGCCTGGGTGGCTTACTTGGTTAAGTGTCTGACTTCAGGTCATGATCTCAGGGTCCTGGGATCGAACCCCACGTTGAGCCCTATGTCCCACTACAAGCTCAGCAGGGGAGTCTGCTTTTCCCTCTCCCTTTACCCTCCCCCCTGCTTATGCTCTGTCTCTCTCCCTCGAATAAATAAAACAATAAAAAAAGAATAGTCAATAGTAAATTAAACGTGATATCCCTTTTTGAGATTTGTCATCTGATGCAATTTCTCCACCTTCTCTTCCCCCTGTAGAAGTCCTATGGAATATTGGGATAAAAATATCAGAGTGGAGGGATTAAAGTTAAAAACCAAAACCGGAAGGAGCACTTCTGATAAAAATTTTGTAAAGCATTAGGACCCACGAAGATGTTTTGGGATATGAGGAGAGGGAGGCACTTGGCACACCACTTCACCACACCACTCCTGACCAGCTTTGCCAACAGAAGCGTGCCAATGCTCTCTCCATTTGCAGTGCTCAGTGACAACACTAGATGTCTGGCCTAACTGAAGGAGGACACGATGGCACTTACAGGAAGACTGGCAGAGACTGAGTTGTCTCTGATGACTGGTCAAGTAACAGGGTGTCCAGCCGTGAGTGGAAACAAATAGAAGTTTCCAGTGTGTATCCATTGCCTGTGGACATAATGGTACTTAGGCACCTATGTGAACACACGTAAGTTAACACCTAGAGACTCTCAGATCTAACTGAGTGTGACTTTTGCAAGCAAGTCGGGGTTCTTTGTCAGTACCTGGGAAAAGAGCCACTGAAATCTGGGTTTCTCCTTTTAATATGATACCATTTCAACTCATGTTTTCCTGGGGTCTGAGGAAATTCTGATAATAAGCATATATGAAACTACTCGGTATATTCCTAGTAAGCATTCATTAAGTATATGCTTATTGTCAACATCATGAAGTAAATTGTGATGAGATTATAGTAGACTGTTAAAAACATGGCTTAAAAAAGCAAATAATTAAAATATTTAACTTTGGATCTTTTGCAGTTTTTAAAAAATATTTTATTTCTTTTAGAGAGAGCACATGTGGGAGAGCGGGGACGGAGGGTAGAGGGAGAAAATCCCAAGCAGACCCCTTGCTGAGCGTGGAACCCAACACGTAGCTCCGTCTCAGGACCCTGAGGTCATGACCTGAGCTGAAATCTAAAGTCAGGTGCTTAATCAACTGACTCACCCAGGTGCCTCAAATCTTTTGCATTTTTAAAGGATGATGTTCTATATACTGATACTTTGGAATGTATACTTTTAAAAAAATATTCTCTGTATTTATTTGGCAGACTGAGAGACAGTGAGAGAGGGAACACAAGCAGGGGGAGTGGGAGAGGGAGAAGCAGGCTTCCCACTGAGCAGGGAGCCCGATCCCAGGACCCTGGGATCATGACCTGAGCCAAAGGCAGACAATGACTGAGCCACCCAGGCGCCCCCAAATATATACTTTTCATCTTACCTGATTCATAAAAAAGCTGTGTCTAGAATATATCACATGACCCCTGTAATGCTTGCTTGTGTAAGTTCAAGTTTGATTTCCAGTCTGTAGTGTATCTGTAGTTCATTAATATTTTTCTGTTAGCCAGTAAGACAAGAAATGTTTTATTGATCTTTGTGTTGCTGCTTTTTTAACTTTCTATTTTTTCCCCTGTGAATATCTAAAGCCCCATCCCAAATGCCAAGTAGTAGTATTTTCACTCAACAATAAGAGAAATTTTCCAGTTTTGTAACTTTTTTAAAGTGTTCATCTCACATGAATGAAATGCATTGTGAAAATTTTCTTTTTGCTGCACTCACCTTGTATTTTTCTTAGACGGAAGTTTTGGAAAGCAATTTTTTTTATATTTTCCTAATAAGATTAAAAGGCAAAACCTGCCCCCTGCTAGTCCTGTCTCAGATAATAGCCATGATCGTCCTTTATCTCCAAGCTGCTCAGGCTAGAGCCAAGGAGAATTCTTGAGCACAATCAGGAAGTAGTGTTCTTAAATATCAGTTTCATCTCTGGTCTCTGGCTGATCTGCTGCTGTCTCTGTCTCTTGGATGACCTAGGGTTTCTCCATCCCTACTGTGATTCTAGTGCCTTTGAGAAGCCAAGCACTATGTCTCGGCCAGCACACTGGAATATGTCCTGTGCTCAAAAGTCCTGCCCATCTTTCCCAGGAATTGGGCTGTTACAGTTCATCGTTGCTTCACGCTAGACCGTTCACCCGTGCTGGGCGATATCATGAGTATCTAATTCTCAAGAAGGGGTTAACGCGCCCCCTCCCAGCCTTAGCCCTGTTCAGTCAGGCCAGTTCTTTCAGTCACGGTCACGGACACACTTCCACCATGGCTCTCCACTGGCGCGCGCTTCCCACGACTCTTTGCTGTGGCTTTTGCTCTTTCCATTTAAACAGCCTGTCTTTTCATTTGCATCTCCCCTCACACTTCATTCCCTGGATTAGTCAGGAATCTTACAGACTCGGCTTAACAGAAACCAAATTCAAACAGATTTACTAACCTCTGTTTTTGAAAAATTCCAGAGACTTCGGTTTCTGCCCTCTTTTCATCTTTTGTAGTGGCTTTGATCTGTGCGTCCTCTGTTCTCAGGCAGGCTTTACGCATTCGGTGCCTTGGCCGCTGATGCTCACCTCAGAAGCCCTATCGTGATGAGCAAACCTATCTCTTTTGAAATAACTCAGGTAAAATTCCAAGGTGACCCTCAGTGGCCTGACTCAATTACATGTCAATCTTGGATCACTCTCCAGGCCACAAGCCTGCAATGCAAGTCCTACCCTTAGGACACAGAGGTGGGCCGTCCCCACCAGAACTATATGAGATTGGGGGCAAGAATGGACCTCCCAAAGAAAAACCAGAAGACTTTTACTAGAATAAGGGGGGAAACAGATAACTTAGCAGGCAAAAAAAGGCATTCTTACTACTCTTAACATGTGCTTACTGTTTCACTACTCAATGGATACTTTAAATTCATCTGGCAGTCTTCACTTTCATGTATTTTTTTTAAGGATTTTATTTATTTATTTGACAGAGAGAGATCACAAGTAGGCAGAGAGGCAGGCAGAGGGAGAGGAAGAAGCAGGCTCCCTGCTGAGCAGAGAGCCCCATAAGGGGCTCAACCCCAGGACCCTGGGATCATGACCCGAGCCAAAGGCAGGCGCTTAACGGACTGAGCAACCCAGGCGCCCCAGCTTTCATGTATTACTGACGGTACCTTCACTGATAGTGAGACTGCGCAGTAACTGACATAGAATATTACCTGTCTGCTAAGTGGAGGACTAACAAGTAAAATTTTTAGAGCACTTTCTACATGACAGACTGTGTGTAAGTGAATACTGTCAGGCCCGCATTGATGCAGACCTCACTTAGAACGACACTGGGTTCTGCAGCATTGTTGCCCTGGAAACAGTAAATAAAAATGAGTAATGTTGGGTCTGCCTCGTTGGTCGGGTGGAGGTGCACCTGTGTTAAGGGAGCGTGGCCTTGGTGTACAGGAGTCTGGCCTGTGTGACTGGGACAGTATAAAATAGTAATAGGAGGATGGGCTTGTAGATTGTTGATGTTCACGTGACCCACAGGTACCTCAGTGCTTACGCTCTAGATGGGTGATGGGGCAAAATAATGTGTGTACTTGGGCAGATGCTGGGACTGCTGATGACACACTGCAGATGTTCCTGTTGTCACCCTGCCTTGAATTGTTCCATAAAGTTAAGTAAATGTAGCACCAGATCGAAGCGTATTTTTGTCTTGACGAGTCTTAGTGCCATCTCGGACCCATAACTCTAGCTCTCCTGCAGCATAGACACTGTCCCAAGAGCTTTATATACAACTACTTATTTATTCTTTCTGGAGAATTCTATTAATTTAGAATGACTTAGAATGAACAACTTGAGACCTGAAAGGCTGCACGGTTTACTCACACATGAGTAAAACTCATGATCATCCAGACAGTGCGACCCAAGATTCCGCACCCTCAGCCAATATGCTGTACTGGTCTATTTGCCCCAAATCCCCTTTCATCTCTTTCATGGTAATGACCTCAGTATTGTTGAAAGTCTTTCCCACTTATATCTGAAGAAACAGAGTTGTCTCATCTTCAGGTGTGAATTTTACTGATTTAGGTCAGCTCAATGGGAGGTGTTAAAAAGATGTTTTCTTACTGACTGTTTGATAGGGGCACACAGCCTGTTTGTCCTATAATCTGGTGACACACATTTGTTTATGTCAAGTTTTGGAAAACTGTATTTCTATTTCCTGTAGCATTAAAAAAATTCATCCTTTTTAATACTGGTTTTTTTTGTTTTTTTTTTTAATACTATTTTTATAAGATTGTTTTTCTCTTGACTGAAATTGCCACCCACAAATGATTAGCCTTTGTTGGACTTTTTTCTTACTACCTTTGAAAGCACTCTATACTACCTCTTGCTAATGGGCAATCATCCATCTGGAAGTTTTGAAGCTCGAATATTTTAATGGTAGAAGCTCCTTTTTGAGTGTAAGTACATCTTTGCTGATATTGGGGATTGGTTGTTTGAGGCACAATTTGAAAAGCAAGCAGTGAAAGTAACATTTAACCTATTAAAATGATATTTTTACCTAATTTTCAAATTGTACTTAATGAAGTCTAGCTGCATATTGTAATTAAAGTGAAACAGACATCTTATAATATTGAAGTTTAAAAAAAAAAAAACTTTTAAAGTATATAAACATGAAGACCCAGGGCACCTGGGTGACTCATGGCTCAGTAGGTTAAAGCCTCTGCCTTCGGCTCAGGTCATGATCTCAGGGTCCTGCGATCGAGCCCTGCATCAAGCTCTCTGCTTGGCAGGGAGCCTGCTTCTCCCTCTCCCTTGGCCCCCCATTTGTGCTTATTCTCTCTCTCTCTCTAGTGCTCTCTCTCCCTCTCAAATAAATAAATAAAATCTTTTTAAAAAATGAAGATCCACCTATAAGGGGTCTAAATGAAAGGCTAGGAATAAAAATAAAAATGTATTCCTTATTGAATTTAAGTTTATAGGAAATCAACCACCCCCTCTTTATTTGCCTTAGGACTTTATTGGCTGAGTTCATCTGAATTAGATTCCAGCTACATCTGTCTTAAAGCTAGAAGTTGTAAAGGATGTGCGTAGTTTAACAAAAGTTCTGGGTTACATTAAAATGGCCTCAAATAAAATCAGAAGATTGACTGGATTGAAATTGTTCTTTTGGGTGTAGGAAAAGTAATCATGAATGGTATTTGAAGGCCAAAAAATCAGCACATAAAATGGTTTGGTTTGGGGATTTCTGTTTATGTGATACTACTCAATATTCCACAAATATTTATTGGGTAGGTGTATGTGCTCACATGGGAAAGGAGTGACAGCAGAGCCAAGGGAAGAACAGATCTGAGAAAGGGAGAAAATGGGGAGCAGCCAGCCAGATATTTGCATTAGAATGAACACTGGGAACTGTGAACTTACTTAAACACATAGAAAAATGTAGAATCACATCTACCTGTAGGTATAAGGAAAACACAGTGATTGGCCCTTTCCTAAGTAAATGGCAAGATCCAACCTGTATTCATTCTTTCTAGGGGTGCATGTCTTTGCCAGTCCAAAGGGTGCTAAACCATAAGGAATAATGATGTCTCCAGAGAAACTGTAGTTAGAACCTGAGTTCAAGAAGTAATGGCATGCTTGAAATATTCATGATTAGAAAGACTATCAATATGGTTAGATTTTTATTTGGATTTCAGTAAAACAGTTACAATACTATAAAGGGTGCTTTTGTTTTTACTCATAAAACCTTTATTGATGAATTGTTAGTACCTTGGAATTACTCCTTTTCCTTGTAAGCTGCATCTACAGCATAGAACTGAACCAAGGGACATATTTTGCTGATTGGTGCATTATTTTCTCATGTAGTGTTAGATTAAAAAATGCTTCTGAAGGTTTTTTCTTTTTTTCTGCATTATTATTTCATGTTCAGTTACATTGCTTTGAGATTGTGTTTCTTAAATGGATGATTGATATTCAGCATCTCATATGTGCATATGAGAGTCTCGTTCTCAGCAGGGCAAAAGGGAAATCATCTGTGTAGGTAAAGGCTGTAAGCGTCATACACCCGGCCCTGGGGACTGTGATAGAGAGATTGTACATGCAGGTTCTGGAGCTGGCTTGCCTGGGTTCAAATTCCAGCACCGACACTAGCTGTGTGATGTCAGGCAAGTTACTTATCTTCTCATGACATTTATTTCATCTGTAAAATAGGGATACGACTAGTACGTACCTCATTGGATTGTTATAAGTAGTCAATACATGTCAGCATTATGGAGTATTATACTATTTCCTTCTGGGTCTATATTTTTCCATGTCAGTCCTTCAAATTCAATGGATTCGATAAGAATCCATAAGATCTGTTTCTCATCATATTAGATCTCCTGTGTGTCACGACTGTTACATCATAATACTTTTCCTGTTCCTTTTTTCTTTTTAAGGTAAGATAGTCTCACTCTATTTCATGACTGTTACATCATAATACTTTTCCTGTTCCTTTTTTCTTTTTAAGGTAAGATAGTCTCACTCTATTTTGATTTAGCATAATATAAAAGTATAATATTCATATTCCCAAATGTTAGGTATCTGTTTACACTTAATGTCCTGTTGAATGTCAATATGATCTGCTGGGAAAGTAGTCATGGGTGCCTTTTGAGTTAATTTACTCCTCCTTTCACAACCTTGTGCAGGGAAATGTGCTAATAATCTGAGGGATGCAAAAAGAGAAAAATGTCTAGAATCTCACTATCTAGTAGAAGAGATACAAAATTTAGGCAAATAACTACTGGAATTATTTCATAGATAGTAAACAGTAAAGGTATGATTCATGTATTAACACCAACACTTGGTAAATATTAATTCATTCTAAAATGTAGACAATAATCTTAGCTCTTCATGAGAGATTGGAGAGTCTAGAATTCATGTGAGAGATAGAGATTTTATTCTCATCCCAGGAGACGGAGGTCAATTTATCATGAAGGTTAGATTTAAAATCAGTGTATACAGTATCATTTGAAGTCAGAATTACCTTTGACTATTCTTTTTTTTTTTTTTGTCTTTAGTTAAATTCCAGTTAACACAGAACACTATTCGTTTCAGTGTACAGCATAGTGATCCAACAGTTCCATACATCAGCAGGGGCTTATCATAGGTGCCCTCCTTACTCCCCACCACCTGTCTCCCCGTCCCCTCACCCACCTCCCCTCCAGTGACCAGCAGTTTGTTCTCTAGAGTTAAGAGTCTATTTCTTGGTTTGCCTCTTTGGCTCTCTTTTGTTTCTTTATTCATTTGTTTTGTTTCTTAAATTCCATATATGAGGGGAATCATATGAGTGTTGGTGAGGATGTGGAGAAAGGGGAAGCCTCTTGTACTGTTGATGAGAATGCAAACTCGTGCAGCCACCGCAGAAAACAGGTGATGTATGGAAGTGTTGAATCACTGTATTATTATTATTATTGTAATTATTATTACCTGAAACTAATATCGCACTATATGTTAACTGACTGGAATTAAATAAAAACTTTAAAAAAAAGGACAATGAGATAGCTCCTCACACTTTTTTGAATGGTTAAAACAACAACAGGAGAAACAACAGGTGCTGGTGAGAATGTGGAGAAAGGGGGAACCTCGTGCACTGTTGGTGGGAAGGCAGACTGGTGCGGGCACTCTGGAAGACACTATGTTCCTCAGAGTGTTAAAAATAAAACTATCCTACAGTCCAGCAATTGCACTACAGGTATTTACTCAAAGGATACAGAAATACTAATTCAAAGGGATACATGCACCCTGATGTTTATAGCAGCATTATCTACAATAGCCAAGTTATGGAAACAGCCCAAGTGTCCATCAATTGATGAGTGGATTAAAAAAAAAAAAAGATGTGAAAAAAAAAAAAAGATGTGGTATGTGCGTGTGCATGTGTGTGTGTATACACATGTACATTTATATATATGTATACACACGCATATACACACAATGGAATATTATGAAGCCATAAAAAGAATGAAATCTTGCCATTTGCAATGACATGGATGGAGCTAGAGAATATTTTGCTCAGCAAAATAAGTCAGGGGCACCTGGGTGGCTCATTCGGTTAAGCATCTGCCTTCAGCTCAGGCCATGATCCCAGGGTCCTGGGATCGAGTCCCACATCGGGCTCCCTGCTGAGCAGGGAGCCTGCTTCTCCCTCTGCCTCTTCCCTGCTTGTGCTCTCTCTCAGGCTCTCTCACTCTCTCAAAGGAATAAATAAAATCTTTAAAAAAAAAAATAAGTCGGAGAAAAGACTTTGATCATTCTTAAGATTACAGGGTTGGTTTTGTCTGGACACCCCATCTCATTGGCAGCTTTTCCTCCAGCTTGAGAAGAGCTCTCTTTCTTCAGTTTGACAACAGATTAGGCAGTTGGCTTATGTTTAAAAGTGCTACTGTATGAGAAAATGTGTATTTTTAAACACTGGAATCGGGGCCCCCCGGGTGGCTCAGTCGTTGGTCGTCTGCCTTCCACTCAGGTCATGATCCTGGGGCCCTGGGATCGAGCCCCGCATCAGTGGGGAGTCTACCTCTTCCTCTCCCTCTCCCCTCTCTTGTGTTCTCTCTTTTACTCTCTCTCTTTCTCTGTCAAATAAATAAATTAAATCTTTAAAAAAGATATAAACACTGGAATCACTCTCATAACAACAAGAAGCTTACACAAATAGAGGAATTCAGAGGTGGATTCAGGTGGATTAAAGAGAGAGTAGAATTATAGCTCTTAGTGCGCCTTTATTTTGTGGTCCATTTGGTTGAATGGAATAACTAACAGAATCACACTGTTTTAATTCTGTTTCTGGCTCTCATTCCTCAGTTCTTTTCAATTGGCCTGAGTGTATATACTTGAATTAGTGTGAGTCAAATACATATTCGTTGTGCTCCAGCAATATCGTATAAGGACAGAGCTGCATAGCATGGAAGAGATGCACAGCGTGCTGAGGGATCCGTCCATCCCAATTGTAGTCCCTCAACTTCATAATCTATTTACATGGCTTCATGCACATGAAAGTCTTTATTGCTAGACGTGTGTGTTGGATGGAGTGGTAATCTCTGAAATGTATTTCTTCCCCTTCATCATGACCCTTCTAAATTCTAGTCCAGATCTGGAAGGGCCCTAAATCTAGAGGAATGCTGAGGAACAGCGGGACTAGCCTAGTTCCACTTCATGGGAGAGGATCTCCTCTTCCCTGCATGAAAATTATTAATTTGGGCATTTCGTAGGAGAACTGGGCCAGTATAGATAGTGAATGACAGAAATCATTGTTACCAAACTGTACAGTTAGTTATATCATGTATATGATTTAGATTGGGGTGTGTAATTTGTCTTAGTCATTTCAATTGGTATTTCTACAATCCTGATAGAGAATATAAGCAACAGTCATCCTTCAGTCTTGATCTGTTTCTCTTCTGAGTCATTAGGAAATAGAAGAAAAAAGGATGATACAGTACGATAACTACAATTTATAGAGAAACAGTACATGATTGTTTTACTAGATTCTTCAGTTGTAGCTAGACTCTTTAGTTAGCCAGTTTTGTTCGGTTACCGAAAATGACATCTGAAAGTTAATGCTGAGTTTTCAAATTGAGGTGATGACAAATGGATGTTCCCTGAACGACTCTTTCAACTTTAATGTTTTAAAATTTTTGTAGTAAAATACTGAGAAGAAAAGTCCTTAAAGCTTAAAGTTTCAAAAATAGATCTTTCAAACATTTCATCCCATAGTCATTTATTGGTTGCCTACTATGTATTTGCACTTGGATAAGTGCTGTAGAAAAACTTGAATCAACGTGGTGTCTGCCTCTAAGAATTATATCAGTCATCTATTGCTACAACAATGCTGAATAACGCACTTGGTAGCATGTGATCATAAGTATTTTTTTTCACGCTCATGAGTATTCAAGTTAACTGCAAATTGGGTGATCTCTCCTGACTGTTTCACATTGAAAATTCCACTGGATGTGGTTCCTGCTGCATTCAGTCAACATAGGTTCATTCTGAGACACTGTGTCTTCTTCTTCATTTTTTTTGACCCTGTGTGTCTTCTTAAGATGGCAGAATTGCAAAAGGGTAAACCCTACCAAGGAACTAGATTTCATGCCTTTGGTTACATTACTACTCCTAAAACATACTGGCCAAAGTGAGTCACATAGTTGAGCCCAAAGTCAAGGAGAGGTAAAGCAAACTCTGCCTCTAGTGGGAAGAACTACAAAGTCACATGGGGAAAGGCGTAATACCGGGAGGAAAGCATTGGGACCAAACTTAAGTCTCTCCCGAAAGGTTTGGATCTAATTCTTGACAAACCAGACAAAATATTGTACTGCTAGCAATAAGATAGTCATCTTGAACAAGTGATAATGGATTGCTCCATTTGTCCAAAGGATAAATTAATATTATTGAGTACTAATCTGCAGGTCCATGTTTCATATTCAGTGATTTTCACCTTAGTTCATTTGAGAGCCGTATAGATTAGTCTACTTTATTATCAGACTGTTTTATAACAGAGAATAAGAGCAGTTCAAAAAGCACTTGTTAAGCCCTTCTTATTTTTAAGATTCTTTTCTAGACCCAGGGAAACAGCGATAATTCATGTCCACTTCCCTTCTTTCAAGGAGGTCTCCAGGAAGTGAAATATAAGGACATTTTAATTTTTGTACCACCTACTTCTTTAGCAGTAAATCTATGAGTGATAAATTACAGACTGAGTTTCTGAACAGTTTTTAGGAATAAACTGAATTTCCGTTGTGTTTTGATGCAAGGCTTACATCCACTTAAAATTATACCCTTGTGTATAGATCAACATGGAAGGAAATCAACTGTAACATTTTATAATTAAAAATAATGCAAAGGTATAAGATCTTTATTGCTTACAGAACTTTGAAAATGTATTCATTTCCCATTAGTTGCAGTATAATAACCCAACTCCTTAAACGGAAAGGAGAATAAACTTCTTGAACCAAAGTTTGTGATAGAGACCCAGCATGTGCTATTAATTTAAACTGTTTCTCTGAATAATTTGATTATATTTTATGATACAACCAATTCACTGAATTGGAAATGTAGAAGATGTTTCATTTGGTTCCCAAATAAGGGATAATGAAGGTCATAAAATGTCTACTAATGTAAATAAGTCACCAACCAAAATCCATCTCTTTCTCTTCATATATGTTGAGAGAATATATCTATATCTATATCTAAATCTATATATCTTTATAGAGAGAGAGAGGAGAATATATATGATGTGTGTATATATATTATAGAATACTTAAAATTTGCAAAGATTGATTATATTTATTTAGTTTATATAATTAATTCACTGCCCCTAAATCATAGATAACATATTCTTACATGCTTAAATGCAAATTATTTGAGAATTTAAAAGCAAAAAGAGTTAGAAGCACATGCCAATCAGAATGCATAAAACTAAGATGCCTGACAGTTAGAAGGATTGTTGAGGATGTGGGAGTAACTGGGACCATTATATCCTACAGGTAGGAGTGAATACTGATAAAATTGCTTTGGAAATTTCCTTGGCAGTATCTTCTAAATCTGAACATATATATGCTCTATGACGTAGGAATTCAACTACTAGGTATATAACCCAAAGTAATGTATGTATATACATGCATCAAAAGATAAAAGAATATCTATACAAAGGTGTCTATAGCTGCATTATTCATACGCTCTCCGTACTAGTCTCAGGGGTGCCTGGCTGGCTTAGTGGAAGAGCATGCTTCTCTTTATCTCAAGGACATGAGCTCAAACCCCACATGGGGTGTAGGGATTACTTAAATAAATAAAACTTAAAAAATACACTGGAGTTTCAGTACACATCACCTCTAGAAAGAACAAACAAATTGAGAAATATTCACAGTTGAGTATTATCCAGCAATGAGAAGAATTAAATTACTGCTGTAAACTATAACATGTGTGAGCATCAGCATAATATTTAGCCATAGGAACCAGGAAAAGAGTATACAGTGTATAGTTGCATTTATATAAAGGTCAAGATGAGGCAAGACTAATCTAAGCTGTCAGAAAATCAGGGTAGTGGCTGCTTTTATGATGCCACTTAGTGGAAGTGGGCCTGATGGGGCCATAAAGGTGTTGGTAAATAGTGTACTTTTCCATCTGGGTGGCGCTCAGGTGAGTGTGTCTACTTGGTGAAAATGTATCATGCTGTATAATTAAGATTTGTGTGCTTTTTTCCAGTTATGTTTTGAATTGCTTTATTGAGGTAGAATCGATAGACAAAGAATTGCACGTGCTTAAAGTGTACAATTTGATGAGTTTGAACATAGGCAAACACCTGTGATACCATCCCCACAAACACGGGAATAGACATATCTAACACCTCCTAGAGGCTTCTTGTGTCCTTTTGTTTTTTGTTTTGTTTTTCAAACAGGTTTTATTTCTGTAAAACTTAAAAAAAAGCCTATGATTTCTCAATCCGCTGACTTTCTGCCACCCTTATTTTTCACAATTTCTGAAACAGCTGCTTAATGACTAACACATTTTTACAACTTCCCATTATTTTTCATTCTTCAAATCATAGAGGAGTTATTGTAATCTTTTCAAGTCCCTCGTTCTGTTCACTTAGTATTAATTCCTTTTGTGGGGATCAGACAGGAGACCTTCGAGAATTTTATAGAGCCTCCTTTCATTCTTGTACCTGCCAAAAGAAACTTTATGTTACAAACCTTTATTATTGATTCTCTCTATGACATTTAAAATGATATCTTTCATAGGAATTTTGTCTGCTACCACCTTTCTGCCCAAAGTAATTTACAGCAGCTGTGGAAATTTTGAAATTAGATTGGAGACCTTCTGTCCCAAACCACATGCTTCTTGAAACAGAGGGAGTTTTGAAATGTATGAGGTTATTCCTAATCCTGGCAATAATACCTGAGAATAACGAAAGACTTAATGGGTTGATCTGTTACGTCCATTTTCATATCGAAGGTGAGGACTTTTTTCCCCCCTTGAGAAATCAAGGTTAGGTCTGTCTCCAGGCATGCTTGGAGCCATGGACTTGAGTTTCTAGGAAAGGAAGACCTCCTAAGGTAAGCAGAGGGCACACTCATTCAGTTGAGAAGCCCTTTAACAAAGGAATTGCTTCCTTGTGAACAGTATTAAAGCAACCTCCATTACTAAAGCACGTTAAACCACCTCTGGGGCACTTTGCCAAATCTTTAAGCTGCATTACAAGCTTTTCATATAAAATGTGTTTTTCTCTGAAATAGCTCAAACACTCCCCTCTCTCCCTTTCTTTCTTTCTATACTTAACAGACTCCATCGAAGTTCCCCAATCTCAAACCCTCATTTCCTCTGTAGCTCTCACGAAGTTCCAGAGAGGGAACTCTTGAGAAGCAAGAAAGGCAGTGATGGGGCAGAGTTCTTTTGTGACCAGAAGAGGAGAAACCCTTGTAAAGTGTACCATACTTGTCAAAATTATTCTTTTTGTCTTATGCTAAAGTAGAGCTTGTAGAATAAAGAAAATCCTTATGTAGTGAAAGATAAACAGTAGGACTTACGCACTAAGCAAATTGAATCATGGATTCCCAGAAATTCCTTCTAGTTTTATTCCTGGATGCTGTGGTTTTAAGGGGCCGCATGTGCTCTGTAAAGAGATGTATTTGACTGCTAGTTGTGCCTCCAAATCTGTTACACCTTTCTCCCTGATGATATAGGGCACCCCAACTGGAGACCGTAGTCCCCAGCCTCCTTCCCAGCTAGCTACATATGGCCATTTAGCTCAGTTCTTACTAATGAAGTAGGAGCACAAGCAATTTTTGCTTGATCTGGCTTTTTTATTGTCCCTTCACACAAAGTGGAAGCCAAATGCAGGAGAGCAGAAGGCTTTGACTGTGTGGAGGAGGGCTACGTGCCAGAGGGCAGCACGGCACCAATGCCCAAGGTGCGTTTCACCATTGAGTATCTTGATGGCTTTGGGTCAGACCACACCTGTGGTCTAGATGTGGAACTAGCATGAGAAAGAAATAGATTTCATACCACTTTTGTATGTTTTTATCTTCGTTATGGAGGCGAATCTTTATCCTAACTCATCTAGATAGGATTTTTTTTCGTTCTTTACAAATTTTGCTATGCTTTCAATTTTTAAAGGTGATAGAACACATACGTGAAGATTTCCATGGTAAAAATGCTTTCTATTTCCAAAGGATATTTGTTTTCTTGGGACCTTTCTCTGTATTCTGTGATACTCAGAACAGTCCTGTGGTGGCACCTAACAGGACTCGCTATCCCTAGTTTACAAATAAGGAAACAAGTTTATTGGCATTTGCACGTTGGTCTTTCCGAATGGTCTCAGGAACCTGTACAAGTTTAGAGTGAAGGTAGATGGGTGACCATTTATTCAAGTCAATCCAAAATCTTTTCTTGAGTTAAATTCCACAAGTATAATAAGGTGTCTCACCCTTTTGGATTGCAGTGTATCTGGCTTTTTTATTGGATTCATTTGACAGCCAGTTTATTTCTTTAATAAAATAAAAATATAAACTAAATGCCTTTTCAAATGAAGTATTTAAATTTCCTATTTACTCTTTCTTTTCACAAATACAGCTAATTGGGAAAATATAAAGGAAATGTTAAACGTTTCTCATAGTACATTTCTCCAGTACTCCAAATTAAGCATTCTTAAGAATCCTCATGGAAATTATTTTAGTCATTTCACAAAAGTTTCCATTTTTGTGAGTTTCCAAATTTTTAAATGACCTATTTTATTCTTACTTACTGTAAAATTAAGTAACAGAGAAAAGAAAAATCTCAAGGTTACTTCTAACTCCAATACTCAGAGATGACTATTTTTTAGGTATGCGAATACTTTTTTTTTTACAAAAATGAAATATGCTCTTTAAAACATTTTCGCTGAATTACAGTGGCAGATTTTCGTGACTCCCATTAGGGCCAGCCATTGCACCGAAAATGTTGCATCCGTTACCTTCTTTAGCCTTCAGGAGAAAGCCTATAAGATAAGTGCTAGAATTATCACCCTGGTTCCTCCAGAAGGAACTGAGACTTGGTTAAATAAGTTCCACATCATAAGGAAGGTCCGAAAGTATTAAGTATGACCCCAGGCTGTCTCTGTTGAAAGTCCACCCTGCAAGCATGTTACTATGCCATTTGAATGTCAAGAAACACAACTGTGAGATACTCCATGCTAGGCAGGCACTACAACTGTCCCAGTCCATGGTTTACTTTGGGACATAGAAGTTTCCTGATATTCACGGCTTTGTATTTGTTTTTAAGTCATTGTACGTGGACATTTGGATGGCGTTCATATTTTACTGAGGGAACTTATATTCTGTCCTGAAAAGGAGAGAAATCAAAAGAATCTGGTAATGTGACATCTAAGCCCCGTAAAATATTCAAAAAGCAGCATACGGAGAAACCCCTTGGGAGCTTATTTATCAAAGTTACTCAGTATGGGTGCAAAAATAAAATATTTGAAAATAAATATTTACACCTTTCATTATGAAGGAATAGTCCCGGGAATAGCCTCCATTTAGCAGAATTAGCTCAAGCTTAGCAGACGCCTCGCCACCTGTCCAGAGACACTCTCCTCAATTAACATTATTAATGCCTAGAGACAAGAGGCTTTGAAGTTGTCAACAAGTTGAAGTTTATTAGCCATCAGATGCAACTTTAAGGAAGCTGCAAATGATTTTTTGAAAAAAAAAAAAAAAAAAAAGCTAGTCAACACTTGAAAAATACCTTCTTTAGGTTAATACTAATGGTACATTGCTAGAAACATATACAGTTAAATACCTGATAAAAATATATGGATATATAATAATAATCATTGCACCTATCTTAACTGGTTAATATTCAGAATATGAATAAAAGGATTATTTGGTTTAATATATGCAGATACATGATTTCTTAGAAATTATTTTGGAAAATAATTTTTGAGCAGGACTCTTTCTTAGGTTCACTGACATAAATAAATCAAATGCTTAAAAATTTATACTTTTTGTTATTTTGACATCCCTTTTGAATTTAACATTTTCCCAGTTAGGACAGTAAATCAGATGGTCTCCCTGCCCATAAACATTTCTTATCCATCTCTGAGGGATATTTGCTCCTTTATTAGCTCAGTCACTATCCTTTTATATGTTTGAACATTTCAAATAATAAGATAAATCACCAAATACTTTATATATAAACTAGTAAAAGAAGAAAAGAGTTCATAGTAATAAGATGTATAATGACTATAGTTATCTTTGCTGCAACTAGTCATGCGGTTGTATATAGTATTGATTTAAGTTTGTTTTGTTAACACAGTTTATTTTCCCTTTACCTTCAGATAAAACCTCAATTAGTCACAGTAATTTGCTTGGTGGCATAATTCAAAACTTCCTATCTGAGGTTTCTGAGCCCAGTGGTCTTGCCTGTATTCACTTGATGTCTTCTGCTATTAGTTTTTACCATTACACAGAATGATGCAAGGCCTTGATGTCCTTTGTGTCCTTGATTTGATCCGGTAGGTAACTGTCCCAGTATCCATGAAGGATGCATTCTGTGCCTTTACAGCTAATTCTGACCCCACACCTGGAAGTGAAGCTGCAGTCCTGTTCAGTCTCTAATCGTTTCTTCTATCTGGAATAATCCCTTAGCCTTGACTCCACCGGTTTCTAACTACCTTCACTTTACCATATGTTGGTGCCAATATTTTTTCCAGCTTGGGTCATGGTTAGTGCCTCTTGGATTATGGGAATGAAGAGCGATTTTAGTTCTTCAAAATAAGCTGACATGCCAAACACATTTGTTTTCCTACTTTGGAAAGCTTGAAAAACTATGTTCAGTTATAAATTAGAAGTGGACACATTAGCAAATTTATAAAAGTTAGTTTTTGGAAGGCACTTAGATACTCTATAATATGATTTACTACTTGATTTTTGTCTTATGTGAATTCCCAGGGAAAATCATTTTTGTTCTTTATTTGTTTATATTGTTTATATTAACCTATCGAAAAGCTGGGTTTTTTTTTATCTATAACTAAGAGGATTGCATCTTAAAATAAACAAAATTGCAATATTATAAAATAGGAGCTTTGTTAATGAAAACTCATCACAATGTAATGGCTCTTCTAGGAAATAATGCCAAACTATTGTTCCTCATTTCAGTTGTAGTTCGGAGGAATTTTATGATCTTCTTTATTGAGCATATTAAAAGAAAAAAAATCCATCGTTGTCTAGCAGCCTTGTAATCTCTATATGACAAGCTTCATTTCAAGAAAAGACTAAAACTTTGTGGGTTTTTTGGAAATTATTTTCTTCTTGCCTTACAGTACATTCAGGGTTTTTTTATTTTCCTTTTCATTTATAAAGCAACAACAAAGCAAAACCTACAATACCTACAGCAGCAAACAACAAAAGACTGAACTTGAAAGAACAACGTGTTCTTCTGTTACATTTGCTCACTGTGTCGTGTCACTACAATAACTTCTTAAATTTACTTAGTGTTTTATGGTTTATACTTTCACATGCTGTAATCTTACATTTAATCCTCAAGTAACTCTGAGATATCTACTGTGGGTAATTTTTTATGAAATAGAGATGTGCTGGCTTACACATAAATTTTCCAGCTCTTCCCAAGACCAATGATAGACACAGCTAAGATTATTGACTGTGGTATCCCTGAATTAATCCTGGGAAGTATTAAACCTATCAGCTCAATCTCATTAGCATCATAGTTGACCACCAACCAATGTTACCCAATTTGTTTTATATATGTTGTAAAAACACCATTGAGCTAAATGAATGTGTAACTTAGCAATCACAATCACGCAGAATTCGATTACCACAATTAAAATGCTTTAAAATAAATAAAAGGGTTTTGCTATACTGACGCTGCAATATTCAAACAGAAAAATAAGGGGATATCCAGAGAGAACTAGAAGGGCATGAACTCCCTAGAGAGCCACGCTACAGTGAAAGATTTATTACTTTGGGTAAAAGAATTTGAAGATAGTACTCCCTTTTATTGCTTGGAATGGAGATTGTCCATTCTAGGTTATGTTTTTATGGCTTAAGTTGGCCATGACCACTGTCATTTTCAGTTTTGGTGTGCCCTGGTATAGAATCTATTTAAAAATTCATAGTTTTTAAAATGTTTCATTTAGAGCTTTGGCTTTAGCATTTTTAGAGGTTTTAGGATTGGATCTACATGGCTTGTGTGAATATAGAATACAATCAAAATCATTTTTGGCTGAACGCAAGGTAATCAGTACATTTTGGTTAAAATCATGGTAAAAAATAAATATTAATTAGTCCTGAATGTTTTATCTATTGGTAATTTTGGTGTAGCCCAGGGGCCATTTTGTAACCCTTAATGTTTTACAGATATATTGTGTAGAATTTTTCAGGTTTTTTACACTACCTATTTCCTTTCACTATAATTCATGGTCTGTTGTTCCAGCTTTGTCCTGTCATGAGCAACATAAGAGAATCAATTGAAATAATCAGTTGAAATAAAGCATCTTACAACTGCATAGATAAATGTACTTTGCCTATTTCTGTTTTCATAGTGTTAGTATCTCACTATATGAGGCTGAAATAAGGGCTGTTTTTAGGTCAAAATAGTTGGATAGCAGTAGTTTCATAGGGTTTGAACTAATATACATGTAATATGTGTACACATCTGTACAATTTGAAAATATTCAGATGTTGGCAATGGTTACCTTTGAAAAGATCAGGTGATAGTAATACTTGCTTTTCTTTTCTATATCTGTATGTTTTATGTTTGAAGAATGAACAGCCCTTGGGGCACCTGAGTAGCTCAGTCGGTTAGGTCTCTGCTTTTGGCTCAGGTCATGATCCTAGGGTCCTGGGATCAAGCGCCCTGTTGGGCTCCCTGCTCAGCAGGGAGTCTGCTTCTCCCTCTCCCTCTGTCCCTCCTCCCACTTGTTCTCTCTGTATCTCTCTCTCTCTCTTTCTCTCTTTCAAATAAATAAATAAAATCTTTTTTTTAAAAAAATGAGCAACCCTTGATTTGTAATAAGGACAATATTGAACAACACTATGCAATAAGATGTGTGATTCTAGACAAGAATGTGCTTGAGATAAATGTTTTTAAATCTCTCACCTGAATTGATGACTCCAAATATTTATTACTTTTTTAACTTTGATTTCTAAATATCTGAGAAAGGAAATCCAAAGCTAATCTCTTATTTCCCCCAACCTCATCAACTCCTGTCCCCATTGAATTTTCTCCTTCTGTGGCCTTCCCTTTCTCAGTAAAAGGTAATTCCATCTTTAATTTCCTTAGGCCTAAAACCATTGTGTTTATCTTGAACTCCTTCCTTTCTCTCACTCCCCACATTCAGTCTAATAGAAAATACCACCACCTCCACCTCTATCACCCTGGTTCATGACATCATCAAATCTTACTGGGTTTATTGCAAATTGTCTCCTAACTGGTCTCTTTGCTTCAATTCCTGGTAATTAGGGTCATCCTTTTAAAATACCAATCACAGTATGTCACTTCTCTTCTCAAAACCTTTAAGAGCTTCTTATCTCAATTAAAATGAAATCTTTATTCCTTACTATAATCTGCATGGTCCCTGCTGATCTATACCTAGCTACCTCTACCTATTTTCTTCACCCTGCCCCTTCCTTACCCCTCTCCAATTATACCAGCCCCTTCTGTTTTCCCCAGTTGATGGCAGTTGCCATATTGGAACAGTTTCCTCATGTAGCACTATGGCTTCCTCAATCACTTCATTCATGTCTTCGTTCAAATGTTGCTACATCAGAGGACTTCCTTGACCATTCTTTCTAAAATACCTAGCTAGGTGGATAGCTAGATACACATATAGATGGATGTAACAGTAGATTTAGATAGAATGATATGTCTGTCTCTACACATTGCTATCATTGGATGACGAATTTTGCAAGCGAAGTCTCTGGTTTTTGTCTCTGTTGCCTTTATGCTTAAGACAGCTCTTGGCACATAACAGCATGGAAAAAAAAAAGTTGAGTGAATGATTTGGTATGATCATTAAGTGGTATGTGGCTGGGCAGGGTGGGGAGGTAGCGGGCAGCCGAGGTTTTTAAAAGAACAGAACCACCACAGTCTACCGCTGCTTGGTTTTTCCATTCTGCTCATTTAGGATTACAGGGGTAATAAGTGTTTGAAATCACTTTAGAAGCTAGAATGACAATTACTACTGTGAAAGAATTGACTTGTTATAGATATGGTAATCCTTTCTGTGTCCCCAAATTTAGGGTCATCCTGTTGAAAGATGATTAGCATCTGAGTTGCTATAGTGGCAAAAGAATCAAAATGAGGAAGGTGAGTGGAGGAGGCTGAGAAAGAATTTATGGAAGCTGATGACAGAACAGGTGTGGAAGGTGAGGGAAAGAAGGGAAAGTAGCTGCACTTTCTAGCCTGGGAAATTGGGACACTAGGGATAAAATTCTGCCATTAGCCTCATTCAGGAACTCTTACTTCCTCTTCACCAGCAGTGTTCCCTTGGTATCACAGTTAGCAATTCTCTTGCCGAATTTGCCTTATCTGAAAGAAAGAACACCAACATTGTAAAACCATAATAGCAGCGGCGCTGGTCGTGATGACTATAACATAAGACAGGGACAAGGGAACAAAAAACTTCAAATAAACCAACTCTTTTAAAGATAAAGCAATACCTCAAGAATGAATATGATGGCATTTAAAACTACTGAGCCCTTTCTTTCACTGAGAGCCTTTGTTCAAACAAGTACTGCCACCTTTCAGCTGGCATTTCCTTGCTTTTGGATCTATGAACGTAGTCATTTTTGTGCCAAACAGACCTTCGTGCCGTGTAATGAAATAAAACCTAGATGGAGACCTGCAGCCTTGAACTAGTCTGTTTAACTTCCGAAGGTGATGATTTCAGATTTATATCACTAATCACAAATTTAACCTAAGTCTTCCTGTGTCACTGAATAATATATTCAATATATGCAAGGGGCACCTGGGTGGCTCAGTGGGTTAGGCCTCTGCCTTCGGCTCAGGTCATGGTCTCGGGGTCCTGGGATCCAGCCCTGCATCGGGCTCTCTGCTCAGTGGGGAGCCTGCTTCCCCCTCTCCCTCTGCCTGCCTCTCTGCCTACTTGTGATCTCTTTCTCTCTGTCAAATAAATAAAATCTTTTAAAAAATTAATATATTCATGTGCAACAATAACAAAGGAGTTGCAGAGACCAGTGGTTCTCAAACATTATCCATCATCAGAGTCACTTCAGGGGTTTATTAAAATACAGGAGACTGGGCCCCAGCTCCTGGGATTCTGATTCAGTAAGTCTGGAAGGGGGCTTGCTAATTTGCATTTCTAACAAGATCCTGAATGACTGTGATACTACTGATCTAAAGACCACACTTTGGGAGTCACTGTCATAGAATAATATTTCTCTCTTCCCGGAGAAATGTTCTTTAAAATACGGGCATTTTAAATCCAGATGTAGAGTAATAGCTATGAGACTAGGATATTCCTTCATCCTTGTCATTGCCAGGAGGGCAATTTCACACTCCTCTGAACCTCTAAGAGATGTAATCCTTGGGTGAAGTGTTAATTAACCAATCACTAGTGAGACAGAGAAAATAGGGAAAGGAGAAACAAAGAAATGCAGTTTCTAGGTCTGTGTACTGGAAATGTAGTTCTGGCTTTTATGAAAAGAGTATTTTTAGACTCCCCACTAAACTCTTATTTTCCACATCTATTGTTCTTCACTAAGATGGTCAGGTCAAGCTTGATGGTTTAACCTTAGGGGAGCCAGGGAAGAGGACAGAAGAACTGTCTTCAGGCAATTTCTCCAAATGTTTATGTAAATCACAAGCTGTTTGCCCTTATATTTAAATACCATTTCAAATTTTACTTTTTTTTCCTAATACTAAGGGCTTTTAAAAAAAATATGTCTTTCTATAGGGAAGCACATCTCAAAATCTAAGACCCTTTCTGTGACTTACCAGTCCGTTATATGATAGGAAAACTTGCCTGAGATACTTGTTTCACGCTAAGTGCTTTATGCTGCAATAATATTTTCACATCAACCTATCAAAGATTATTTTCCATGAAAATTAGTTTCTGTAGTATATTTGTGAACACCATCTCTGCAAGCAAAGTCAAACCAAAAAAGTCCTCTTCTCCAAGGAAGGTCTTTGATGATGAAACTTTCATGGGTCCTTTGTCAATGACAAGAACAGTGCCTAGAACACAGCAGGCATTTTATAACCTTGCCCAATGATGGCTACGTGTTTCACATGAGTCCATAATACATGAACCAAGGTTGATCTCGCTCTCATGCATTTTGGCTTCCCAGAAGAACTGAGTGAATTAATACAAAGTTTGAATTTGGAAAATGGCTATATGAAATAGACCATTGGTGAGCATAACTGCAGAGGATGAATTTCAGTGGCATAGGTGATCATCATAAAAGTGGAAACAGAATATAAGATGGGTTTCTACTCAGAAAAATATACTGAGCAACACCCTTGCTAATATTGTTTTTATTTTTTATTTAAATTCAATTAACATATATTATTGGTTTCAGAGGTACAGGTCTGTGACTCACCAGTCTTACATAACACCCAGCGCTCATTACATCACATACCCATCCCACTGTCTATCCCCCAGTTACCCCATCCCTCCAGCAACCCCCAGTTTGTTTCCTATGATTAAAAGTCTCTTATGGTTTGTCTCTCTGATTTTATCTTTTTTAATTTTTTCCTCTCTTCCCCTATGATCCTCTGTTTTGTTTCTTAAATTCCACATACAGATGAGATCATATGATAATTGTCTTTCTGCGATTGACTTATTTTACTTAGCATAATACCTTCCAGTTCTATCCAAGTCATTGCAAATGACAAGATTTCATTATTTTGATGGCTGAATAATATTCCATTGTATATCCGGACCACATCTTCTTTATCCATTCATCTGCTGAAGGGCATCTCGGCTTCTTCCACAGCTTGGCTATTGTGGACATTGCTGCTATGAACATTGGGGTGCATGTGCCCCTTCTTTTCACTACATCTGTATCTTTGGGGTAAATACCCAGTAGTGCAATTGCTGGGTCATGGGGTAGCTCTATTTTCAACTTTTGGAGGAACCTCCACACTGTTTTCCAGAGTGGCTGCCCCAGCTTGCGTCCTCAACGACATTTGTTCTTTCCTGACTTGTTAATTGTAGCCATTCTGGCTCGTGTGAGGTAGTATTTCATTATAGTTTTGATTTGTATTTCCCTGATGGCGAGTGATGTTGAATATTTTTTCATGTGTCTGTTGGCCATTTCGATGACATCTTTGCAGAAATGTCTGTTCATGTCTTCTACCCATTTCTTGATTGGATTATTTGTTCTTTGGTTGTTGAGTTTGATAAATCTATAAATCTTTATAGATTTTGGATATTAGCCCTTTATCTGATATGTCATTTGCAAATATCTTCTCCCATTCTATCCTTTGTATTTTGGTTTTGTTGACTATTTCATTTGCTGTACAAAAGCTTTTTATCTTGGGGTGCCTGGGTGGCTCAGTCATTAAGCATCTGCCTTAGGCTCAGGTCATGATCCCAGGGTCCTGGGTTTGAGCCCCACATTGGCCCCCCTGCTCAGTGGGAAGCCTACTCCTCCCTCTCCTACTCGTCGTGCTTGTGTTCCCTCTCTCTCTCTCTCTCTCTCTCTCTCTCTCTCTCATAAATAAATAAAATCTTAAAAAAATAAAAAGCTTTTTATCTTGATGAAGTCCCAGTAGTACATTTTTGCCTTTGTTTCCCTCACCTTTGGAGACGTGTTTAGTAAGAAGTTGCTGCGGCCAAGTTCGAAGAGTTTGCTACCTGTGTTCTCTAGGATTTTGATGGATTCCTGCCTCACATTGAGGTCTTTCATGCATTTTGAATCTATTTTTGTGTGTGGTGTAAGGAAATGGTCCAGTGTCATTCCTCTGCATGTGACTGTCCAATTTTCCCAACACCGTTTGTTGAAGAGACTTTTTTTCCGTTGGACATTCTTTCCTGCTTTGTCAAAGCTGGGTTGACCATAGAGTTGAGGGTCCATTTCTGGGCTCTCTATTCTGTTCCATTGATCTGTGTGTCTGTTTTTGTGCCAGTACCATACTGTCTTGATGATTTCAGCTTTGTAATAGAGCTTAAAGTCTGGAATTGTGGTGCTGCCAACTTTGGTTTTCTTTTTCAACATTCCTATGGCTATTCAGGGTCTTTTTTGGTCCCATATAAATTTTAGGATTATTTGTTCTAACTCTGTGAAAAAAGTTGATGGTATTTTGTTAGAGATTGCATTAAATGTGCAGATTCCTTTAGGTAGCATAGACATTTTCACAATATTTGTTCTTCCAATCCATGAGCATGGAACGTTTTTCCATTTCTTTGTGTCTTCCTCTACTTCTTCTTCTTTTTTTTTTTTTTTTTGTCTTCCTCTACTTCTTTCATGAGTGTTCTATTGTTATCTGAGTACAGATTCTTTGCCTCTTTGGTTAGATTTATTCCTAGGTGTCTTATGCTTTTGGGTGCAATTGTAAATGGGATCGACTCCTTAATTTCTCTTTCTTCTGTCTTGCTGTTGGTGTTGAAATACAGAAATGCAACTGATTTCTTTGCATTGATTTTATATCCTGCCACTTGACTGAATTCCTGTATGAGTTCTAGCAGTTTTGGGATAGAGTCTTTTGGGTTTTCTACATAGAGTATCATGTCATCTGCAAAGAGTAAGAGTTAGACTTCTTTGCTGATTTAGATACCTCTTATTTCTTTTTGTTGTCTGATTGCTGATGCTAGCACTTCGAGTACTATGTTGAACAATAGTGGTGAGAGGGGACATCCCTGCCGTGTTCCTGATCTTAGAGGAAAAGCTCTCAGTTTTTCCCCTTTGAGAATGATATTCACTGTGGGTTTTTGACAGATGACTTTTATAAAATTGAGGTATGTTTCCTCTATCCCTACATTGTGAAGAATTTTAATCAAGAAAGGATGCTGTACTTTGTCAAATGCTTTTTTGTATCCATTAAGAAGATCGTATGTTTCTTGTCCTTTCTTTTATCAATGTATTATATCACATTGATTGATTTGTGGTTGTTGGACCCACCCTGCAGCCTAGGAATAAATCCCACTTGGTCATGGTGAATGATCCTTTTAATGTGCTGTTGGATCCTTTTGGCTAGTATTTTGGTGAGAATTTTTGCATCCATGTTTATCAGGGGTATTGGTCTGTAATTCTCCTTTTTGGTGAGGTCTTTCTCTGGTTTGGGGATTAAGTAATGCTGGCCTCATAAAATGATTTTGGAAGTTTTCCTTCCATTTCTATTTTTTCTAAGGGATATATTTCTATAGTTTTAATTTAGCAGGTTAAAGTACAACAAGATACCACTTAAAATGATCAGTGGACATTTTTCTTTACTCTCCTGGACTTTACCTATCCCTTGTAGAATTTAGCATTACCAGCTCTAGGGGAGAAAAAATTTTTCCTCCACCCTTTTAGGGCCTCTGGGTGGGTCTGAAATTAAACTGACAAAGACCAATTAACAGGAGAAAAGCATACAATTTTTTTTGAATCTTTACATTTACATGGGAGTTTTCACAAGACAATGAAGACCTGGAGAAGTGACCAGAGCAGGAAGCTTTTACACCTTTTAGACAGAGAAATAGTACATTTGTGAAGAATTGACAAGATAGGTGTTGGACTGGGGTCATAAATGGTAAAGTTATGAGGAAGGTAAGAGTGATAAGAATTAGTTTAACATGGTTTCTTTATACAGATTGCTCGGCCTCCAGTTCCTTGTCTCTGGTGATATGACTGTCTTCCTTCCTCCTGATACAGGGAGGGTGTCTTTCACGGGGGAGTTTGAGGATCTGTCTCTGAGAAGGGCAAGAGGTGAGGTCAGAGTTATCTTCCCGACTGTGCTGTTTTCTAGAATTCCTTCAGCTTAAGATCTTCAGTGTACCCGTGTGCCATATTGGGGGGATGGCAGTGGGGGCCATGTCCTGAAGCCCATCACAATATTTCCTTATTTCATTTTTGGGGACTTGGCAGGAGGCTATTGCACACTAAAGGCACACTTCATAAGCCTTCTTAGATTGTAAGTAAGTGAAGGAAAAGAAAGATGGCGAGAATGTAAGTGGTCTGGGCTTCTACTAAGTGACTATTAAAACTGCTTTAGTGTTACTCTTATTTTAAGATTCTAGAGGCAGACTCCCAGTATAATTCATGGCATTAAAAAAAGGCTTTAGCTGAAGACCATTGGGAAAATCTAACTTTTTAGATATGATCAGAGTACAAAATTGGACTTTTTGGTGATAAACGTTTACATTAGATTAAAGAAGTAAATATATCAAAGAATATCTTGGAAATTTATGAGAAACCAGGGTAAGATAAGTCAGTAGAATTAATGTGGAGTCTAAATAAGGAAGAGCATGAAATGTTTGTGATATAGATAACAAGATTTAAAAGCATGTGATTGACCAAGACATATCATGAGTCTACTGCATAATTCAGGTTGTTTGGGAAGCCTGTTAAAATTAACTCCTCATGATTGAAACTGACTTCCTTAGTCACAGTGAAATTTTCATGTTATCTTTAATCTGGCTAATTAGTACACTATTGGTCTTGATATTGGGGTCCAATTAAATTGTGTATGTAAAGTTAGGGAACGTAATTATATTTGTCAAGAAGGTTGTTTGGTTTTCAATGGGTTTGCCTTTCAATTTGTTTTCCTATTTACTTGGGATTGTCACCCCCTCCTGACTGGAAAAAAACAGAACTAATAACCATCATTCGTATTCACTGCCTTATATTTCAGAAGAGTGCCAGGTAGCTTGAATACATCTAAACACACAGTTTACTACTCTATGGGCTTTTTCTCCAGATAGTTGTGCAAATAAAAATGGGAAAAAAAAAAAAAAAAAAGAACCCATCAACTGATCAAACCAGAATTTATTTCTTGTTAAACTATGTTTCCAGGAGGATAGGAAGAACCAAGGGGCGCATGAAAGCAAGATTCACTATATACCAACGTGGTGCCTATGAATCAAAATGACAGATATATAGAACCTCCATAATTATTTGTTCCTGTATTGAATCAATGGTGTGACTTACAGGGACACTGTCCAGTAAGCGTCCTGCCTGCTAAGGTCATATTAAAATGGGATTTGTAGTTTCCTCAGTACCTGAAAGTAACACTAACACTACTTTTTTTTTTAAAGATTTTATTTATTTATTTGAGAGAGAGAAAGTGAGAGGATGAGAGGAGCGAAGGTCAGAGGGAGAAGCAGACTCCCCATGGAGCTGGGAGCCCGATGCGGGACTCGATCCCGGAACTCCAGGATCATGACCTGGGCTGAAGGCAGTTGCTTAACCAACTGAGCCACCCAGGTGCCCTACTACTTTTTAACTCTGTTTGCCCACACATATTTAAATACAGTATCTTTCTTTCTCTAACTGCTTTCCCCAGTACTGAACAACAGGTACTGAATAAGTAGGACTTGTGCTGCCTGCCTCATCACAGTGGTTTCTTTATTGATTTCTTTGTTTTGTTTTAATGTGAGTTCCTCTGCCTCTAAATTGTAAACTTTCCAAGGACGATAACTGTGCCTCAGTACCTGACATATCATGCACACTAAATAAATGCTTAATGAATAAGGGTGTCTTGGGCAGTCTGAGCATAAACATAATTATTCTAATAATCTAATATTGAGTGCAGGCTATGTACAAGATACGTGGCTAGACATTAAGATACAAACAAAAGGGATAGCTCCTTAAGGATCTTACAGTCTGGTTTGGGAGGCAAATACATAAAGAGGCACCTTTTGTACAGCATAGTAAGAGAAGAATAAGTTAAGGGTGGGAATCTGGACTGGGAATACTCTTAGTTTGGTTTTAGAAACATTCTTTTGGCAGGAGGTATGTGAAGGATTCGGGGAAGAGGAAGGAGGACATATGAGTGCTAGTCATGATTTCCCCCAGAACTTTCCATCCTTTACGACTTTTTGCAGTGGTTCCCTCTTTCTACCCTCTGTGCTTTTTTCCCAATTTTCTTTTCAAGGCAAGGGACTCAGAACATCTGCTCTATGTTCACAGATAGGTATTTGATTCTTTAGTCTGTCATTTACTACCTGTGAGCCCTGGACAGGTTACAAAATAATAGAAGGTAGAATGTATTGATTCATATGAAAGGTTTCCTGTGCTGCTTGGCATTTTGAATGATCAAATGCTCTTTTTACGAATGATCCTCTCTGGACGATATACATGACTTCTGTTCACTGTCAGAAAGCCAAGGACGACTCTGGCAATCAGCTCATCAGTAATAGGAAACAAAAGTTTTACATAAAGAAAATGAGGATTTGTACCTTTTTTTGATGCTTTGTTTAGTTTTCTCAGAAATAAATTATTTTATTCATTCTTAGAAAAAACACTTTTTAGGGGCGCCTGGTTGGCTCAGTGGGTTAAAGCCTCTGCCTTTGGCTCAGGTCATGATCTCAGGGTCCTGGGATCGAGCCCCGCATCGGGCTCTCTGCTCAGCGGGAAGCCTGCTTCTCCCTCTCCTTCTGCCTGCCTCTCTGTCTACTTGTGATCTTTCTCTCTCTCTCTGTCAAATAAATAAATAAAACCTTTAAAAAAAAAAAAAAAAGAAAAACTGCTTTTTAAAAATTTTGCCAAAGTTATACATGTATATGTTTTAAAATCAAAGTTATGCACGTATATGTTTTAAAACCAAATGCCAAATATACATGTATATGTTTTAAAACCAGTTATACATGTATATGTTTTAAAACCAATCTGCTGGACAGATAGGTTTATAATATAATTGCTGATCTCCTGCCCTCAATCATCCCGTTCCTGTGTTAACCCCTCACCCCCCATAAACAGTTTGAAAAATTTCTGCTTTCACTTCTTTTCATGGCTACTATGCTATTTCTAAATACTATTATTATATGATAATTTTTTAATTTATTAGTTCTTTGGTTTATCTCTAGCTTTCCTGATTGATGATGCGTAATCGGCTTATTACCAATATCCCATAACCTCTTTCTGCTCCTGCCAAGTCGGTTTTATATCAGGAATCTAAATTCTTCCATTCTTTTTTTTCTTCCCTCTCAAACATTTTTAACCTCCATTTTTTGTTCCATTATACTAAGTGAATTTTTGGATCACTTGTTGTATTAGGGTTTTCTAGAGAAACAGAACCAATAGAAATGTAATATATATAATATAAGTAAAAGAGATTTATTATAAGGAATAAGCTTATGCCTTACAGAGCCTGGCAAATTCTACGATCTATAGGGTAAATTGGCAAGCTGGAGACCCAGGAGAGTTGGTGCTGCAGTTCCACTTTGAAGGCCTATTGGGCTTAAGACCCCAGAAGAGTTGATGTTTCCATTTGAGTCCGAAACAGGAAAAAATTCTCATGTGCAAGTTCAAGAGCTCTCAGGCAGGAATAATTCTCTCTCGGTCTGGGGGAGGGTCAGCATTTTTTGTTTCATTCAAACCTTCCATGGATTGAAAGAGGTACATCCACATTATGGAGGGCAATTTGCTTTACACAGTCTATCAATGGAAGTGTGAATCTCAGCCATAATCACCCTCATAGATTTGCCCAGGGTCATGTTGGACTAAATTTCTAGGCATCTCAGGTCCCAGCCAAGTTGACATATACAGTTAACCATCGTAGTTGCTCTGGGCTGAAGCCAGGCACCACATCAGGAAGATAGTCAAGGAGCCCTGGAGAGAGGTGCGCCTGGGGAGGGCCCGAGGCCTCTAGCCGTTATTCATACCAGCTTGTCAGCCCTGTGAGTGAGCTGTCTCTGAATTGGATCCGCCGTCTCCAGTCAAGTCGAGATGACTGCAGCCCTGGCCAACCTTTCGATAGCAACTTCATGGCAAATGGCAAGCCAGAACCTCTCACCCAGCTGTTTCCAAATTCCTGAGCCGCAGACACTGTGGGAGATAATCAGTGCTTATTGTTGCCGAAATCACTGATTTTGGGGGTAATTTGCCATGCATCCCTAGATGTCTTAGGCACAGTATTTTGACTAGGTGGTTATTGTTTGCTGCTGATTCTAGCAGAGTGCTAGAATAATAGTTTGTTCCCTAACTGGCTCAGTGTTCTGGCCCCTGTGACACTGAGAGGAGTTTCCAATCTCAAATACAAATGGATTTTTTTTAAATACAGAAAATTCTCTTATCATACTTTCAGTACTGTCCAAAGACTCATTCTTAATGTCTTGTCCTTCCATTGGACTCTCTCCACCACCCAGGGACCTCTCCTTTTGTCCTAGTACAAACCGATTCTTCACTTGCAGGGCTGTTTGGCTATCATGCCAAACCTTCCGGCTCTGACCTCCTGGGGTGTATTCACTCTTTCCAGGGAAGAAAAGAGTTGGAAAGGTGTGGTAAATACCTGAGTACCATGGTTGCTTGCTTTGGTTGTTTATTTAATGAGAATCAAAAGGAGGCAGCTCCAGGAGTAGGGAGAAATATTGGCTCCAATTAATCAGTTACCAGCACAAATTCTCATTCTTGCCCTCTTATTTTACTTTGTCTTTCTTTCTTTCTCTTTCTCTTTCTCTCTTTCTTTCAAGATTTACTTATTTATTTGACAGAGAGAGAGATCACAGGCGGGACCGGGGAGGGAAGCAGGCTCCCTGCTGAGCAGAGAGCCCAATGCAGGGCTCGATCCCAGGACCTTGAGATCATGACCTGAGCCGAAGGCAGAGGTTTAACCCACTGAGCCACCCAGGCACCCTTACTTGGTCTTTCTGAGTTAAAGGTTTCTTCCGAGCCATGACTATACCCATTCCATGCATATTCTTGGCTGCAAATGGTTTTGCTGAGTTATTAACACCACTCCTGGATATGCTGACCTTTTTACAGATATTTGTTACCATTGCTTGTCTGTTGACTGCTCTGCTCCCATGGTTTGGGAGCCCTAGGCCTTTCTATTCTATGTACTACAATTTTAATGAAGTGTCAGGAGAACTAAGAAAGACATGTCTGTATTTAAAGTGCTAGAAGCCCAGCTTACTCTGTTTTGAAGTATCTCTTTTATACTATCTCAGAAGCTATCTGATTGAAAAATATCTCTAGATTTAAACCACAAAGCCTACTTGGATTTGGGGAGTAATAATAGATTTGGAAGAAGATAATGTGGTTCCCTATGAAGCAAAGTCAGTTTGAAAAGTAGTGAATAACCGAACTTCAGTATAAGAGATGCTTTAGAGGATACCGACAATATGATTTACACTTTCGTTCATTCTTTCAGCTGATTCACTCTGTGACTATGTAATAGGTGATGTCTTTTGTTACACGGGGGCCTCTAATAGGGAATGAAAAAAAATCAAGATGTATTTTCTGGCCCTAAGGAATTGATAAAATAAAAATTGGCCTTGTGAACAAATAATTCCAATTAAGTCTAGAATGTAACAACTAGCAAATTAAATGAAACAAAGAGATCTAGAGGGCAAGAATGATGTCATCTAGGCAGGAACATGTTCTTATTCACTTCAAATAGCCTACATCTTAATCCAAAGCCTGGCATAGAGATGATGCCTGTATTCATTGCACGGATAGATATGTGATTGGGCTGAAGTCACAAGGATCTACAAAGGTTCATGATAGCAGAATTTGGTCTGGGTCTTAAAGAATTGGCAGGATTTTGGTGGGTGAGGTTTGAAGGTAAACAATATTCTCAAAATATCTCTATCAGGCTTTGAAGAGCTGGGAAAGCATGGAGTGCTCTTTAGAAACTCAGCTGAATCCCTTCAGTGACCCCTGAAAAGAAGTCTGACGTTGGAACATAGAGCCAGTTGAATGCATGGTTAGAAATATGAAGTCTTTTGGCCAAAAATTGGGCAGAGATTGCTAGTCTCCCCCATATCCATTATAATCTTCTTCCCTTTTGTGATAGGATCCCTTGGGCTTAAACTGGGTTGGGGCCATTTGGTAACTTCAGGTCAGTGGGCCGTGAATACAAGTAGAGAAGCTGAAGTTAGTTTGGAACATGATGAGTTTAGAAAGCCCCTAGTAATCTAAGTACAAAGTTCACTTTGTCCTTTGGACTTAAATTTTTCAAATTCCAGAGTGAGATTTTGGCAGGAGACCACTCTAAACACTGCTGCCAAATAAATCTTCCCAAATAATGTTCAGCATCTCATAGAATAATGTTCCCCATTAAACAAACAGTTTGATACAAAGGTTAGTTTTCTTAAAAAAAAAAAAAAAAGGTGTGAGATTGACCTGTATTTATCATTTATCATGGTATTAGTCTCCTGAAAATAATTTCTTCTATGCATTAGATAAGGCACAGATTAAACTACTCTAACAAAGAGACTGCCTCAAAACCATTGGTGCAAAGAAGATGGAAGTATTTTATTCTCTTATACAGGGAAGTCCAGGACAAGTAGATGAGAATGGCTCCATGAGGATATCCAGGGACTCAGGGGTGTGACGCATCTCAGCCATCCTAAATCCACATCTTCCAAGGTCCTTAGTGTCACTGTCATTTCCATTTGGTGGGAAAGAAGGAAATCCAAGACATGAAGCTTAATCACACTCGAGAAACCCTTAAGCTGTGCATAGACCAGACACATAGGGTATATGAATTAAGTGGTGTTGAAAGAAGTAATGTTTCAGGAGGAAAATGGTTGATTGCCAGATAAACAGACAAGGATGACTGACTGTGAGAAAAAATAGCCTGATTTGGAGCAGTAGCAGTACATAGAAGAAAAAGGGGACCAATTAAAGAAATACTGCATTAGAGGATTTGTTTGTAAAGGGAAAGTCACAAGTCTCCCTGGAATTTTGAAACTGAAGTTTGGGATGATGATGTTATTAAAGAGAGAGCAAAGTCAAAATTACAGTGAATTTATGGAGGAAATTAATTAGAGTAATATGATGTTGGAATTGAGTGTTCATGAGACATCGAAATGAAGTTCATCTCAAGAGGACAGATCTGATTTTTATAAAGTTCCATGTTTATTTTCTTTTGTCAATAAAAATGATCAAGGAGAGGCTTCTCCCTCCTCCCCCTATCCTGGCTTCTCTGTGAATTAATTCACAAAGCAAACATATATTGAATATTTGCATTTTTTTGATTAACCCCATGTTTTATCTTTATAGCCACAATAGACCTATACCATGAATTGCATCTTTGTATAAATGTTTTCATTTACGAGTTTGATTTTCCTTCTTCCCTTTAATTGAGCAAATGGAATTTTATTGTCTGATTGTATGTAGAAATCCTTGTATCTCAGTCTCCCAGTCTTCATAGCTGAGAAGGGACAGGAGTTAGATGAGGCCCCTGATCTCTTTTAGGTGGACTGGGCAGTGAAGACACCAGGCTGCCCCTTTATATAGTTAGTGTGAAAAAGAACAGGGAGAACACAGGATCTGCTCTGGCTCCGAGAGTTAATTCAATTCCTCTTGCTGACTTCGTTGACATTTGGAATCCCATGATTCTAGACCTTGCTGACCTATTCATAACTGTTGATTACTCTGTGTTTATCTGCCTGAGTGGCAGGCTCTCAGATTATCCTCTTTCTGTCTAGTGCTCTAGTATCTGACAGAATTGTTCCCTGCCTGCTGGACTACCCACTGAAATCTTTACTTTTAAACAGACAATTTATTATTGAAATTTTCAAATATCTCCAACCTGAGAAAGAGTAATATAATAAGCTTAGGTATCCATCAACCAAATTCAACATCTGTGAATATCAAGCCAGTCTTTTGTGGGCTCATTTAATCCCCCTTTTTTTATTACTAATTTTTCTGGACTCTTTTAAGGTAAATCTCAGAAATCATATCATTTTACCCATAAATACTTAAGTATGTATCTCTGATCAGTATCTAAATATATACACATACATGGATACCTGTGTGTTGTGTGTGTGTGTGTGTGTGTATATCCACATATATTATTACATTGAATACATTTAGCAAAAAGTCCTTAATACTTACTTCATATTGGATTATTTATTTATTTTTTTTGAAGATTTTATTTATTTATTTTTGAGAGAGAGGGAGAGTGTGTGTGTGTGTGACTCAGGGGGAGGAGCAGAGGGAGAGGGACAAGCAGACTCCGTGCTGAGCATGGAGCCCGATGCAGGCCTTGAGCCCAGGACCCTGAGATCATGACCTGAGCTGAAATTAAGAATCAGATGCTTAACTGACTAAGCCACCCAGGCATCCCAAAAGGGTTTTTGTGAACAGAAACAGGAAGTAAAAGAGTTATAATAGGAAAGAATCACCCATATTTGTCAAATTTGGAACTAGACCACTAGATCTAATTTACTTTGTGAATTTTTGCTCCTCTCACCAGAATGCTGTTTCATAATAGACTCAAATAGTTTGCATATTGGTGTTCTAAATTATGTCACTGTATATGATGTTGAGCTTTCAAGATCCACATCTTTCTAATGAACATAGCCTTCAACTTTTTTTTTTTTAAAGGTTTTATTTATTTGACACAGAGACAGAGAGTACAAGTAGGCAGAGGGAGAAGGAGAAGCAGGCTCTCCGCTGAGCAGGGAGCCCCATGTGGGGCTTGATCCCAGGACGCTGGGATCATGACCTGAGCCGAAGGCAGCTGCTTAACCAACTGAGCCACCCAGGCCCCCCTAGCCTTCAGCTTTTAAGTACAGATCTTCATTTGGTACCAAGTTACTGTTTCATTTCTGTGTATTTCTGTGAAAAAAAATTACATACTTTGATTTGTTCATTTGTGTCTTGCCACACTTAGAAATTCTGGTGAGGATATAATAGCATGTTAGCACAGTATTTGAAATGCTTTCAAAGATGGAAGCTTGTGCAGTTGTGACCAAAGCAAACTCAGCTGGAAAAAAATGATATATCTAATTCCAAATACAATTAATGTAGTGATTAAGTAGACTGATATAATATCTAGTATCTACAAAATAAAAGAATTTCTAATCAGTACTATTATATTGACTTTCAGGAACACCTAGAGGGCAGTGTCCTAGTGTCTGTGTGTCTAGAAAACCACTGATATTTCTATGAGAAATACCAACTATTGTATCAAATCATACCATGAGCAGTAGAGACTGTGTGTAAAAGACGACTTCTGTTTTTAGAAGGACAGTTTTAGATTAGCAACTGAGAGATTATTTATGCCTTTGAAATACAACTGATTTTTATGGGACAAATTCTCAGAGTCACTTGAATCCATTAGCATGTACAGAATACTAATGAAATGGCGACTTAGAGAGGGAGGCCTAATTAAATTAATGGGTAGATATTCCATATTTCAGAAATACCAACTCAGGAAGAAACTGCAGTGACTTCTCATGGTAGGAAAAGAAGATCAATTTGGAACTGAGATTTTTGAGTAAATGAATGAGTAATCTCTTTTGAGCCAAGGCATCTTTTCTACAATATCTATATGTGGGAATGAGGTCATGCCTCCTCATGGATCTTAGAAAGAAAAATCAGTATTAAAAACTAAGGGAGGGACACCTGGGTGGCTCAGTCAGTTAAGCATCCAACTCTTGATTTTGGCTTGGGTCATGATCTCGGGGTCATGGGATTTAGCCCCAAGTCAGCATCTGCCCTCAGCTGGGAGTCTGCTTTCTGTCTCCCTCTCTCTGTGTCTCTCTCTCTCTTTCTCTCTTAAATAAATAAATATTAAAACAACAAAAACTAAGGGAATTAGGGTATTCTGAAGGTAAGAACAGTACCCACTTGGAGAAACAGATTTTTCTCCTTTTAACTTGCTAGGCAGGCCAGTGACCAGTAGATAACACCACTTGTGGTCCTGTCCTCTAGGAAAATATGCATCCTGCAAGTTGTATGGATTGGGGTTGCACTTAACAATTCTCCAACAATGTATTAAAAACTGAAACAGTCAGGTTCCTTTTCTTAATTGTTTTCCTTGCAAAACCCTGCACCTTGTAAGTTTCTTTCTAAAATTCTGCTTTATTGCCCTAAGGAGGGAGCTGAATTTTCCCACTTGGGATGTAGGAAGAATTCCTTACTAAAGCTATTCCCCCAGAGTTTCTCATTGTTGTTTTACTTCCCTCATTTGCAGCAGGGAACTTCAAGTAAAACCACTAAATTTTTTAAAACCCATTTTTCATTAAAGATAAATGTACATTTTCATTCTTTTTGTGAAATGTGTTACTCAAGTACATCAACCTCAACTACTTTTCAGATTTTATCTATATTGATAGGGATGAGAAATAATGCTCCTTCAGAAGAGACACATTTTAAAGATTTATTTATTTTAGAGAGAGAGCACGCATGAGCTGAGGGGGAGGGGCAGAGGGACAGAATCTTCGAGCAGACTTCCTGCTGAGCATGTAGACTGATGTGGGGCTCCATCTCACGACCCACAATATCACAACCTGAGCAGAAACCAAGAGTCAGGCGCTTAACCGACTGAGCCACCCTGGTGCCAGGAGAGACCCATTTTAAATGAAGAGTGGAAAGCGCAATGCAATATATGTTGAGATACTTATTATTGCATTTTGGAAATCGAATCTAAATCGCGGTACATTAATGTCCCTGCATGTGTTCACATTATGGTGAAATCAGCAGGTGAGTGGGATAATTGAGGTAAAACATAATAAATTATGCAATTACTTTCTTCTTGGGAGCATATATATGATAATTGTCCATAGCCCTTACATTATTTTCTGGAATATCTCTCAGATCTGACATTTTCTGGCCTTGATTCTAATTCCCAGTAACAGTTACCAATGGACGTAGTAGTTACGGAAACATCTGGAGATCATGTGTAAATACCTGTGAGTGAGAGAACAAGTTTTATTCACATAGATCTTTGAAATATGACAGTACTGCCATATGTAGGTTTGATCTGTCAGATATATTTTTAAATAACACTAATGCATAGTTTGGGAGAACAGTATGTTTGGGGAGGAGGGGTAAATACATAAGGAAAGCCACTTACTGTGTTACCAGGGAACTTTAATTGAAGTTCTTCAAATCAGTTGTCTCTTCCCATTTAATTTTAACTATTTCCAAATTGTCCTGTTGCTTAAGGTTATTTACCATTTCTTAATTGTCCAGTTCATGTCATTTTCAAGCATTGCAATATAGAGGGGAAAATAAATTCTAACTAGTCAGTGGGCTCCAACTGTTAGTATTTCACGTCTTCCCATGCAGTTTTGGTACACTTTTCACTAACATTGTTGTAATCTTTATTGTACATATGTTTTTGTTTTTTGGATTTTGTGGTTTTTTGTAAGTATAACTTTATTTTTTTAATAGTGTTACATTAGTTTCAGGTATACGATATAGTAATTCAACACTTCTGTACATCACCCAGTGCTCATTATGACAAGTGCCCTCCTTAATCCCCATCCTGTATTTCATCCATCTCCCCACCCAGCTCCTCTCTGGTAGCCATCAGTGTGTTCTCTGTATTTCAGAGTCTGTTTCTTGGTTTGTCTCTCTCTGTTTTACCCTTTGTTCATTTGTTTCTCAAAGTCTACATATGAGTGAAATCACATCGTATTTGTCTTTCTCTGACTTATTTCACTTAGCATCATAATCTCTAGCTCCATCTATAACAAGATTTAATTCTTTTTTATGGCTGAATAGTATTCTGCAATACTATTATGCCAATAGTATTCTGTCAGTATATATATATAAAACCTCTTCTTTATCCATTCGTCTATTGATGGACACTTGGGCTGCTCCAGTAATTTGGCTATTATAAATAATGCTGCTATAAACATAGGGTTGCATGTATCCCTTTGAATTAGTTTTTTTGTATTCTTTGGGTAAATACCCAGTAATACAATTGCTGGATCATAGGGTAGTTCTTTCTTTTTTTTTTTTTTTTTAACTCCTTGAGGAACCTCCATTCTGTTTTCCAGAGTGGCTGTACCATTCCTTTTTTTCCATATTCTCACCAACACCTGATGTTGCCTGTGTTGTTGGTTTTAGCCATTCTGACAGGTGCAAGGTGATATCCCATTGTAGTTTTGCATTTCCTTGATGGTAAGTGATGTTGAGCATCTTTTCCTGTGTCTGTTGGTCATCTAGATGTCTTCTTTGGAGAAACGTCTGTTCATGTCTTCTGCCCATTTTTTAATTGGATTTGGTTTTTGGATGTTCAGTTGTCTAAGCTCTTTATATGTTTTGGATACTAACGCTTTATCATTTATGTCATTTGCAAATATCTTCTCCCATTCTGTAGGTTGTACATGTTTTTTTTTTTTAATTAATACCTTCTGAGCCAAAGAGTATGTCAAAGCACTTCGTTGTGTTATTATTGGCTTCCTAACAGTTGTTTCCAGTGACTGAGTAATATTCCGTTGAATTTCTTTATCTATATTTCTAGCCTTAGATATTTAAGTTGTTTTTATTTTTCCTATTCCATAACTAATACAAGGAAGTCTATCTTAATGCATAGAGGTTTTTTATATTTTAAATCTTGACTTAGGGTATAACACTAGTATGTATTGAATATGTAAAAAAAAAAAAAAAAAAAAACAAGTGTTCCTTCCAGATAGGGCTCTCTGTTCCAGATTTTCTGTTAGTCCATCCCTTGTGTCATTTTTTCCAGGCATACACGTTCTTATTTTTGTGTGCCTGTTCATCAGGAAAAACCTTTTACAAATTGAGTTCTCTCTGGAGCATTATCTCTCATGCTGGTTCTTGGAGATTGTCTTTGAATATGTTTCATTCTTTGAGGCACCATGCTGTGGTGAAGCATGAATGACTTGTCATTTACTCGTGTTATACACTGCCTTGGTTTTCTCATCTCTAAAATGAGAAGAATATGTATCCATTAGGATTATGTGATCCTTGACAAAGAATAACATCTATGAATCCATAATGGGGATACACCCAAGACTCTAATAAAATATAACTGCAATCTTAAGTCCCAAGTTCTTAACCAGATACTTTATAGACTTTTTAGAGCAGTACTGTCCAAGAGAACTTTTCGTTGTGACAAAATGATGTGCATTGTTCAGTGTGGGAGCCACCAACCACATGTGGATATTGAACACTTGAAATGGGGATACAACTGAAGAACTGAATTTTTTTCAAGATTTGTTTATTTATTTTAGAGAGAGAGTGTACACAAGTGGGAGAGGCAGGGAAAGGGAGAGAGAACCTTAAGCAGACTCCACACTGAGTGTAGAGCTCCATGTGAGGCTTGATCTCATGGTCTTGAGATCATGATCTGAGTGGAAACCAGGTTTAACCCACTGAGTTAAGCTCATGCTCAACAGACTGTGCCACCCAGGTGCCCCAGAAGAACTGAAGTTTTAGTAAGTTTAATGAATCAAAACTTAACCAGTCATATGTGGCTAGTGCCTATTGCAATCAGGTAACACCTCTGGAGAATATGTCCTTGTTTTCGTTACCTAAATAATGAATACCTTTGTAATGATGAGAGAATTTCAGTGTAGATAAAGCCAGGGTTACACCATGAAAACTGATGAATGAAATACTCTGGGACTTAGAAGACTTGTGAAACTTTTCAGTCATGGTTCTTCATGTAGATACGTACTCTGAGCCCACATACGGCTGGAACTGGCTTTATGAGGACAGTTGATCAGGCCACCTTGATCTTGTTAGAGCCATGATGCATTTCTAGAACCAAGAGGATTATCTGGAAAGATTGTAATACATAAGTAGTTTATTGCAGGATCAAAACTAAATTATATATTTATATATATTGTGTGTATATATATATATGAATATAACTTATATTCATATTAATGAATCAACATTGGCTTACTAAGTATAAAAACCACATTTTCAAAAAATAAAAAGCACCGAACAAATTTTAAGAATAATGAGCTATGACAGACCCTTTCAGTTGGTGCCTTATTTGCTCAGTGAGGCATTCTCTAAATGTTAAATTGATGGGCAAGATTTAGTTTTCATTGTGAAGAATATAATAAAAGAAGCAGTTTCTGAGCCTAATTGCTAATAAAGTGAATAAATAATGGCTTATAAATGTTAACATGTGATTGTGCAGTATTTAGTGTGTAAATGCTTAAGAGAAGTTAATTTTCATTCACATTTAGTCATATTACTAATTAGTAGTGTTGCCCTTACAAATGTTGGAAGTTATTCCTTTAAATTTCAGTGGTGTAGTTACTGTAGTGCCATCAACTTTATATTTGCAATTGCCAGAGGCATAGGGAAAAAAGCAGGCATTACATTTTATATAATTATTATAAAATATTGACTTGGATTTGTGAATTTATCACAAAGCTTTGTTGACTGTATGTAAATTGCGGGTAATGTATATTAAATGATCAATTCTAAACCTATCAATATGAGAAATTATAATACAGATTATCAGTGAAAGGGGAAATGTACCTAATAAGAGCACTTTTGACAGTATTTTAACTTTAGTAATGCATTATAAAATCAAAAATAAGTAATAAGTAATTTTTTTTCGGAACAATGATGGCCTCATTTGAGTGTTCTCCTCATCAGAGTCACTGTGCTAACTTAGTGTTTTACTGTCTGTTACTCACTACCTGCTGGAGGAGTCTTGCTCTAGACGGAAGGAGCTTTCCTCTAATCCCCTGACTGTGAATGTCAGTTTTGTGTGTCAAATTGACAGGTCACAGTACCCAGTTATTCCAACACTAATCTAAGTGTTGCTGTGAAGGTGTTTTATAGATGTTATCAACACCTACAATCACTTGGCTTTCCTCGGGGGAGATTAGCCTTCATAATCTGGGCGGGCCTCATCGATTCAAGTGATGGCCCTTAAAAGTGGAACTGAGCTTTTCCTTGAAGAAGAGGAAATTCTGCCTGGGAACTGTGGCTTCAGCTGGTGCCCACGAGTTCCATCCTGCCCTTCCTGAGGGCTTGTGCAGTGATATTGAACTTGCCTCGGGAGCCCGCACAATTGTGTAAACCAGTTACTGCTGATTATGTTTCTCTGGTGAAACCCTGACTGGTAGACCTGCTGTCCTCGGTCACGGCCACGGAGCTCCCCAGGGAGACTGTGGCCTTGGTGTCAGCGCCCTGCAAGATCCCAAAGCAAAGACACCTGTACTGTTTTCAGCAGCTTCTCTCCTGAAAGGAGATCAGAGGGGCAGATGCTAATGATTACCACATACTTTTTCAAGGATTACCTAGAATCTACAAAATGTTAGATCCAGGGATTTCATTGCAGGACTTACATGAATTCTTTCTAGAACTCTGTTCTCCTTCATCTTGAGAATCACTACCATCCCCAGTATTCTTTGCCAATCTATTAGTGACAGAACTTGCTTTAATCATTACTACGTTCTATTTTAGTTTGGGATCCCCCAGAAGCAGACCATGAGACAAAGATTTGAGTGCAAGTAGTTTGTTTACAAGGTGAGCACAGATGCTAACCAGCAGCAAGGTGGGAAAGTGAGATTTCAATGGAAGGAGAGTTTAAAAAAACAAAAAGATGGGGTTTTTTCAAAAGCTAATTATCACAGTGAATAAATGAAGTTTAATCTAGCTGGACAATCCTGGGGGACTGTGTAAGACAACACCTCAGAGTTATCCCATCCAAAGACATTAGGGAGGGGCGCCTGGGTGGCTCAGTGGGTTAAAGCCTCTGCCTTTGGCTCAGGTCATGATCTCGGGTCCTGAGTTCGAGCCCCACATCGGGCTCTCTGTTCAGCGGGGAGCCTGCTTCCCCTTCTCCCTCCACCTGCCTCTCTGCCTACTTGTAATCTCTCTCTGTCAAATAAATAATAAAATCTTAAAAAAAAAAAAAAAAAGACATTAGGGCAATGGAGTATTTATCCATCAGTTTCCCGGAAGTCATGGTAAATTCCTGCTTGTAGAGTAGGTGGCTGATTTTCGGCACCTTATACCTCTATCATTTTTTGCAGGCAGGCAGAGTGGGCTCCAGGGGTCAGAAAGAGCTCTCAAAATCACAGGCACTGGCAGCTATGTGCAGAAATGTCACATGCCATAGGGACATGGGTAGGACACTATCAGCATCTGCTACATCGTAGCAACACATGGCCCAGAGTGATGCTGAAGTTTGTTTTTCGAATGACTGACTGACTTTGTAGACCTGGAAAAGAACTTCCATACTTGTTTGAGGGTTTATTTGAGATCCCATGTAGAAGGGGAGTTAGCTCTTTGTCGATCTGACGTACAAGTTGAACGATGGCTCCAGACATGGGATTCTAAATCTCTTGGGGTTCACTAGATCATAGTCACCCTCAAATTTGCCTTGCTTTAAAAAAAAAAAAAATGCACCTTGAAAAAAATTGTTCCTTTTTGCCCTCAACTTTCTGGAATACTCCAAAGAATGTGCAATAAAGCTCTCACCATTTTATGATCATAATAAAGTAAAGTTATATTCTATCAACGATCATAGTAAGTGCAAGGTATTTTAGGACAAAGTATAAAAAAAAGGCAAACAAAAGCATGCAGTTTTGGTGACTTCTTCATAAAATTTCCAAAAGGGAGAATAAATGATACCTGGGCCAACTATTTTAAGACCGCAGGCTTCTGGGTCACCTGAGTGGCTCAGTCAGTTGAATGTCCAGTTCTTGGTTTCAGCTCAGGTCATGATCTTATGGGTCGTGGGACTGAGCCCCGTGTCAGGCTCTGCACTCATTGGGGAGTCTGTTGGAAGATTCTCTCGGTCTGGCACTCCCCCAACTTGTGCCTAGGTGCCTGTGCTCTCTCTAAAATAAATAAATAAGCCTTTAGTTGGCCGGGGGGGCGGGGGGAAGACTGCAGGGTTCTTCCAGCACACATTCATACTACCTTGCCATAATGCTGACAAAATTTGCTAAACCATTACTGCTTAAGAGGATTTCACAATCCTAAGAGAAAAAGGCAGCCCGTCTTATAAAGCATTAAGTTGCCTGTTGGTAATATTTACAAAATCGATTTGTGTTGCTTGATAGCCTAGAGGCAATATGGAAACTTTGTAGCACTCAGCTACAAAATAAACCTTTTATCTTGCTACTCCGTGTATTTCTTTCTCTATGGTTCACAGAGATTTTTTTTTTTTTGACTAGTTGAATTCTTCATATTTCTCCAGCAAATAAAGATCTTAGAAGAATGTGTAAATCATTCAATAAATATTATGTCATTATTATTATTGCAAGGTGATTGGATCCATTTCAACCTTAGAGAATTAATAAGGGTGTGTTCATGGTAAAGAATATGGCAGTGAATATACTTTTCATTCCTGAAACCAAATTGTAAGTATTAAGACAATTACCATGCAGGAAGCAACAATGGGGCCCTCTCATTTCTAAACAAGTGTGTCCTTTACCAGTACCTTTCATCAGATCCCTGAAGAAAGAAACTGATATTGAATAAACACTGATATTGAATAAACCACTATACCTGCTATGTCTTATTTCCATTTTAGTTGCTTCAGTTTTAGTTAAAAAACGGCCCTAGGCTCTCTCCCCAGATGGGGAAAAGGATACAAGGTTATCTTGTCCAGTACAACCACACACACGTAGGTTAAGGAGAATAAACAAAGATATTCTGACCAAATAAGAGCTCTCTTCATTGCCTTTTTTCTGAAAACGGCTGATCAGACTCACAGTGTCTCTGTCTATCAAGTTCTTTTAAAAAGCCTGGTGTGGTCACATGACTTTTGCTCTGATGGTTCAAGAATGAAGCGTCTGGAAACCAGCGGGTCTGTTTTCAAACTCTAACTCTGCCACGTTTATCATCTGAGTCACCGAGAGAACGTAACTGAAGTTCTCGGAGTCTGTTTCTTAGTCTACAAAATGCACATCATACCAGTATGGAATCAATAAGAGGGTTGCTGTTGGGATAAGGGAAGTTTCTTACAGTAACATCTGGCTTACGTTAAATTTTCACACTGATAATTGATTAATTTTTAAAGCCTTATATTTTTCCTATTGTCTTCAATGACTATGTATGACATCTCTATAACCATGCTTAGGAAAATAATCCTTATATTTCTAACCATATAATTTAAAAACTTAGAATCTGCGAAATTCTTTTCAAAAAAAGAAAGAATTGGGACAATCCTTCATTAGGAAAATAATGCAAGTTATCTTCCCTTACCTTAATGACCAGTAGTAATATTAATTTCCTTCAAGAAAACTTAGGTAAAAAAGAAACCCATATTCTATGACTGCACATAGCCTGTTGGGATTTCATATTAAGTTATTAAGTAGTTCCTGTTAAGTTGAGAAATTTAAATTGACTATCTGGCAATACTCTTGACTCTTCATTTAGTAAAAGCTTTGCTCTATCACTGTAAAAATACAATTCCATTTCAATGTCAATTGTTGTGAGATATTTAATTTCTTATCCTCCCAAAAGACAACATTATAGATCTAGTGGACAGAAAGCCTCATTAAACTCTGAAATTAAATCTCAGCTGTGAACAAGTCAGCTTAATCCCATCTCCATAGTATTTTCATTTTCAAGGGTTTTATAAATAAGTTTTCATCTTAGCAATGACTTATATATACTTAGTGTATGATTATTCAGATGGGAATAATTATTAATGAATGGTATTAACAGAAAATGTCTACCAAATACTAAAGGTGAAAAGAATCATTATTTCAGACCAGGAGTTCTCAGAGTCTAACCCATGAAGAGACATAGTTTACTTTCACCAGTAATCATGACTCAACAACAGCACTTATTTTACTTGGCAGGGGCAAGGAGGAAGGGTAGGAAGGTTCCCCAGAAAGGGTGTAACAGAATGCCTGTGGGGTTGTAAATTAAAATATTTCACTGGGGTCTCTGGCATGATCTCCTGGATGGCTGGGTTTGGGCATCATGTCAAATTCTTCCAACTATTTTCAATAATTGTAATTGTGTAGCACTCACATTTAGATTTTAACTCACATTATTTGTTCATGTCTCTAGTTTTGAGTATTTTTTTTGCTTTGTTTTATCTGGTTATTAAGATTTAGGAAAGGGCATATGTATATTGTTGGCACGATTAAACAGTACAGAATTGGCTACTGAGATCATTGTTACACATGAGAAAAACAGATTAGTGTTTGTGGTGTTTGACGACTTATACACCTCAAATACCCCCCATTCAGCTCACTGTTGCTTATAAAATGTAATCCCTCTAATATTAATCATAATGGCATTTACAGTGACTTACATATGTATTTACTTATTTAGTGCTATGTGATTTACATATATTAACTCAATTAACCCTCAGGTTACCCAGCGAATAGATGATGTTTTTCTACCCATTTTACGTATTTGGAGACTGTGGCAACAAGAGAATGCCACTTGCCCAAGGCTGCGTTAACTAAAGATGAAAATATATAGTAAAAATAGAGGCAACAGTAATATTAGAAAGATAATATCGATAGCTACTACTTACTGAATTTTTATCTAAGAATCCCCTATTCAATATAATGTTCCTAATATTGCTATAAAGCAGACCTTATTTCCTTTTCTTTTCCAGAAAATAAGTTAAGAGAAGTAAATAAATTTTCTCCAGGTGTCACAGCTAAGTTAGTGACATAATTGGAATTAAAATGCATGTTTTTCTGACTCTAAGGCTGGTGCTCTTTCAGTTATAAGGCATTCTATTTCAAGAAATAATATCAGGAAGGGCAAAAACACATTAACATAATTTACAGATTGAGCCAAAATTGAGTATTTTGGGGGGAATCAGATTTCATAGCAGTGTGGGGAAGTGTCTCACAAAGTCCTGATACTCTGAATTTCGTGGTCATAAAAGGACCTTTTTTTCACTAATGTTTAGTTAAACTCTGGTCTCCTTTATGCATATTTAGATAGGAAGTGGTTTTAAAAATGAAACGCATTGTTGAAGTTTTTGATTCATTCTCCTGCTTTTTAGATTTCTCATTTATTTTTCTTGACATGAAGGAACGTCTTTTGCCTACTTCAAAGTCAGTTTATATTTTCAGTTTAATGCTACTGACCGCCATGTGTTATAGCATTGAACCAGGAGTCCAGAGGTATGTGCTCTGATCATTGATCACTGTGGACTTCCTGGCTACATGATGCCAAAGCCTCCAAATGACAAGTAAATAATAGTTTTTAAATTTTGCCAATATTTTATCCACACTATAACATTTATTTATTTAAGAAACTCTAAACAGTTGATAGGTTTTCATTTTTATCTGGCTGACAGTATGTAAGATGGCATTTGAGATAGTGGAAGACTAACGTCCATCTATTTAATCTGCACTAAACAGGTACGAAATTCACACACGGAATACTTTTAAGAGCTTTGGCTCGGGGCACCTGGGTGGCTCAGTGGGTTAAAGCCTCTGCCTTCGGCTCAGGTCATGATCTCAGGGTCCTGGGATCGAGCCCCGCATCGGGCTCTCTGCTCAGCGGGGAGCCTGCTTCCTCTCTCTCTCTGCTTGCCTCTCTGCCTACTTGCGATCTCTCTCTCTGTCAAATAAAAAAAAAAACAAAAAAAAAAAAAACTTTGGCTCTAAGATTCCACATAAATAGAAAAATAGTGATTGGTTTACTGTACTAATTCTAAACACACACACACACATATATATATCCATGTAAAAATGCATGCTCTGAAAAAGGCCTACCATTTTGTGCTATAAACAGTAAAACAAAAAATAATAATGCCTAGAGTTTTAACTTTCATTCTATCCTGGTGTGAATTCATTTCAAATGTTAAAATATCCAATATTTGGTACTCAACATTTTGCCAGAAGAGAGGGACAAAAAATGAATGAGAAATGTCTAACATATCAATGAGATGTACTTAGTAATTTCACCTCCAAATTAGTTCTTCTTAAACTGCCTAATCTTCCTCCTCTTGTAAATAACTCCTCCACATCCTAACCCACGAAGTGCTCTAAGTTCTGATTTTATCTGCTTCCCCCAGGAAAGTGTGACAGAATAGCTCTTTTTTTTTTTTTTTTTTAATTTATTTATTTATTTGACAGAGAGATCACAAGCAGGCGGGGGGGGGGGTTGGGGGGTTGGGGAAGCAGGCTCCCTGCTGAGCAGAGAGCCCGATGTGGGGCTCGATCCCAGGACCCTAAGATCATGACCCGAGCCGAACGAAGGCAAAGGTTTTAACCACTGAGCCACCCAGGCACCCAGAATAGCTCTTTTTGAGGGAGGAGTGGCCTTGGCATTTTGTTTACTAATTGATGCACAAATGATCAGTAATCAATTTCTTCCCTCCCTGACTCAGTTAAAATTAATCCAGATTAATTTATATGAAGATATTAATGTTTGTATTAATAACATGATGGCAAATTTAATTTAAAATTACAAAACAGAGACTTGTCACATTTATAATTTGATTTCAAATTTTTGGATAGAATGGTGCAGGAAAGAAGTACTTCTCAGTGCTCAAAATAAAAATGCTACGATGTCTTAAGTAGTGTTATGCCCAGATTTTGAAATCCCCAAAGACCACCAGGGAGCCGAGTCTGATGCAAAAGCAAAAGAGCCTTTACTTGAGCTAGCTTGAGCTCAGTCACCCACACTCACCGATGCAGTGGCGTGATGTAGAGAAAGAGAGTGAGTTTCGAAAAGCACCACAGTTTTGTAGGGGTCAGTGGCCAATGAGATTGTAACACACACAGAAAGTTGCATAGTCATGTTAGGCCACACACAGGTGGCCAATTGAATTACAATTTACCCTATGGTAGCTGTTTGAGCTAGCCTATCACTCTGGTCAGAATTGGCGCGCAAGTTTGGCGGGCAAAAGGCGGGGTTTACATTCTTTGGTGGTTAGGGGTTCCGCATTCCTATTGGCTAACTCTAACTCAAGGGCGGGCTGGGCAATATTCTGACATGGGGGTTATACACAAGATGGTGGGCGTAGCACAAAACAGAGTTAGCCTTGCTCTGCTCTTTCAGTAGCTGCTTTTAGGTAGGCATGTATCTTGTTAAAGACAAAACAAGCAAACAACAAAACACGAAGGTAAAAACTTGAAAAGGAAATGTGCCTGCAGAGAAAGAGGAAGGTGATCATTATTTGGCTAAGCGACAGTGATTAGCTGTCTTTCCTTATAAGTACATCCAAATAAGCTTGAAGCAGAATGGGTGACAAAAGGCCAGACCGGTGATTTTGCCAAGCTGATAGTTAGGACCCAAACCAAAGGGAGTTTGTTCCTTGGTTAGTCAGAAACTGCAACAGGTTGAGTTTTATTTGCAGCGCTTAGGGAGCTAATAGGGAATGGCTTGCAAAGCTGGTGACTTCCTGAGAGAGGGTGAATGGATTCCTTTTGTTTAGGATTAGGATGAATATTTAGATAGAGAAGCCTTGTCATCGAATGTAGAGGCAGGCCGTGCATGTGCCTTAAGGAAACATGCCGCCGATACGTACATTGTATGTTAGGTAAATGATGCTGAAGCTCTTCCTTGGGTGGAGATTTTAGTGTTATTATGAGATAAAGGTGATTGGAGGTCATTCCAGACGTCGACATGTTACAGGGTTCTTGGCTTGAGGAGTCGAAGAATGAATTTCGTGGACACAAAAGGGTGAAGTGATAGTTGACCACGTGAAGGTGAGAACAGAAAGAAAGCTGTCTAGAGTGAGAGGGGTCCTGAATGAGTTGCCACCGGGGGCTTTTATGGTCTGTCTTCTATAGAAAACTGACCAGGGAGCTTAAATCTTCCTGATGTCACCACTGAGCACCATGGTTACTTCTGCTTGGGACATCTTGTCTCTGATGTTTAAAACAGACGAGATGGTCTGATTCTGTTCCCTTATCTCTGGCTTCCTTACACCTCAGCATTTCTGGGATTTGGGGTGAGCATGATCATGTAGCCCCCTACTCCTCTCTCCCTCCCTAGCCCCTCCAGTCCCTTATTCAGTGACACCCTTCCAAAATATATCGCTGGGCCGTATGCTTGGGGGATGATTGCCAACATGTATCTTGGGGGGTAGAGATAAAAGAAGTTTCCAAAGGAATTTTTCTATGTTAAAATAGACTTACAGGATCCTGGGAGTTGGGCTAAGATTGCCTTTTGCCCTTAGCATCTAGGCAGCTGAGTTCCTATAAGAATGTCACTCTGCCTATTTCAAGGACTAGTTGGTGGGCTGTAGGTAATAAGGAAATTTAATTTTTCTCTTGCTTTTGTTTCCCACATCAACTCCACAATCCCTCTGCACAGGCATAAGTTGGGTTTAGTTCAACTGGTCTGGGCGGTCTGGGCCAGGGGAGGTCCTGTCAGGGCAATCGCCATCACCTGAAGGGTGGTTTAGAGTTTCACTTGCCTGAGTCAAGAGGGAAGCCGGAAGAAGGAGCTTAGGGGAAAATGTAAGGTCAAGGTTAGTGAGTACAAGCAGGTGGGCCGTAAAGGCAGATCTTGGGGTCTTTGCTGGTGACAGTAAGACAATTCAAAAGAAGTCTGGACATTATGCCACACTGAACAAAGGACTGGCCTATTTCAGAAGGGAAGTTCTCCAGCTCCCAACAGAAAATAAACATTCAGGCTTGATTTCATTAAATGCTGTCAGATTGTTGTCCAGAACTGACCTTTGTCCTTGGGAGCCAAAATATAACAGGGTTTGGGATAAGGAAGAACAAGAGCTTTATTGCTTTGCTGGGCAAAACAGGCTATAGCAAGCCATGGCCTTCGAAAATCGCAAGGCTGCCCAGAGAAAGGCGCTGGGGAGGGGGAGTGTTTAATAGGGAAATAAGGGATCTAGCTGGGTTTGACAGGAATTGTGTATTTGTTGCCAGCTTCCTTTGTCTTTGTCTTTAGGCCCTACCGGGTTCCTGAAACAAAAGGCTAAGAAGAGAGGAGGGGGGTTTGCAGGAGAGGAAAAGGGTACTTGAAAATGGAGCTTTGGTGAAGCATTAGGGCAGCCATTTTGATTTTTGTTCAACTTTATGCTTTTAAGCTGTTTCAAGATGACTCTTCCAAAAGCCTTTACCACTTCAACCTAACAGGTGCTTGTTTCTCCTCATTCTTGGAAAACCTTGATATTATGAACTTCTAATTTTTTTATCTCATGTTTGTTGCGTACCATCTCCTCCCCCCACCAAAGTTTGAGTACTTTAGTTATTAGCACTGGTTACCAAATAAAACAGAAGGTTCATCTCTTCCAAGGAGTTGCTCATAATTCGCTCTGTTAAGAAGAGGCAGTGATGTAGTTTTAGAATGTTGGTGAGGTTCGGTGGTGGGGTGAGATCCAGAGCTGGTGGCCAAAAAAGAATTCTTGAGGCATCTTTGGTGCAGAATGGTCATTTTATTAAAGCACAGGACAGGACCCTTGGGCAAAAAGAGCTGCTGGGGTTGTAAGGAATGGTTAATGATATACTTTGGAGTTGGGGGAAGTAGGGAAAAGGGAGGAAGGGAGGTGTACAAAAGGACTTTGATATGCTAAGGCGGACTTGATGACACTGGAGGCCTTGCTATTGTCAAGCTAATGTCTAGCGACTTATTAACATTAAGATGGAGTTTCCTGGAAGGGTGTTACAACTCTGTCTGCCTCAAATAACTCATCAATGGGCTGCGGGTTCTAAGGAGATTTAATTTTACCTGCATTTCCTTCTACCTTTGTTTTTCACATCACTGTGCGGGAAAGGATGATGTTAGGGCTCCAGGAAATTGAGTCTGTGGGTCTCTGGAAGTTAGGTTATTAAAAAGCATGCTTTTTCTTGTAAATCACCAAGACATTTGGAAACTGAGGGAGACTCCAGTCCTGTAGGACTGTGATCTCTATAAGTTAATCATTTCTTTTTCCCTTTCTGTAGTTTTAGGGCAACTGGGAGCGCCTGAGGAATGTCGCAGGTACCCCGCCGGGCAGTGGGGGGCTGGGGGGTGGCGTGTCAGCTTGTGCTCTGTCTTCAGCTTGCCTTCTGCTCCCTCATCATTTCCTCCCTGAACAATTTTGACCCCTAAATCTTTAAGGTTGTTGAAGGCAGAAGGTCTCATCTTCTTTAACTTCTTGCTGAGTAGGGGTGTCGGGATGTCCCTACCTATGGATCACTGGTCTGTCAGGGAACGCAGGGGAGTTGAGAAAGGCGGATGCAGCTGAATCTAATGTGGACAACATATATGAACGTCCTTGAGTAGAAAGGATCATCGGTCAGGTGGAAGTTACGACAGTGAAGGAGTCTTGGCACCAGGCGGGGAGACACCGGAAATGGCAACAAAATGAGGTTAATACTATTATGAGAGAGAAGAGCCTGAAGAAAAGACCTTTGATGGTTGACCACAATTTTCCTTCACTCCAGGAGTTTAGAGCAATGACTAAAGGGAAGAGAGGGATCATTTAAAGTGCCAGTTTGAGTATTCGTGTCAGTTAGAAACCCAGAAATATTTTGTCGTCTGGAATGTGTACACAGCATTCTGTTTTTATGGTAGCACGAGTTCTACCTTGTGCGGCGCTTAAAACACGTGATGCCATTCTCTTTTATAGAACCGATTCTCACGTTTGTGTTACTTCCGTATCTAATAGAGCCACGCTCTTTTGAGTGTCGTGTAGCGCTTTGACTGTGTACTTATTAAGAGCTTCCGTTTGCCAAGCAACATTCTCCAGTCCCAAAGAGGGAACAAAGATGGATGCTGGGTGGTCATACCAATGAAACACGGAACATGTCTACCATTTTTTGTAAATTTGGAAGGTTGGCTGGTTCGGTAATGGTTTTAATGTGTCCGTGCATTGAGGCAAAACCCAGAGTACAGCTGCTTATCTAGCCTTGGGGGGGGAAGCCAAGGGCTGCAAGCTAGAGCCACAGAGGCGCTGGGTTCCGTTAGGACCCTGCCACCGCATTCTGGGCCCCCTTGAACTGCACTAGGATATCAAGGGCTTTTGGGGTTAGAGGGCAACCTTTTGCATTTGTGGAGGACTGCATGGCAAGCTTAGTTACTACATGCTTGGCTAAAGTCTCTGCTTGCAGTTTTACATTAATAGAGGTAGTTCCTGGGACAAATATGACTAAGGAATAAAACTATCAAAAAGACCTCTTTGTTGGAAGTCTAGCCTTAACAGTACTGTAATTATGAGGAATCACTGGCAAGTGGGAGAAGACTCCTCGGGAGATAAGGGCAACCCCAGGGCAGCAGCTCTTTCTGCCCTGGGGTCCTGTGTCTGTGCTTTAATAAAATCACCTTTTTGCACCAAACATGTCTCAAGAACTCTTTCTTGGCCTCACCAACATTCCAAAAGTACATCAAGCAGCATCTCTCTCTCTCTCTCTATTTAAATTTAAATTTTAGGTAGGGAACAGAGAAAGCAATATTGGTTTTGGGAGTAGAATTCAGTGGTTCATCACTTACATCCAGCAGATGCGCTCCTTAATCCCCAGCCCCCAACCACCCCAGCCCCCACCCCCCTCCCTCCATCAACCCTGTTTGTTCTCTGGAGTTAAGAGTGTCTTATGGCTTCTTTCCCTCTCTCTCTTTTTTGTTTTCCCCTCCCCCCATGTTCATCTGTTTTCTTTCTTCAATTCCATGAGTGAGCATCTCCTTTTTTAATATGCATTTTTGTTGATTGATAACAGTGATGAGCATCTTTTAATATACTAGCTATCTATTCTTTTCCCATTTTCCTGTTGATTTCTAGACATTGACTGCTCTGCATCTTAATACCTGGATGTCCTGAGCAATGTCAATAATTTCATACCGATATATATTGATGTGATTTGAAGTGGGGTTTGCGAGTGAACAGTCAAGAAAGAATTCTCGAGATGTTTTCAGTGTTTAAAAAAGAGTGGTTTTATTAAAGCAAGGGGACAGCACCCGTGGGCGGGACTTGTGGGCAGAAAGAGCTGCGCTGGGTTTGAGGAGCAATTGATGCTATACTTTGGAGTCGGGGGAGGTAAAGATAAGGGAAGTTTCCAGAAGGATTTTTGTATGTTGAAGAAGACTTAGAGGATCCTGGAGGCCTGACTATTGTTAAGCTAAGGTTGTTTTTGCCTCTAGGAAGGCATTAACATTAAGACCACTGGGAGTTCCTGGAGGAATGTCCTGCTCGGCAGTGTTTGTCAGTGGGCTGCCACTTCTAAGGAGATTTCAGTTTAACGACATTTTCTTTGCCCTTGGTCTCCGCATCCTATATGATGTCGGGGAGGAAGGCTTTCTTCGGCCCTCTGGTCCTTCTAGCTGGACTTAGAATCAAATTGGCATGAGCCAAATTAACAAGAGAAAATCAAATTTAGTTTTGTACCTCTGGGTAATCCGCACAGACCTGAAATTCCAAAGCCAGTGAGGCAACGGGAAGCTCGTGTGAGCTAAGGAGAGGGGGTAGGGCCTGAGGACACAAAGGGGAGAAGGCCACTGGCAGCAAAGAAAGGAGCTGTGTAGAAAAACACAATTGTTCTCTTATGCAGACGAGTTTCTTCAGTACATGGGCTCTCTGTTAATAGCTCTCTTCCTGGTGCAGGGTCTTCTTTCCAATGTAAATTTAGGCAGTTGTGAGGGAAGCCAAGCACCTTTCCTGTATCTGCTGGATTTTTATGTCTTAACTCAAAATCATCTTTATGCCAAAGTGGCACATTTTGGGGTGTCTCATCCTGCACCCCTTCAGTGCTCTTCTTAGAAAATAAATATTTAGTTTTTAAATAATTACATCTATGTTAACCTAATGATGCAACCTGTATTTTCATCTTAAGAAGTCTCAATGCAACCCACAGCGCTCACCATAACACAAAAGACTGATGAATCACAGACCTGTACCCCTGAAACAAGTAATACATTATATGTTAATAATAAATAAATAAGTAAAAGAAAAAAAAATGTTTCTAGATTTAAAAAAAAAAAAAAAAAAAAAGGAAGAAGTCTTCCTGCACTCGCCCAAACAAAAAGATATACTCTTAAAGTTTCTTCTGTTCATTTCAGAAGTTTAACTTTCACATTAGGTCTCATACCCATCTAGAGTTGTTTGTATATGCATTTTATTTTCAACATTTCTGGATCCATATCGGTAGACATTTTTGGACCTTTAGAATAGTTCAGTCATAGCGCTTTGTGTTTAGAAGTGCTAGTAATGTGGAAATGTTGCGGTTCGGAGCAAAAAGTCAAGAAAGACTTCTTGAGATGTCTTCAGTACAAAAAGGTGGTTTTATTAAAGGGTGGGGACTCAGGACCTCTGGCCAGAAAGAGCTGCACCGGGATCTTGAGGGGTGGCGGATTATATACTTTAAAGTTGGGAGGGCGTTAGGGATATTGCAGGTCTCTAAATTTGGAAGCAAGGTTTCCAGGACCTTGAGGGGGCTAACAATTGTTAGGAAAAGGTCATTTATTTCTGTCCAAGAAAACCATAGTCACGAGACCCCTCAGATGTGTATCGGTGGCCCATATGCTTGGAGGATGATTGCTAACATATGTCTTGGGGGATAGAGATAAAGCACGTTTCCAAAGGAATTTTTATGTATTAAAGTAGACAGAGAACCCTGGAGGTTGGGATAATGTTAAGCTAAGATTGCCTTTTGCCCTTAACAAATACTAAGATCACGGCAGTTGAGTTCCTAGTGGAAGGTCACTCTGCCTCTTGCAAGCATCAGTCAGTGGACTGTAAGTTGTAAAGAATTTTTTTTTCTTTTGCACTTATTCCCCACATCGCTAGGAAAGCATATTTACTTTTCTTTCAAATAGTGTTTGGATTTGGATTGTTTGGTCACTATTTAATTTTTTCTGCATTACTTTTCTCGTTTTCCTTTAATCGCACGGTTTCACAAAACTACTCACAGGCCCTTTCTTAGGTTAATGTCTCTGATTCGTCACCATTGTTTCTGTGGCATATTCTGAGTTGAACTTGGGGAAGGAAGACGTTAAGTTGGTCTGCTAGGTAGTCAGGAAAGAGATGTAGCTGCACCCCTTTAGAGCCCTCTTTAGACCTGAAGCCCTCGTTCCCTTAATGGCTGGGAATATTGGCTCTTGACAGCTGACAGCTTACTTCTTCCATCCCTGGCAACTGTCAGAGGCCAGAGGGAACCGCCTCTCCAAGATCACGTCCCCACCAAGGACAACCTAGTGGCATATTTTAAAAATTAATGTATGTTAACTGTATATAGTAAGGTTATCAAAACTTAATTTTCTCTATTTGTTGTGAGCATTGACCAGCTGGGTGTTTTCTAGTTTCAAGATATTCTGGACAGATAAAAATATTTAATATGTTTGAAAATATTTGATACGTTCAAGAGAATATATACCTGTATGTGCCTGTGTGTTTGTAAGCCATAATAATATAATATAATGAATATTCATGAGCTTGAGAACCAAATCCAAAATGAGAACTTGTTGGGGAAATACAACTAAAACCAAAATCTCTTGCCAGCCCAGAAAACCTCTCTAACTGGGTAGAAGAGAAAGAAAGCAGTCGTAGTACTGAATAAGCTTTAAACCAGAACATGATGTGTGTCATAGGCCATCCACTAAAGAGATTGCAAAGACAGAAAGAAATCTCACCCTTTTACATAACCAAGTAGATACAACCCATTACATCCACGTCCTCACGTGAAAAATTAGTCTTTAGGTAAGAGGACTTGACAGCAGCATTTATCACACATAGTTCATCCTAAATTCACTTGGTAGCTGGGAGTGACCATCTATGTTCACTAATTGGTTTTATCCAGATGACACATACATTTCTCATCTTTAATACAGGTACTTTTAGAGCAAGGTTCCTGCTGAAGTGTAGGCCTCTGGTCTCCCACAGAAAAGGAGAGATAGGGATGCTATTTTCTTTGATGATTACATTTCAACCAGGTCTCAGAAGGAACATATTCCTGGATTGTCAAGCTATGAAGAAGCTTATTTAGATTTTTAAAAGATGTACATACATCTCAATGAAACAGGGGAAGAATTTACAATGAAAACTTTACTAAAGAAAATGCTCTGGAAGGTGACAGGGAAAATTAATTTTTTTCTTTTTCGATTAGCATGTACCCTTACAAACAAATATATTATGTGATATCTACTAGCAATATATAATTCCATTTTTCATATCCTTTACAATAACTGATGTAGCCAGATTTCTTAATTTCTACAAATACAACAGGTAGCAAATGGTATCTTTTTTTCTTTTAAGTAAACTCTACACCCAATGTGGAGCTCAAATCCACAATCCCAAAATCAAGAGTCTCGTGCTCTATGGTCTGAGCCAGCCAGGCATCCCTAGCAAATGGCATCTCGTATCTTTAACAGATACTTACTATGGTGTCTAAATGAGACATCTCTCGATCGGATGGGGGCCCCCAAATGTGGTGCAAAGATTGGGTGGAAGCCGGTGGCCTGTCCAGTAAAAGAATTGACTTGAGGCGGAGCAAAGGAGATACATTGAATACACTGCAGGGGAGCAGTGGGCCAGAGAGCAGAGGAGAGACTGTCTGCAATGAGGCAGTAGGTAGGGGCTGTTTTTAAAGGGGGAGGATGAGGAGGTATGGTGACATATGGAATCTTCCCTTTCTTGGGAACTGGCTGTGCTTGGTTGTAAGTTGCCCATTGGTTAAGTTAGGGCCTGTGGATATTTCAGGGCGGTCACCTGATGGGCTTGTCTCTATTCTGCCAGGTGGTCACTAGGGCCCTTTCCGCATTCCATTGTTCAAGCCTATTTGCCTAAAAACAACCTCTAGACTTCTTATAAGCCACTTGAGATTTTTTTCGACTTTACCATCTCTTTTTTTCCCTTTGCTGCATAACCAGTCAGTGTAGTCTTCTAGCATTTTCAAGCAGGCACAAAGTAATAGCACTTGCCTCATGCCCTTGCTAAGCCTGGGGATTCCAAGTTGATGCCAAGATGTGGGATACTCTGAAATTCTCTGTGGCCATGCAGATGCCCCATGGGATGTCCTTTGATTAGTAGATAGGGGAAATGAAGAGTACATTTTTTCACTTTCCATCCCTATCCTCCAAGTTGGATTGAGCTACGATGTGATTGAACACCTTCTCAGAAGATCCTATAGGATAGCTGCAAACAGATCATCCACATACCCTCATCTAGGCTCTCCTTACTCTGCTTGCCCTTCATGCCTGCTCCTTGGAATTGTGTTCTCTTATAAAGTAGTAGCTACTGAGGAACTCAGGTTAAGATATGATCTTAATTTTCATTTTGCTGATTACATAGTATGTAGTGGCCATAATTATGAAATGCCCATTCATATGTTTTGTTTTTATTGGGAGGAGGTAGGATGTTTATTGTTTTCTCCTGAAGAAGTTGGATTTCTTCATACACTCTAAAGAATAATGGTTAGAGGGGCGCCTGGGTGGCTCAGTTGTTAGTCTGCCTTCGGCCCAGGTCATGATCCCAGGGTCCTGGGGTTGAGCCCTACATCAGGCTCCCTGCTCGGCAGGAAGCCTGCTTCTCCCTCTCTCACTCCCTCTGTTTGTGTTTCCTCTCTTGCTGTGTCTTCTCTCTGTCAAATAAATAAAATCTTTTAAAAAAAATAATAATAATGGTTAGTAAGTTGTGTGTTAAGGTTTTTCTTCTTTCTGTTTGTTGCTTGTATTTTCTTTTTACTTTATTCATTGTTTTCATTGACAGAAATTTTTAATTTCGATTTGGCTGAATTAAGCAAACTTGTTTATCTAAGTAAATTATTTTTTATCCCCAGGTCAGAAAGAAATACATAATTCTGTATTTTCTTCTAAAGACTTACAAGGTTGCTTTTTTTTCTTCTACATTTACCAGTACATATTTTGCTAAATTTTTTTTCCCCCATGAATCTCATAATAATTGTACTTCTTTAAATTATGCTTTCATCTGTTTCTGGATTATGTTGCTCTTATAGAAAGTAAACTTGCTAAATTTTTATTATTTATGATATTTGTAGCACTTCTGTGTTTTCGAAGTTAACAATAACTCACCTCTGCTTAATGACATTTTTTTTTTTCTTTTACATTCTAGTACACACACATACACACACACACACACACACACACACACTTAAATTTCTTTTTCTACTGCACTGGCCAGGATCACCAGCACAATGACTAGAATCAGTGCTTAAATGGCTTTCATACTTGTTTTTGAATTTTAAGAGGATGCCTCTAATATTTTTTATTATAAAGGATGTTTGCTCAAGTGTTTCAGTTGATTCTATTTGTTGGGTTCAGGAAGTTCACTTATATTCCTGCCTTACTGATTTCTGTAATCAGAGGGTGTCAAATTTTATCACATTTTTCTGCATTTTGAGGTTGAATTACTGCTTTTCTCCTTTCATCTACCATTGTGGAGTATGGTCTTTACATATATTCTAATGTTAAGCTACCATTGTGCTCTTACAATACATTTTGGTTATATTGTATTAGAATTGATTTATTCTCTATACAATATGGTTTTCTAATATTTTGCTTGTGATTTCTTGCATGTACATTCATGAATGAGCTTCCCTAAATGGGTGGGGATGAAAAAGTAAAGCAGTAAATTAATTTATAAAGATTCAGCTGCAGTATTCTGTTTTTCCACTGAACAACAGATTTACTCTTTGTCTATCAGCAGAAGTTTTTCATGTTATTCCAAGATTTCTCCTTTTAGATCCTAATGTTTTTTGCTGTTAAAATAATTCTTTAGCATAGCATGTGCTGTTGTGGTTGCTGATGCTACTATTACTGTTGTTTGGTTTTGTGTTTCCTACTTTTTATAACTTATAAAATATTGAAATTAAACTCGGCATCTATTGATTATTTAAGCTTTTTGTAAGCATTTTTTCTTGATTAGTTTGTATCTCTAGGTGTGAAACTGTCATTGGCAATTGATAATGATTTACAGCTTCTTTCCAGCACCATATAATATTTCAACTTTGTGTCTTACGTCTACTAGAACTTAAAGCAGCTTTCCGTAGTGACCTGGAAGTGCTGCATTTGTTTTAACCATTTTTGATATTCATGGTTTTTAGAATAATATACTTGAATGTATTCCTCCAATTATCCAAGTCAAAGTTGAATGATTTCTTTAGGGTTGGGCCTACATAAGACACAAATTGCAATACTCTTTTACATCTATTTCTTGTTCTATCCACTTTTTGTCATATATTATACAATGGGTGATTTGAAACTATATGGTTTACATCATAACTATATGTTTAACATCATCAAAATTCTGAAATTTGCATTCCATCTGGCAGATACGTTTGCTTAACAACTTGTTACAACATAGGATGAATGGAGTGTTATATAAGCAAAGGTAAAGAGCAACAGGCTTAAGTGAATCCCACAGCCAAACTAGCAGAGAAACAGCACCTGTAGGGTAACTTCTGAAGTAGAGCTGCTGCTAAGAGAGATGACATCTCTTACCTAGAACTAATGAACATGTTAAGGAAATTCAGTTGTAGCACTCTAAAACAAAACATTTCTGAAACTAAAAAAGAATAACAAGGCAGCTTTCTTAATTTTAAAATTCAGTAGATAAAGAAGAGAATAGCCACTTTTGACAAGCTAACTATTGTCCTGAAAAATTAAGGGAACGAAACACAGTACAAAGTATGAATACACATGATTTGCAGAAAAGTTAAAAGGAATAGAGGAACATAGCAAAGAAAATTTTCCTGGTGTGAAAAAAGATGCTTGCAAATTCAAAGGGTTCACTAACTTTTATGGAGAACTGATGGAAAATGACATGTATTTAGATAAATTTCCCAAGTTCAATGTGAGAAAAATAAAATTTGTAATTTTTTAGAGAGAAAGACAAGTTACTTAAAAGGAAAAAGAATTAGACTGTCACTAAGATTTCTTATATGCAATCTGGAAACTCTGGACAGGAAAAAATAGTATGTACAGAAAGTGGAGGAAAAAAATGATTGTAACACAGAAAAATTTACACTTACCTACAACGTAATTCACTTCAAAGGGTGAGCGATGGACACTTGTGGTTATACAGAAAGTTATGGAACACGTTACCCATCTACCTTATCTCAGGAAACTACTGGAGAGATTATTCTAACCAAGCAACAAATAAATCATAACAGAGCCTTCAAAACAGGGAGTGAGAAATAAGAGAGGAAGCTGTAAAGAATAAAAAAAACAATGCCCTCGTCATATTTATATCTAATTGGATTGTGATGTCAGGAATGAAGATTTGAAATATAAATACTAAGTTATGAGACCTAGTAGTAGTGATTCTTGGAAAAGAGAGAAATGCTGCAAGGAAGAGACTAATCATAGGTATCAAAAGTACTAAACTATCTCATTAGAACCTAGGAGTGAGTACAACAGCAAAGGAATCAAGTGATAGTACTTTAAGTAGGTTGTAAGAGTATGGAGCAGTGAAGAAAATTAACATATTCAAAATGTTTCATCATACTGGAGTAGGGAGTAAAGTCAAGAAGCGTGGTCAGCATTTTCTTTAGAGAGAGAGAGAGAGAGAGTGTGTGTGTGTGTGTGTGTGTGTGTGTATTTAAAAGTTTTATTTAAGTAATGTCTAACCCTGGGGCTCAAACTCACAACCCCGAGATTAAGAATCACATGTTCTACCAACTGAGCCAGTTGGGCATCCCTTCTTTTTGTATATTTTAAGATAAACAGGTGTTTGATTCTGAATACAGAAGACAGAAAACTAATACTAGTAGAATGATGAAAAAAGCCAGTATAATATCCAGTTAAGAAATGGAATTAATAGTAATGTAGCCAACTCAGAAAAAGTTAAGAAAAGAATAAAGTAAGAGAAGAAGGTATAAAACATAAAGTGAGATGGATGGAACAAAACCCAGAACATAAATTCTTGAACTCCTGGTATGGGGGATAAATCCCCATATTAAAAGAGAAACTTGAAGTTAGACTGAAAAGAAAGTCCTTAGGTGTATGTCATTTTGTACTGAATTTCCTCTTTCATTCATGTGTCTGCCTCTAAACTTATAAAATCACTTTTTTGCCTTACTCTTTTTTTTTTCATGTTTCTACAGCACATTCTTGAATGAGAGATTTTCTAGAATTTTATATCATTTTGTTAATTTAATAAATCATTTGGTGGTTTTAATTTTAATATATTAAGAATAGAGATATTCACTAGTTTCGATTTTTACAGAAACTCAGTATTCTACCACTTTACCTAATTTTCTATATCTTAGAAAAAATTTTTTTTATATCTTTCAGTAGAAATTTAGTTTTTTATATGTGTTGTGCTTTTCTTTATACATTTATTTCTTGTACTATATTATGGATTACTATTGTTTTAAAATTGCCTTTTTTCTTTTTATTATAGTAAAATATATATAACATAAAACTTGGGATTTTATCTGTTTTTAAGTGTACAGTTCAGTGGTCTTAAGTACATTGAACCATCACCACCGATGGATTACTATTTAAAAATTAATCTTTTCAGTTATATTTTTGAATGATCTTTTCATCGTATGGATCAAAATTATCGATTCTCTATTAATTTAATAACCAGCAGCCATATTTCATTTGGTAACCTTTTAAGCATTTTTTGTTTATTCTCATAAATATTCTAAGTATGTAATGAAAATATATAACATCTTTTTTCCAATATTTAGATTGTTAGGAAGGGCAGTCTCCTGCACTCTTTCTACTCCCACTCAGCTGCATGAGAATGGGCCTTGGGTCTGAAACATTTCCTTTCCCAGAGATAGAGTCCCCAGAACCCGTGCCCAGCTTATCACCTTGTGTGGGGATATTTTATCTTGTTTCAGACTCGATGAGTACTCTTTTGTCTCTGCTGAAAGTATATGCGTCGTATGGCACCTGGCCAACCCCACTGTTAAATCTGAGAGGAGGGGAAAGGGTTCCCTCGGCTGTGGCACCAGAGATTTGTTGTGCATAGGTGAAATATCCTGCATCCAGGCACTGAGAGAGACCTGCTGGCCATGGGGGACTGACACCCACCCCTGAAGCTGAGCTTGCTCTCTCTCTTCTCTATGTAAGTAAAGTGTTCCATCCAGGGCTTGACTGCAGTGTTTTCCTTGGCAAATCTGATACCAAGGTGCAGTGGGCAGAAATGTTTGGAGTACTCCCCTGGGGTTGCATGGTGGTCTACACCTTTGGGATTGATAACTGGTACACGGTACTCTGGCCAACATAGTGCTCTCCTGCATTTTTGAATTGGCTGCATTTGCAGTGGTGATGATAGTAAGCATTATCCTCTCCACCTGAGAGCAATTGAAAAACATCTAGGATTCCAAACAAGGTTATTGCCTTTGTTTCATTTGCCCTCATTTATTTTATAGATGTTTCATTTATTTATAGATTATTGCTTGGACTCTGGTCTTCATATCAATCATCTCTCTCTCTCTCTCTCGTTTTTTTTTTTTGCATCTTTGATTTTTTTTCCGACTTACGTTTTGGGAGAACATCTGTGCCTCATCCTCTATATCAAGCCTAATTGACACTTTGTAATATGAATTTTAATTTTGCTTTCCCCCCTTTTGGTTTTCTCATCAGCTTTCCTTATTTTTATTATTTTCATTTTTCTCTTAGAGTATTATCTTCACTTACTGTCTCATTATCTTAGTCTGTTAAGATTCCTGGTTCCCCTTTGAGGGAGAATAATGTCAGGTGGTGTAACTTAGGGACTTCTTAAAAATACCCAAACTGAGGCCCCTACATTGACCTCCTAGATCATAATCATTCCATAAAGGTCCCCAGTTAATTAATATGCATTTTAGAGTTTGAGAAGCACCACCTTCCTATTTTATCCATAGTACATATCATCTTTTAACATACTATGTAACTTATTATTTTATTTTCTACTCTCATTAAGATGAAAACTTCATGAAGGCAACAATTTTTTAAAGTTTTGTCCACTGATGTATCCCTTTTCCCTAGGATGGCACCTGGTTCATAGTAGATACTTAACAAGTAGCTGATAAATTAATGAAAAATTTTAAGCAAGCCATAAAACTCTATTTTTTTTAAAGATCTTATTTGTTTTGAGAGATAGAATGAGAGCACATAGGCACGTGAGCAGGGGGAGGGTCAGAGGGAGAGAGAGAAACTCAAGCAGACTCCACGCTGAGTGCAGATCCTGAGGTGGGGCTTGATCTCACAACTCTGTTATCATGACCTGAGCTGAAATTGGGAGTTGGATGCTTAACTGACTGAGCCACTCAGGCCTCCTAAAACTCTATTTTTTATAAATATAATTCTCTTTATTTCTCATGCTTTCAGTATAAGATGTGAGGGAGGAAAAATTTTTTTCCTCTACCCTACTAGGTTCTTGGCTCAGATGCCCCCTATAATAAAAGACAGATTAACAGGAGAAAGAGAAATAGAAGTTCAAAAACACATGTACCTCCTATATACATGAGAGAGCTCAGGAAAACTGGGTAAGTCCCTGAAGTGACCCAAGTATCACTTTAAATAACACCTCTAGCTAAAGACAAAAGATATGTATTGGGGGGGGGTCAGTTATGGGAGATTACCAGGAAAAGCACAATAAACAAGCATAAATAAACAACAACCCAGATTGTTATGCACATTTAAATCCTTGCCTTTTAGATAGAGAATGGGGAAGATGGCACCGCAGTAGGAGAACCCTAAGCTCGCCCTGTCCCACAAATACAACTAACTAGAAAACTATCAAATCATGCTACATACCTAGGAATCAACCTAAATTCTTGCCTTCTCCATTGATAAGTTTTCTGGAGATCGAGAGTCATCCATTCATCCTATTACTGAGAAAGACATAGACTTATAAATTCTTTTCTTTATAAATGTAAATGTCTCTTACAAAAGGATAACTTCTCAGTTTTCAGAGCTTTTTCATTGTCTAACATATCTTAAAAGTTATCAGCCTAAAATAATCCTTATGCCAATGAGGCATATTTTGGAGTGGTATATTTTGTCTCCCTTCAGAGCCTACTTGAAATAGATATCAATAAAGTAGGGAAGCACCTGGCTGGCTTAGTTGGTAGAGTGTGCAGCTCTTGATCTCAGGGTTGTAAGTTAAAGCCCTATGTTGGACTTGGAGCCTAATAAAATAAAATAAAGTAAAATATAATTAATAGTGTATTCAATGGCAAACCAGTTATCAAAAATATTTACCTAATCTTCGACTCCAACTTCATCATCATTAAGTTCTGAATTTTATATTTAAAATATTTCTTGAGTGTGGTCACTTCTTACAAAGACACCTCTAATACTACCACTTTAGTCAAACCATCATCAATTCCCACAGGAAGTACTGTCATAGTCCCCTGCTGAATCTCCCTTGGTCCAGTCTTTGCCATGGTTAGTTATTCTCCATATAGAAATAAGAATGGTCATACCTGATCATGTCTCTTTCATGATCAAAACCTCGTAATTGTTTCCCACCCACTTACAATTAAAACTCTTTACCTCAACCTACTAAGCTGTATCTCCTGCCTCGTTTTTCAACCTCACTCATTGATCTATGATAGTGTACTTTATAGTAAGAAATTTGTATTTGATCTTTGTCTCTGTTTCTGGCACAGAGCTCCTGAAACCCTTGAAATTTCTTGTGATGAGAGCCATAAAGGTGTCTTTTGTTGTGTTAATGTGGTGACTTTTGGGCCAGCACCTAGGGATGGGGGCTGGTTGCCAGGAGAGACAACCTTGTGATTAGAGGGTTGGAACTTACAGGCCAGGGAGGGGAGGGGGCTGGAGATTGAACCGCCAGTGGCCATTGATCTACTCAGTCATACTTTTGTAATTAAGCCTCTCTAAAAATCCAAAGGACAGTATCAGAAAGCTTTCAGGTTGGTGAGCATGTGGAGATTGGGGGAGAGTGGTGCACTGTAGGTAGCACGGAAGCTCCTTGCCTTTACCTCATATTTTGCCCTATGTATCTCTTTTATCTGGCTGTTCCTGAGTTATATCCTTTTATTATAAACTAGTGGTCTATGAGGTAAAAGGTTTCTCTGAGTTCTCTCAACTGCTCTAGCAAATTAATTGGACCAAGGAGTGGGTCACGGGAACCTGACTTACAGAGCCAGTCATTCAGAAGCACAGGTGACAGCCTGGACTTGTGACTGGTATCTGAAGTCCAAGGAGTCAGTGGGGGGAATGGGGGAGAGGTCATTAGAACCTTTAATCTATAGCCAGTTGGTCAGAATCACAGGTGATAATCTGGGTTTATGATTGGTATCTGAAGCAGAGGGGGAGGCAGTCTTATAGGACTGAACCCATAAAATGTAGGATCTGATGTTCTTTCTAGGTGGACAGTGTCTGAATTGAGTTTAATTCTGAAACACCCAGCTGGTGTCTGGAGAATTGGTGGTAGTGTGGGAGGAACCTCCCTTCCTCCATGGTGGAATTGGGTGCAGAACCCTTTATCGCCTCACTCCTTTGCTCACTCCACTCAAGCCGCAGTGACTTTCTTGCCCATTTGTCATTGCTTATTGGTCAGTCATGCCACACTAATTCCAACTAGGAGTTTTACCATTTGATGTTCCCTCTTCTTCAAGTATTCTTTGCCTCATTCTGCACATGGCTTACTCCTTCCCATTCCTGAAGTTTATGCTCAAATGTTACATCTTCAGAGAGTCCTTCACTGACCATATCTCTACCACATCCTATTCTTTATCTCTTCACATGAGTAATAAAAAATTGAGGGGCACCTGGGGGGCTCAGTCATTAAGCATCTGCCTTTGGCTCAGGTCATGATGCCAGAGTCCTGGGATTAAGCCCTGCATCCAACTCTCTGCTTAGTGAGAAGCCTGCTTCTTCCTCTCCCACTCCCCCTGCTTGTGTTCTCTCTATCACTGTCTCTCTCTCTGTCAAATAAATTAAAAAAAAATCTTTATTTCAAAAAACTGAAATTATTTGTTTACATTGTAGTGTAAGCTTCATAAAAGCTGAAATACCATATATCTTGTTCATAATTATTCCTCTGATATCTAGTACCTGACATATAATAGGCACTTGGTAAAAAACAAACAAAAACTGTATTAAATAAATGGTAAAAGGATGAATGAATGAAGTCATCTAAGAATTAAACATCTTTATAGAATGTAAATATGATTACATGCAGTTTATCTGCTAAATTATGGAAAATTATACTTTCTGTATGAATAACTGTCCATACCCAGTTGAAGACAATTGTGTCAAACCTATACATAAGAACAGTAGCACAAGATTTTACTACTGTTATTTCTACGTTTTGTTTCCTGCTTTCTTAACCCTAGCAAACAATATCCCCTTCCATGGTCCTCGATTTACCACCTAGCGCATGTTCAGTTTGAGTCACCTAGCAGACTTCTATTCTCTCACTGTCCCTTCCTGTCAAAAGAAGACTGTTGTTTACATTTCCTGATTAAGAGACGATGCCTGTTTTTATGAATAAATTTAGTCATTGGTTTGCCTTTACCAGATATTTGTTCATTATTTTTATCTTGCATATAAAACTTGGCTCAGTAAAAATATTTTAGGCAATAAAAGCAATGACAGGACTTCTGCTTTCAGATCCAACATGTAAAGAGCTTAGAAGTCTTTTTATTTTTTATTTTTTTAAAGATTTTATTTGACAGAGAGAGAGAGATCACAAGTAGGCAGAGAGGCAGGCAGAGAGAGAGGAAGAAGCAGGCTCCCCGCCGAGCAGGAAGCCCGATGCGGGGCTCCATCCCAGGACCCTGAGATCATGACCTGAGCCGAAGGCAGAGGCTTGAACCCACTGAGCCACCCAGGCGCCCTGAGCTTAAAAGTCTTCATTCTAAACCTTACTATAAAAAAAAATGTGAACAAACTGAAAATCAGTTTTTCTTGGCCTCATCAGAGAAGTATTACAGGGAAAACTTCCATTAACAAACTGGAGGCACAAGCATATCAAAAGATTAAAAGTCAAGCGCCCTTACCTAGAGCAGAAGTCACTAGAGCCTTAAAATGCTAGGAACACCCAAGTGCCGATTTTGAGGAATTGCTGGAGGCTGAGTATAGATCGGTTTGAGAGGGAGAAAGTCTCAGGGACTATAGTCTTGGCGACTTCCCATATTTTTATAGATTTGACCTGTCAGAATCCCACCAGGTTTTCATAGTAAAAATCCAAGTTAGATACACTCTGGGCTATGGAAAGGAAAGGGGGAGAATAATCATAGTGACACAGTGGGGTTTAGGACATGCTACTTTGACTTATGGATTATTTTGAATTAAAGTTATATGTGGAACAGCTAATGTAAGAAGGACACTCTGACTATTCCTTGTTTCCCTAAAAGCAGGAAATAAATCTCCCATATGAAAGGTACTAGTCTGTACCAGGAGTAAAGGAGACCCCCCTCATTGCCAGAGATAGGGAATTCAAGGCCAAGAAAGCTTCGTAAAACCTTGTTACTTATTTAGTAGTTTACTATCCCAAGCCCAAACTTGTTTGGCTTGCCAGTTCTTTACAAATTTTTTTCCTTATCAAAAAGGTATAAAAACTGCCTGCTTTGGTCACTTTTTTGGGTCCCATATCTATGAGTTTTCCATACATACAAATTTTTTTTTCCTCCTAATCTGTCTTATGTCAATTTAATTATGAGACCAGGCAAAAGAATCAAGAGGAATAGATCGAAATTTTCCCTTACCCAACGCAGACTTGAAAGCATTCTCCATTAAAAAAGTCTACTCTCTAGAGTAAAAGACTTTTAAGAATCTCATCCCAGATCGGGGAATGATATGTCTTTCACTCCAGCCCCTTCCAGATTTCTTGTCTCACCTAAGGGGAGCGTAAGCTATACCACCAGGAAACATTTGGAAGGAGCACATCTCAGAGACACAGTCCCACTATATGAGGGAGATTTTTTTTTTAAATGTTTATAGTAGCTTTATTCATGATGGCAAAAACTATAAACACTCCAAATATTTATTAACTGAATGGATGAATGAGTTGTAGTACATTGATGTAATGGAATACTTCTCAAAAAATAAAAAGGAACCACTGGTACATGCAACAGCATGGAAGAATCTCAAAATAATTATGCAAAGAGAATGAAGTCAGTAAAAAAAAAAAAAGGGAAAAGGGAATACTATGTAACATTTATTTCAAAAATTATAGAAAGGGGTGCCTGGGCGGCTCAGTGGGTTAAAGCCTCTGTCTTCGGCTCAGGTCATGATCTCAGGGTCCTGGGATGGAGCTCCGCATCGGACTCTCTGCTCAGCGGGGAGCCTGCTTCCCCCTCTCTGCCTGTCTCTCTGCCTACTTGTGATCTCTCTCCTCTATGTCAAATAAATAAAAAATAAAATCTTAAAAAAAATAAAAATAAATAAAAATAATAAAAGTGCAGAAATAAAGCCATTTTCTGACCAAAAAAAAGAAAACAAACCCACAAAACCCAGAAAATATGTTGCCACTAGACCTTCCCTGAAAGAAATATTAAAAGAAGTTCTTCAGGTAGATGGGAAATGAATAGGTCAGAAACTCTGATCTACATAAAGGAGAGTGTCAGAGAAAGAACAGATGATTAAAAAATAACGTCTTCTATTTTTCTTATTCTTAATTGATTTAAAAAATACTGTTTAATTACTGTACACTGTGTGATTATAGGGATAAGTATATGAATTACAGAAATGTCTTAAGAGACAGGAGAGAAGAAATTGGGGTACATTGTTATAAGAGACTATATATACAGCAACATGGTATTATTTGAAAGTAGACTTACCTTAGTTTAAAATATATATTGGAAATCCTAGCACAGCTACAAAAAAAAAACTTTTAGAAGAAGTGTAATGGATATACTAAGAGAGGAGATAAAATGGGATTATATAAAAGGCTCATTTAAAACCAGACAAAGCAGGGGGAAAAAGGCAGGGGATGGGAGGTATAAAAGAAACAAAAATATGATGCAGCAAATGGAAAAGTTATAAACATGGTAGATACTAATCCAACTATATGAGTAATCACTTAAAATATTACTCATCTAAATATGCCAATTAAAACCAGATTCTCAGAGTGGTTAAAAAGTAAAAGATATAACTATATGTTGTCTATAGGTATTACTGAAAATATAAAGATTCAGAAAAGTTAAAGGAATGGAGAAGTATATATCATTCGAACACTTATCAAAAGAAAGATGGAGCAGCTATATTAATTTCAGACAAAGTAAACTTCAGACCAAGAAAAATGATCAGAGATAAAGAGTTAGCATTACATAATGACAGAAGGGTCAATTCTCAAAGAAGACCCAACAACCTGAAATGTGAATGCACTTTACAACAGAGTGCAAAAATATGTGAAATAAAAACTGATAGAACTAACAGGAGAAATAAACAAATCCACTATAAAAGTTGAAGGCCTCAACACCCTTCTTACACTAATTGATAGGTCAGGTAGACAGAAAATCAGTGCAAATATAGTTGACCTGAATATCACCAACAATCCACTTAATGTGATATTTCTAGGCTACTCCATCTCTCAACGGCAGAATACACATTTTTCTTAAGCTGACTTGGAACATTTACTAAGACAAACCACATTCTGGGTCATAAAACTTCCCTTAAGAAACGTAAAAGAATAGAAATCACATAGAGTATAGGTTCATATTACAGTGTAATTAAAACAGAATTCTGTAACACAAGGTAAGGAAAATGCCCAGTTACTTGGAAATTAAACAACATGCTTCTAAATAACACATGGCTCAAAGAAGATGTATCAAGAGAAATTTAAACATATTTCGAACTAAATGAAAATTCAATTTGTAGGTTGCAGTGAAAGCTGTACTTAGATACTCTGCCCCCGCCTCCCCCCACCTGGAGATGGAAACTTACTTCTTACTCCATGAGTGTGGGCTGAGCATAGTGCGTTCCTTTCAAAAATTAAGTATAATATGGAAAGGGGAGGAAAAGAGTAATTATTCGGTGGAGAAACGTCAGCAATACTACCTCAACCCGGCAGTCAAGGTTCACGTCAATGGTGATAAGTCATATTGATATGAAGACTGTTTATCTTCAGAGTCTTTCTCCTCCAAACATGTAACTCCAGTCTAATCATGAGAAACACATCACACAAATCCCGAATGAATGAAATTCTATGAAATACCCGACCAATAATCTTGAGACTGTCAAGGTAATAATAATGAGAAATGGCTGAGAAACTATCACAGCTGAGAAGAATCTAAAGAGACGACTAAATGTAATCTGACGCCCTGGAGCAAAAAAAAAAAAAAAAAAAAGAAAACAAAAAACTGTGAGATAAAAGGAAATCTGAAAGATTAAAGGACTTTTGTTTATAATAATAATGGGTCACAGTTGGTTAATGAGTTTTAACAAATACACTGCATTAATGTCATGTAAGATACAATAGAAGATACTGGATGTGTGGTATGTGGAGAAATAAGTAATTTTTGATAAATCAAAACTTCTAAAATAAAAAAAATATTTTTTAAAAAGCAGTGGGGAATTGTTTCGATGTGCAGGTAAGCCCTGACCTATCCTTTCAGGGTAATGAAGTTCTCCAGTCCCTACTTCCACATAAACTTTTTACTCATTTTGAGTTTAATAGGAAACTGAACAGCTGAAGACCTATTTTAGGAGGCTCTGTGACTGAAGAGGATCATAAGCATCCCCTTCAGGGACCTGGAGTGTGTCCTGCTTTTAACCCAGGTCTGTTCGGCCAAAGCTGTCCATCTGTCCATCTCACCTCGTCTTCCTGTCACATAACAACTCAAACGTATATGGAATTATTAGCAAGTATTTTCCTTGTATATAAGGGACTTGGAACGTTTGGGAAACCTCATTTAAACCAATAAGGGAAACCAAAGACACATTGGTTTTTATCTATGAAAGCCAAAAGTTGGATATAAGTAAGAGAACGAGAAGAAAAAACTGCGAAGTTGTTTTCGCATTTGCTGCGAAATGAGTCATTTGCTGGTTGCCTGGCAGCCCACACTGGCTGGGGTTTTCTGCCGGTTTAATGGGTCCTCCAAGGAGGTGATTGGTTGTTCATGGCTTCTCCAAAAGACCTCGCGAATATAACTGTGCTATACATGTGACGGGCTGTCTTTCACTGCCGTTCCTCACACTTCCAGCTTCCTTATTCCAAGTCTACATCTTTGCCCTTACAAATTTTTCTCCCTTCCCTGCCTCAGCACAACTTCGTTTCCTTTCCCTCAAGCTTGAAACCCCATTTCCTTCCTAAGACATTGCAGTCATCAATTCAGGTAGCTGTGTTCCATCTTCCTCTCATCATCCAACTTTCTTGACATCCTGAAGCATTTCTGTATGCCTCCTTTATTTCTTTGCAAACTTCCGGTAATAAGGTTCCTGTATTTTTGCAGTGCATACTCTTTTCTTAATATCAGTGTTACTGTGTTACAGAAAGTTGTGGCTGCAAGTCAAATATTAGTTTTGCCCACTCTTCACTCCTTTTAAGGAGAGTCCTCTATAGGCCACTTCCACATCAATCCTGTGTGTGAAAATATTAGCATTGGTATCACGTAGGAGGTCTTGGAGCATGATTCCAAGAGTCCGTATTTATTCTTTTACACCTTGAGAAGATCCCGATTTTACTTGGTTATTTAATTACAGGTAGATTTTTCTTTGAACCAGAGCAAGCTGAGCTAAGGATTTCTCTTTGGAGTAGAAGTTCTGGTTGTTGATGTGCTAATGATTCCGTTTCCTCTTCCTCAAGGAGAGACGGAAGACTGTGCATTTGTGTGTGTGCATGCATGCACATTTATTTTTGTTTAATTTACAATGACTGCTTCCAGCCTGGGATTTTGATTCTTTCTTGCTGCATTTTTGTTGTTGTCTCTGTTTTGAATTTTTCAAAAGTGCTTTGCCCCTCTTAAATGTGAGTTGTATGTTCCTGTGATCTCCTGATTTTCCACATACTGATTTGTTTTTTGCTGAGGCAGAAAGTCATTATCATTTATGCTCCAGTATTCTTCTTTAGGCTTTTCTAAGTTAAAAAAAAAAAAAAAAAGAAAGAAATCATAAGCAGTATAAATGTGTTGTCAACTTTAAGATTTCACTGTCCATTGTGGAAAAGGACAGTTGTGTGAAATTTTATGGTCATATTTAAAAAGAAAGAATATGTTCAAAAGCACCATAGAGATGGAAATATTCTGTAAACCACATCTTCCATTGTGGTAGCCATTATGCCCCCATAGCTACTGAGCCTGGAAGATGTGGCTAGTGCAACTGAGGATTTGAAGTTGGAACTTTACTTAATTTTTTGTTTGTTTGTTTATGTAGTTTTAATTAATTTAAGTTTGAGTGGGCATGGCCACGTGTTGCTACCAGATTGAACATCACAGCTCTGAGACTGGCAAGTACTCTTGTGTAACTTTATTGTGTGCTTTATTACACTTTAGTATGGCATGATTTAGTTCCTTCATCCAGAAAACAACTTGAAAACATTAAAAAAAAAACAACAGACAACTGTGAATGAATGGTGGTTGTGAATGTATGGTTGACTGCATTCCAAAGACAGGATATATCAATGCAGATACAATAACTTTCTACAAAATAATTTAACCGCAGTGTCATCTGTCACAAATGATAATGCTATTTACTAGTTGTATTAGTTTACTATTGTTGCTGTAACAAATATCAAAAAACTTAGTGGCATGAAACAACACAGATTTATCATTCTTCAGTTTTGGAAGTCTGAAATCAGTTTCACTGGGCAAAAATGAAGATGTTGGCAGACCTGTACCTCATTTGGAAACTTTTGGGGAAAATCCATTTCCTTGTCTTTTCCAGCTACTAGAAGCCATCATATTTATTGACTCATAGCCCTTTCTTCCATCTTCAAAACCAGAAATGTAGCATCTTTTCTCCTCTCTAACATCTGCTTCTATCCTTACACTTTCTCTTCTGACTCTGGTCCTCCTGCCTCCCTCTTGTAAGGATACTTGTGGTTAGATTGAGCCCTAGGATGATCTCCCCCATCAAGATCCTCAATCATATCTTCAGAGTCCTTTTTGCCATTTAAGGACCATATTTACAGATAGTATCAGGATATCTTTGAGGGACCATTATTTTGTCTTCCACACTAATATAGTAAACAATTTGCCTCGAGTTGATTGATGAATTTTGAGGTCAAATTCTGAAAAGCGATTGTTTCTGGGGTTGCTCATGACTAAAATGTATGCTCTGGTGGGCATGACCCAAATAGATATTCTGGTCTGTTATCACACCCCATCTAGAAATGCTCCCTAGGTCTCTGCACCGAAATTTTGTTTCGGACTTCCCTAGAGTATGAAAACCCAGGTCCTGAGAGTAATATCTGGGCACACACCTCAATGATGAGAAAACTCTGTATCTCTACTAATGAGAATCTTATTTCCAGGAGTAAACTATAAATGTTCTAGTGTTTTACCATAGAAAGAGTAGGCTGGCAGATAATTCTTCCCATGATTTCTACCTCAAGTATGCTTAAAGACTTCTGAGAGGCTTCTGCCCTGTGTTTGTCAGTATCTGACTGGTATTTTAACCTTCATGTGAAGTGTGAATGTCACTGGAGAAGGGAGAGGCAGAGGGAGAAAGGGATAGATGGCCACAGTGGATTTTATTAAGCTCTATATGTTTAACACTATTTAGAGATTTTTGAGGTGGGTGGGTGCCCTTAAATTTGAAATGAGTTACATCAGATTGTAACATGTTAAAAACTGAGAGAAGCAGCTTCCCATAGGTAAATGTGTATAGTTCAGATATATGTAATATAGGGATGGATGTGTCCTCATTTTTCATTTCTGAGTTTCCTTCGCTGATCATGTCCTGGGACTGAGTTTGATGCCAAGCGTATTTACCTTACGTTAGTGTATTTTACTGCACATTATTTACCTGTACTTCTTAAGTAAACCCAAATCCCCTCCTAAAGTAGTTTCTTTTCCTTTCTCCTGCATATCAGTAAATGTAACTTTTACTGCCTGGTCACTTAAGGCAGAAACCTAGAAGGTCTGAGGTCATTCTCTCCCCCTCATTAATACTTATCATACCAATACTTCACTAAATATAAGTAATACTATCTTCAATATGTCTCTAAAACACATCTACTTCTTCCCATTCCCACGGTCACTTCCCTAGTAAAGTTAACCATTCCTGAAATTATTACAACAGTCTCTAACTAATCTATTGCTTCCCTCACATGATCTTCTAACAGTGCAAATTCATCCTAATCTTAGCCTCACTCTCACCCCCCAAAAAGGTTCTGAAATCATTCTCCTTTCCTTTTACAGAAAAAAACCAAAACAAAACAAAAACCAACAACAACACAAAAACAAAATCAAAAAACAAAAAACCTACCACATTATTTAAAGGTTTACGAGGCCAAATTAGTTTCACTAATTTTCCACCTAGACTCTTTGTTTTTTCCCATTATGAGAGCTGAAAATATAATGCAATGACTCAAGACTTTAGGACTCTGGAATAAGAATGCTTGTTCATCTCAGTACAAGTCTTTGTGATTTGACAAGTTGCTTCCTTTCTGTGATTGAGGTATATCATCTGTTAAATTAGGATGATAATATCTTCTCAATTAACTCATGAGAATGCATAAAAAGGGCCTCATTACTGTGTCTCATGTACTTTTAAATGCTCAGTTAATTATGTGTTATAATTACTAATATTAGTATTCATAGTTATAGGTGTTTTAGTTTGGGTTCCTCCAGAATTTGAGCTTGAAATAAGGATTCAAATGTAATTACTTTATTTGGGAGGTGATCCCACCCAGTAACCAAGTAGAGAATAAAGAACTCAAATAGGGAAGGGAAGGAAGGCACTAAAAAGTGTGTTAATATGCCAGTCACCTTTATACGGAACTGAGGCTCAATCTCAGTGTGAATACTGTAAGATTTTGTTGAATATGCCTCCTGGGTGAGTACACCCAAGGAATAAGGAATTCAGGTCTTAGTCTCCAACTTGCATCTGGTATTTTTTCAGGGCTGCTTTTGGGGACATCAACAACCTAGCTCCTCACACAAAGATACTCCTCTAGTCTAAGAAAGCTGTCAGGCACAGAGTTATAGGCACTTGAAATGGAAAGCTGTATGACATGTACATGATCTAACAGTGAGGGCTTATGTGGCAGACAGTATCTGCTACAACAGGTAAGATAACTGAGGCTCAGTGAAGTGAAATGGCTGGTCCAAGATCATTGCTAGAATATGTCTGAGTCAGGATTTGAACCCAGAAACATCACACTCCAAAGCACTTGGAGTTTTCACTAAATGATGGTGATGATCAGGTTAGAAGTAGAGACTATGTGACTAAATATGAGGGAACCAGTCAAAAAGGTTGAAGAGGACTAAAGACTGAGCCAGGCTGGTCACTATAACTCAGTAGTCTCCCAGTGTCAGAAGCAGAGATTCATGAAAATATCCTAATCTATCAAATTACCATTTAGTAAATACTTACTGGTGGGAAGCATTACATTATAGTGTATTTTGGAGTAAGTTATGTATCATAAAATATACTTTATATTAAGGTCATAATTTGAATCAGGAAGTATGACTTTAGAAATTCTTTTTTTAGACTGAATTGCTTTTTATACTCCAAGTATTTAAGATTTCACATTAAGAGTCAGACCTGATTCTGAATTTTGATTGTGCCTCTAATTAAATACATACTCTTTGGGAAAATTATTTGGTCTATCAATTCCTTAATTTAATTTTACATAAATGAATCTCACATAAGTGCTTACCTCATATGGTAGGTGTAATAACTAATGTGAGGATTCGTTGAAAGCGTTTAGTATAAAGAACATGAAAAATAGGCTTAAGAAAAATCACACAAAATATATCTGCAAGGGCAGATCTAAAAGAGAGAAAATAGGGCAGATATGAAGAACAAAGCATTGCAGAGCAAACAGGCAACATTCCCAAAATTCTGAAGGAAAAAAAACACATAAATTCTAATACAGTAGAGGACAGATATCCTGAAATAAAGGGAGACTTAAATTTGTAATTTAAAACAATCAGCATGCTTCATGTTCCAGAAATAATGAACAGATTAAGGCATAAATATATTCTGTAAAAATGTTTATAACTGAAGGATAAAGAGAAATTCTAAAAGCATCCTTATAGAGAAGCAAGGGGAAATATATCAGGTTTGCCTTTGAATTCTTTTTTTTTTTTTTTTGCTTTTGAATTCTGACTATTTCATTAAAGATAAGTGGGACTGTATTAGTTTAAATAATTTCTGCCTGCAAATTATTTTTTATCATTTAACTAGTTATAAACAATAAAGCAAATACATAAAATGATAGGAAGTCCATAGAGAAGTTGGCTTACTCATTGGTTCACTAATCTCATTGAAGAAAGACCCACATGATTTCAAGTATTATTCCTTGCCATTCTTATTGTTGGCCTAATTATTGGTTTAAATGCAAAATGGCTGCATGTTGATGAGTATACAGACATGATGATATTCAGAGGAATGTAAAAGACTTTCTGTTATTGGCATTCTTTCTTACTAGTGAAAAAAACTTTCCCAGTAGTCATCTGTAAATTCCACTTATGAATTTTTACTTATAGTTGATTCACATGCTGAATCCTGAACAGTACCTAGCAATGAGAATATGATCATGTGGAGCTCAGGATAGGATCAGCATCCCCTGAGTTAATTATGGGGGACAGAGGAAGGAAGATTGAGATAACTGATAAAAGAGTTGAGAAGGAGAGAGAGTAATGGATCTTAGGAAGGCAACTGACAGTGTGCACTGCAAAGACGGTGGATTAAGAGGAGCAAATTCTAAATAAATTAGAAGGGAAAATGCTGTGACTACTACATGAAAATAAAATTACACACCAATATCACTTACGAACATCAATGCAAAAATCATCAACAGAATACAAACAAGCGAAATTCACCACACATTAACAGAATTACACACCATGACCCAGTGGGATTTATTCTTGGAATGCAAGGATGGTACAACATATGAAAATCAATGAATGTAATACACCATATTCACAGAATTAAGGAAAAACCATATGATACCTCCATTGATGCAAAAAAGGGTTTAACAAAATTCAATGCCCTTTTACAATAAAAACACTCAACAGCTAGAAATACAAGAAAACTACTTCAGTGTAATATAGGACATATATGAGAAACCCACAGCTAATATAGTCATTGGTGAGAGAATACTTTTCTGTCAAGATCAGGAATTGGACAAGGATGCCTGCTTTTACCAATTATATTTAACAGTGTATTGAGAGTTACAGTCAAAGAGATCAGGCAAGAAAAATAAATAAAAGGCATCCTTTGGGAAGGAAGGAGTAAAATTCTTTCTTTTTTTTTAACGGAACTGTTTGCAATTCTACAGGTTCTTTTTTTTTTTTTTTTTAAGATTTTATTTATTTATTTGACAGAGAGAGAGATCACAAGTAGGCAGAGAGGCAGGCAGAGAGAGGGGGAAGCAGACTCCCCGCTGAGCAGAGAGCCAGACACAGGGCTCCATCCCAGGACCTTGAGAAAATGACCTGAGCCAAAGGCAGAGGCTTTAACCCACTGAGCCACCCAGGTGCCCCAGTAAAATTATTTCTGTTTGCAGATGACGTGATCTTATATGTAGAAAACCCTGAAGATTATACACACATGCGCACAAACTGTTAGAACTAATAAATAAATTCAGCCAACTTGCTGGATGCAAAGTGAACATAGATCATTCAATTTCATTTCTGTACCCTAACAGTAAAAAATAGAAAAGGAAATTAAGAAAACTATTTGATTTACAGTAGCCTCAAAAGAAAAAAAAATTTAAGAATAAACTTAATCAGGGAGGTATGGAAGACTTACACACTGAAAACCAAAGCTGGGGTACCTGGATGACTCAGGATCATGAGATCAAGCCCCAATTCAGCTCCATGCTCAGAGAGGAGTCTGCTTCCAATTCTTTCCTTCTTCTCTCTCCCTCTCTGCCCCTCTCCCTACTCGCATGCACTCTCTATCAAATAAATAAAATCTTTAAAAAAATAAAAACTACAAAGCTACGCTGCTGAGAGATATTAAAGGAGACACAAACAGATAAAAGATATCTCGTGTTCGTGGATTGGAAGATTTAGCAATGTTAAGTTGTCACTATTATCCCATGCACTCTAAATTTAATGCAATCCTTATCAATATCCCAATGACTTTTTTCTTCAGAAAGAGAAAACTCCATCTTAAAACTCATATGGAATAAACAAGAGATCACAAATAGCCAAAACAATCTTGAAAAAGAACAAAGTTGGTGCACACTTCCAGATTTCAAAACTTACTGCAAAGCCTCAGTAATCAAAACCATGTGGTACTGGCAAGAAGACAGACATAAGAGCTACAGAATAGAATAGAGAGCCCAGAAATAAACTCTCACATATATAGTAAAATGATTTTTAACAGTGATGCCAAGGCCATTCAATGGGGAAAGGACAGTCTTTCCAACAGAGAGTGTTGGGAAAACTGTATATCTACCTGCAAAACAAAATAAAACAAAACTAAACACCTGAGGCCAGAATCTTATCTTAATCCATTTACAAAAAAAAATTAACTCAAAATCGATGAAAGATCTAAATGTAAGAGCTAAAACAGTAAAACTCTTAAGAGAGAGCATAGGGGGAAATTCTCCATGACAGAATTTGGGCAATTATTTCTTGGATATCACACCAAGAGCATAAACAGTAAAAGAAAAAAAAATTTGATTTCATTAAGATTGATTAAAAAAAACCCCAACTTTTATACATCACAGGAAAAGAGAAAAAAGTGAAAAGGCAACCCATGGAATAGAAGAAAATCTGCAAATCATAAAGCTGATAAAGGATTAATATCTAGAATATTTAACGAACTCTTAAAATTCAACAACAACAGAAACCCAACCCAGTTGAAAAATGAGCAAAGGGCTCAAATAGGCATGTCTCCAAAAAAGGTATACAGATGGTTAATATATACATGAAAAGATGCTCAACATTACTGACCATTAGGGAAATCTGAATCAAAACCACAATGAGATACCACTTCACACACATTAGGATGATGGTTATCAAAAGCAGAAAAAAAGTATTTAGAATCATGTAGATGAAATGGAACTACTATGCATTGCTGTTGGAAATATTAAATTGTCCAGGTGGTATGGAAAATGGTATGGTGATTCCTCAAGAAATTAAACATGGAATATCCATATAATTCAGCAATTCCACTTCTGAGAATTCCTTATTGAAAGTAGGAACTCAAATATTTGTACGCTCATGTTTATAATAGCATTATTCATAATAGCCAAAAGGTGGAGGTATGCCATCTAAGTGTACTTGAACGGATAAATGCATAAACAAAATAATGTGCGTACATGGGCTGTGGAGTATTACTCTGCCTTAAAAAGCAAGACAATTCTGACATATGCTACAACTTGGGTGAATCTTGTACACATTGTTGTCATTGAAATAAGCAAGTCACAGCAGGGCAGATGTCATAGGATTCCACTTAAAGGGGGTACCTAGAGGCTGAATAAGGATTAAAACTATTCCTAAATTACTGTGTAGGCTTAATGCAATAGCAGTACAAATCTATTAGTTTTTTTAAATTATTGATAACACGATTCTAAAGTTTTTCTGGAAGAAAACCCACCAAAAAGTATCTGAGTTTTTGAAAAAGAATAAAATGTGGTGAAATTCTCAGTATTAATTACTAATACTGCTTGTAGAGTTGTAATGTTTAAAAGAGTTTGTCACTAGAGACACCTGGGTATTAAGTGTCTGACTTCTGCTCAGGTCATGATCTCAGTGCCCTGGGATTGAGCCTGGCCTCAGGCTCTGCTCTCAGCCCTCAAGTTCTGCACTCAGTGGGGAGTTGTCTTCTCACTCTTCCTCTGTCTCTCCTCCTACTCATGCTCCCCTCCTCCCCCAAGTAAATAGAATAATATAAAAAGAGTTTGGCACTAATTCCATAACCAAGTTAAGAAAACCCAGGGATATATCCAGGCATATAAAAAAAATTATATGTTTTTTTTTAAGATTTTGTTTAATGTATTAGAGAGAGAGAGAGGGAGAGAGAGAGAGGGATGGGAGATAGAGCAGAGGGAGAGGGATAAGCAGACTCTCCAATGAGCATGAGCTTCATACAGGGCTCAATCTCACAACCTTGAGATCACAACCTGAGCTGAAATCAAGAGTCAGATGTTTAATTCATTGAGCCACACAGACACCCCAACTATATGTTTGTTGGTTTTTTTTCTTTAGATTTTGTTGGGTCACCTATGTGGCTAAGTCAGTCAGTTGAGTGTCTGCCTTCAGCTCAGGTCATGATCCTAACATCCTGGGACTGAGCCCCATGTTGGGCTCTCTGCTCCTCGGGGAGCCTGCTTCTCCCTCTCCCTCTACCTGCTGTTCCTCCTGCTTGTGTGCTTGCTCTCTCTTTCTCTCTGTCAAATAAATAAATAGATAGATAGATAGATAGATAGATAGATAGATAGATAGATCAATCAATCAATCCTTAAAAAAAGATTTTGTTTATTTGCTTTTAAAATTAACATATAATGTATTTGTTTCAGGGGTACAGGTCTGTGAATCATCCTCCCCCCTCTCTCCAGCAACCCTCAGTTTGTTTCCTGAGATTAAGAGTCTCTTATGGTTTGTCTCCATCCCCAGTCCCATCTTGTTTCATTTTTCCTTCCCTTATACTTATGACCCCCTGCCCTGCCTCTCAAATTCCTTATATCAGAGAGATCATATAATAATTGTCTTTCTCTAATTGACTTATTTCACTTAGCATAATACCCTTTAGTTCCATCCACGTTGCAAATGGCAAGATTTCTCTTTTTTGATGGCTGCATAGTATTCCATTGTGGATGGATGGATAGATAGATAGATAGATAGATAGATAGATATCACATCTTCTTTATCCATTTATCTGTTGATGGACATCTAGGTTCTTTCCATAGTTTGGCTATTGTGGACATTGCTGCTAT
>CM053612.1:84879729-84893973 GCA_028646535.1 Procyon lotor | reverse complement strand
GTTGTAGGGTAGCTCTATTTTCAACTTTTTGAGGAACCTCCGTACTGTTTTCCAGAGTGGCTGCACCAGCTTGCATTCCCACCAACAGTCTAGGGAGGATTCCCCTTTCTCCGCATCCTCACCAACATCTGTCATTTCCTGACTGGTTAATTTTAGCCATTCTGACTGGTGTGAGGGGATATATCATTGTGGTTTCGATTTGTTTTTCCCCAATGCCAAGTGCTGTTGAGCACTTTTTCCTGTGTCTGTTGGCCATTTGGATGTCTTCTTTGCAGAAATGTCTGTTCATGTCTTCTGCCCATTTCTTGATTGAATTATTTGTTCTTTGGGTGTTGAGTTTGAGAAGTTCTTTATAGATTTTGGATACTAGCCCTTTATCTGATATGTCATTTGCAAATATCTTCTCCCATTCTGTCAGTTGTCTTTTGGTTTTGTTGATTGTTTCCTTTGCTGTGCAAAAGCTTTTGATATTGATGAAGTCCCAATAGTTCATTTTTGCCCTCACTTCCCTTGCCTTTGGTGATGTTTCTAGAAAGAAGTTGCTGCGGCTGAGGTCAACTGAACAGGTTGCTGCCTGTGTCCTCCTCTAGGATTTTGATGGATTCCTGCCTCACACTGAGGTCTTCAATCCATTTTGAGTCTATTTTTGTGTGTGGTGTAAGGAAATGATCCAGTTTCATTCCTCTGCATGTGACTGTCCAATTTTCTCAACACCATTTGTTGAAGAGACTTTTTTCCATTGGACATTCTTTCCTGCTTTGTCAAAGCTGAGTTGACCATAGAGTTGAGGGTCCATTTCTGGGCTCTATATTCTGTTCCATTGATCTATGTGTCCGTTTTTGTGCCAGTACCATACTGTCTTGATGATTACAGCTTTGTAATAGAGCTTGAAGTCTGGAATTGTGGTGCTGCCAACTTTGGGTTTCTTTTTCAACATTCCTGTGGCTATTCAGGGTCTTTTTCGGTTCCATATAAATTTTAGGATTATTTGTTCCATTTTTTGAAAAAAGTTGATGGTATTTTGATAGGGATTGCATTGACTGTGTAGATTGCTCTAGGTAGCATAGACATTTTCACAATATTTGTTCTTCCAATCCATGAGCATGGAACATTTTTCCATTTCTTTGTGTCTTCCTCATTTTCTTTTATGGGGTACTTTATAGTTTTCTGAGTAGAGGTTCTTTGCGTCTTTGGTTAGATTTATTCCTAGGTATCTTATGGTTTATTAATTTTTATTATTTACTTATTTTTAAAAGATTTTATTTATTTATTTGACAGAGACACAGTGAAAGAGGGAACACAAGCAGGGGGAGTGGGAGATGGAGAATCAGGCTCCCCACTGAGCAAGGAGCCTGATGTGGGGCTCAATCCCCGGACCCTGGGATCATGCCTCGAGGTGAAGGAAGATGCCCAACCAACTGAGCCACCTAGGCTCCACAGGTTTATTCATTTTTAGAGAGACAGGGTGAGGAGAGGGGCGGAGGGGAGGGCAAGGTACAAGCAGACTCTGGTGCAGAGCCTGACGTGGGTCTGGATCTTAACAGTCCTGAGATCATGACTTGAACTGAAATCAAGAGTCAGACACTTAACTGACTGAGGCACCCAGGTATCCCTCCAACTATATGGTTTTAAAAGTAAGTTATGACCGGGGCGCCTGGGTGGCTCAGTCGTTAAGCATCTGCCTTCGGCTCAGGTCATGATCCCAGGGTCCTGGGATTGAGCCCCGCATCAGGCTCTCTGCGCAGCAGGGAACCTGCTTCTCCCGCTACCATTCCCTCTGCTTGTGTTCCCTCTCTCACTGTGTTTCTCTCTGTCAAATAAATAAAATCTTTAAAAAAAAAAAAAAAGTAAGTTATGACCAGTCATGAAAGTGAATTACTACTGAACAAATATTTTAAGCTAAATGGTTACTCTTGAAAAATGCATACATATATTAAAAAAATGAAAGAATGCATTCTTCTCATACAATTCTCAAAATTCTCATACAATTTACAAAAACTAAAAATTAATGAGAAAATGATGAACACACCAAGAGACATATGGGAAAAGGAAATGGATACTCCATTAGACGAAAAAAACTAGAGTATAAAAATTACAGAGCATCATAGAAGTTGCCCAGGTTTCAGTAGTTACCAAAACAAAAAAGGCTTAAGATTCTTATTTCCCCCATGAAATTGGCAGTCACGTTGATGACACGTGTACTGTGTGTGTGTGTGTGTGTGTGTACATGACAAGAATCCTAGAATGATAAAAATGCAGGAAAAAATAATTATTTTTGGAAGTGTAAACCCTTACAAAACCTGTCTGTAATTCATTTTAGCAATATGATAGGAAATTCTTAAATAGATTCAGTGAGAAAAATTTCAGAGGCATTATGCTTAAGAAATCTTCAATGATAAGTACAAAGTTTAGTGTGTAAGGATATTCACCATAGCATTCGTTCATTCATTCATTCAACAAATATATATTGAGCATGACCATTTAAAAATCAGTGTTCTAGATCCTATTTTAATTCCATGTTTCAGAGAGTTTACTTTTTAAAGAAGACACACAATGAAAAGTGCAATGAATGTAAATGATAACTACATAAAGTGATAGCACTGTGAAAATCCTAAAAAGGAGGTAGTATGATAGTTAAGAGAAGCAAAGGGCTCTGTAGGGTAGTGAAATTCCAGCTGAGATCTGGCTGTTATATAAAGGAGGCCCCCATGTCTTTGGGGACAGAATACTTTACAAGCAGAGGAAACAGAAAAGACAAGTAGAGAATGAAATTGGAATGTCTGAGCAATAGAAAAAAAGGAGTGTATCAGTAAGCCCAGCTAGAACAGAAAGAGAGGAAGAGAGGTAGAAGACAAAAAGACAGGTAGGCAGGGAGAAGTCTAAACTCTACAAGAGAATTTGGATTTTTGTTCTAGGCCTACTGTGAGTTATTGCGGCTTTAGGCAGGGAAGCATTGATACCTGATTTAACTCATTAGAAGGATCACTTTCGTTAAGGAGAGGATGGAGTATAGGATGAGAAAAGAAGTAGTAGAGGGATGAGCAGGAGTCTAATGTGGTGAGAGATGATAACAGTTTTCACTGCAACCGTTCTTCTCCAACTTTCTTGTTCATACGTTTCTCGTGTGAATCTTGTTGAAGTTAAGACTCTGACTCAGGGGGGGCACCTGGGTGGCTCAGCGGGTTAAAGCCTCTGCCTTCAGCTCAGGTCATGATCTCAGGGTCCTGGGATCGAGCCCCACATCGGGCTCTCTGCTCAGCAGGGAGCCTGCTTCCCCCTCTCTCTCTGCCTGCCTCTCTGCCTACGTGTGATCTCTATCAAATAAATAAAATCTTTAAAAAAAAAAAAAAAAAAAAAGATTCTGACTCAGTAAATTTGAGGTAGTGCCTGAGATTCCCCACCCCTATCTGGCTCTCTGGCCCATAGACCACACTTGGAGTAGTAAAGCTGTAATCTAGATGGTATAAAGTCAGAGAAGGAAGAAAGAATACAATTTCCATTTCCATTTGGATTTAAAACTGGTAGGTACTTTTTTGTAGAGATGGATTTGGGGAGTAAGAGAAAGAAATGAATGTTCTCGCTGCTAGAATTCTTTATGGTAGTGAAATAGAAAAACAGCTTAATTATCAAATAATAGACTAATGAAAGCACATGGAATATTATATGAAATCTGAAAATCATGCTTTTAAGCAATAAGATTTACCACATGATCCCAACTCTGGAACAGGTATAACACACATAGAGAGATAGATAACAACATGACACCATCATGAGGAGTTTTCTTCTTGGTGTTTCTCTTTCTCTTAAATTTTTAATAATCAACTTAGTTTTATAATCAGAAATATTGTTCCTTTTCTGTAAAGATATAAAGCCTCCGTAGCAAGAGGGCACATCTGATTAATCTATATGGGTAGGCACATAGATTTCTGTTATATCTCTCCTGTGCTATTGGTATATTTGAGATATTTTATAATTTAAAACCACATATAAATCCAAAATTAAATCACTATTTAAAAAGATCTCTTGGGGCACCTGGGTGGCTCAGTGGGTTAAAGCCTCTACCTTCGGCTCAGGTCATGATCCCAGTATCCTGGGATCGAGCCCCACGTCGGGCTCTCTGGTCAGTGGGGAGCCTGCTTCCTCCTCTCTCTCTGCCTGCCTCAATGCCTGCTTGTGATTTCTCTCTCTCTCTCTCTCTATCAAATAAATAAATAAATCTTTAAAAAAAAATAAAAAAGATCTCTTATTTTTCTAAAAGGTTGAATATAACCAGCTACACGAGCACATTTTTTGAGTATATGGGCCATCTCAATTAGTCTTACAGCTTATTTTTATATCTCTACAATGTGACTTGTTTGCCTAGAGAGAGTTCATAGTATTTGTGGGCCAAGTTTCAGTGTTTTTAGCATGGAAAATTTATGCTTTAGTCACGGCATCATCTCTCTCTGTCTCTCTGTGTGTGTGTGTTTTCATGACTTTTTTTCCCACAAACAAAACATGATGAAAAGGAAAAATAATTCACTAGATTTCCCTGTTTACTTTAATTAGTAGCATGGCAGGAGAGGGAAATTTTAAGGGAGGGGGTCATTTACTCCCACTCAGAGGGTGAAAATTACCTAAACGTCATCTTACTCTTTCTGATCTCTCCCTCCCTCCCTCTCTCTCTTTCTCTCTCTCTCTCTATGTATATATATAATATATATATATATATATAAATAAATAGATAGATATGCTTTTTAAGGTGTAACCATGACTTTCAACTTTAGGCTTCTACCTTTCTATTCAGTAATGCTGCTGGAAGTGCCAATGGTCCAAGGTCTGCTGATTTGGAAGCGCTACCTAGCTGAGCAATGGTTTCTTGGGGGGCACGGAGACTGATGGATCTGACTCTGGCAGGTGCTTGCAGTGGGGGTGAGAATGAGTGGAAGTGTCTGGCATCTCCTTACGGGAGGGCATCTCTGTACCCCTGCAGAGCCAGCAGGAGTGAGGAAGCAGAATTATGCTAATAAGTGAAAGCCTGATTCCATTGCTGTCAGGATGTGACACAAAAAGAGTGGATTTAGGTCTAGACCCGGGCTTTTCAAACAACATCCACAAGCGTTAGGAGGCAACGGCGTCCTTAGTCCTGTGGGAGGCAAAAGCAGATTTTAAGTCCTGTGCCTTACCCTGCAGGGGTTTAACACCTCCCGAAAAGATAACATCTACATGGAAGTACCAATTCAAAAACATATTTTAAAAGTTCTAATGGAGAAGAGAATATCTTTGATGATAACCGATTACTTCTATCTGGTGGCATCACTGATTTTGCATATAATCGAATCTTACAATTGTATCATATCCAGACTAACTTGAACCTCTGTGCATTTTTCCTATTTGCGTAAAATACTTTTCTGTCGACACGATTTCAGATAATAGCAGGAGTGAATTTTGCATGTGCTGTGTATCCGTGCAGTGGTTTATCACTGTTTCATCTTCGAGTTGTATTTAATGAACACCTAAAAGAAGGTCAGCAACTTTCCTTTGCATTCCCAGCTTTCCTTTATTTCCTCGATAGAGTGAAATAGGAAGGCAGTCAGATCTGGGCAACGGTGTGACAGGAGGGACAATGAGGATCAGGGTTGAAGCAAAAAATAGACTGAGGCAGAGACTGGAGGAAGACAAGCAGAGAGTTGCCTTTTGCAGTTCCTCCTGGTTTCCTAAGTGTTTGGTAGCTCCCGGACCTCAGGTGGGGCCGAAACAATGCAAGGATGTTACGAAGGGTTCTTCCATACATTAACCTATGTGTCTCCAATTGCACGAGCCCGTGATGATCTCCCATCCCCCGCGACACGTGTACTGTTGGTTGTCGACTTTGCAGACTAAGCAAATTAGTTGAAATTCTACAGAAATCCTCTTAAACTTAGCTCAAGGGGGAATTGTTGGTGCTCTTTCCAAAAAATATGGTTTCTGAAGGTTTAAATAAAACCTCTTTTAGTAGTGTAATAGCTTCGCATATAAGGTGAATCTTTGCTCCTGAGGATAAAATTCTGGTGAAATAAAAGATGCGTGTGGTACTGATGCTTTCACGTAGATGCCAGTCCTGGTTGTTGTTCATGGTTCTATTTATAGATGCAAGATTCCCCACAAAATTCCCTGGATTGCTGCAGTCTACTGTTGGGCTCATTATTTCGGGAGGTCTATACATGATTAACTGCTGCTTATTTCGTTTCAGCCATGGCATTGGGTAGATGGCATTTCTCACTTTGTCTTCTCAGCAGTTGTGTGGATTATGGAGATGAGCTGTGGTTCTAGCTGAAAATGCGTCATTTATATGTGTCAGTCAGATGGCATCACGTGCCCGCTCTGGACTTTTTCTCAGAGGCTGTGAGATTTATGACCATCATAAAGTTCCCCCCGCCCCCCGCATAGATCATGTTGGTAGAATACATATACCTTTTCTGGACTTCACCCTTTCAGAAGCTAGCCAGGATCAGAAAGAGTAAGATGACGTTTAGGTAATTTTCACCCTCTGAGTGGGAGTAAATGACCCCCTCCCTTAAAATTTCCCTCTCCTGCCATGCTACTAATTAAAGTAAACAGGGAAATCTAGTGAATTATTTTTCCTTTTCATCATGTTTTGTTTGTGGGAAAAAAAAGTCATGAATTTATTCTTATGAAAATGTTTTTAGAGCAAAAGGTGTAACTTGATTAGCTTGGTGGAGATATTAGGGTAAAATCCAGGTATACACAGGATGGTTTTCACTAATGTTAGCCATAGTTCTCAGCATTGTGTCCCATCCAAATTATTGCCTATCGTTGGTATCATGTAATCAGAAAATAATTTTCATAATTGGACAGCACTCCTGAAGCAGTCATATGATTGCAGGCAATGTGAACCTTAACCCTGTAAAGCTCCCATTCATGAAAAGGGAAGACAGTAGTTGATTTCTCCTTCTCTCAGTTTAACCTTCCTCTGTCCCTGCCTCCCAGCAATGGAAAGAGGAATAAAACCTGATGGCTGTCTTTGAAAGTGGCACCAATTAGTGAAAAGAAAATCATAAACAAAAAATGATACATACCATAATAGATAATTGTGATTATAGCAGAATGATGTGATTATCTAAGAAAATGGACATAGGCTTCATAGAAGAGGTAATACTTAAACTGAAGGTTTTGGACCTATATTTCTCTTCTAGTTGAGACCTTTTCTATCAGTAAGAAAAGGAAAATCAGCACATTCAAAGTATTAAAAAATACATAATGGAGCATGTAGAATCAGGATAGTAACATATTTGTGTGTGATGTGTGTGTGTATGTGTATGTATATATATACACATACAACTGTGTGAACCACTCTTTTATTAACAGAGGTGCTAATTATATCTACGCATCTATATTATATTTATCTATATCTAGAAACACACAAATACACATGCAACGTACACACAAGCAAAGTCAAATGCAGGAGGCAAAACTTGTTTTAGAATGAGTAAATCATCCATGAGCAAATACTCCTTTCTTGCAACATCCTCACAATTAAAAAGGAAATGTCTTTCTCTAGCAATTTTCATCTTTTAAAAATATTTTCTTGGGGCGCCTGGGTGGCTCAGTGGGTTAAAGCCTCTGCCTTTGGCTCAGGTAATGATCGCAGGGTCCTGGGATGGAGCCCCGCATCAGGCTCTCTGCTTAGCGGGGAGCCTGCTTCTCCCCCTCCCGCCTGCCTCTGTGCCTACTTGTGATCCCTCTCTCTCTCTCTCTGTCAAATAAATAAATTAAAAAAAAATTTTTCTTCATTGATTCTCCCCTTCACATCAGACCTTGAAATTAATGAAAAGAGTCGATATGAGCTGCTTCGTTGGTGATTTATCTCTTTTGCCTAAATTTATTCAATTCATGAAAGATTTATAATATTTAGTCTTGTTCTCCTTTGGAAAGCCAAGATTTGTTGGGGTGTTGCTGAATTATATTCGAGTAAAGGTTATACAGTCATCCAAGTTCTGCAGTAGAGAGACCACATGTTATCCTGATAGCTTATAAAAAAGAGCCTGAATTCACAGATTCAAGGAATATTCAAGATGGGAAGATCATAGAAATGCTAGAATACATCTTAGCCATACAGATGGAGAACTTGAGATATAGAGAAAAAGAGGTCAGAGTTCTCCCTAACATGTTGCTGATTATACCGGTGTAGTAATATGGATCTGGGTATTTTAAAATGAGTTATTTTTTTAGCAAGTTAAGCGACTTTTACTGAGTGTGTGTCTATATGCAGTAAAGCTAACTGTCCATTTTAGTGAACATTTATATTTTTCAGTGCTGTTAATCCTTTAGTTATTTCAAAAGTTCTTTATCTCTACAGCTAATGGAATTTTTCAAATATTTTTAATTAAACTCTTTATGATATCTTTGTGAAGAACTGGAGAAGCCTTCTGTACATTCTTATGTCTCCTAAATTAAACAAGAAGACCTCAATTTGTGTTTTTCACTTTATAGTGTAATGGGAATGATCTCGTCTCAGGAAAATTAGCCTTCCACTTAAATGTCTGTCTACTTTTGACAGAAAAGGAAGCGAGAAATGTGTGAGGATAGATACGCACTTTCACAATTGTGATATTCTCCCATCAGAAAGTGCCAGAATATCTGCAGAGGAAACTCTTTTGTCAAAATCAATTTTATGTAAAGCTCGATTTAATGAGCAGTTTTTTTTTTACGGGGCGTAGAAATCTCTAGCACTTTCTTTTTTTGTTGCCGACTAGTTTTATTAATCACAGAGCAGCTACCTGTCCATTAGGATTGATTTCCGGGACTTTGGCAGAACTTAACTCCAAAAATTCTTTCGGCAACAGAGAGTCAATTTCTCCAAGAATGTAATGTATTGAACTTAAAATCGTCTAGGGTGAAATAGGCATTCTAATTAAGAGGGGTTGGTGATAGGATACGTGTTGTATCTTCTAATATTACCTGGAACAAAATGTCACCCTCCTATCATTCTAGCACAAACTTTACACTAAGTCCTTATTTCCTGCTTAGCAGTAGAAGGGCATTAGCATTGAGGTGACCTTAATCACAAAGACTGGGCAGATCTACAAAAGCCTCCTCAATTCAGAGCAAGTGTCAGTCCGAAAGACACAATTATAATCTCCCCAGTCCACATGGTTGATTTTCAATTTTGTCAAGGGAGGCTGCCTTGTAGTAATTCCAGTGGTTCGTGTGGTGCCGTTACTTCTTAGATCGTCAACTTTTACTTTCTGGGTTCTAACTTTCATAAATAGGTCTTGCGTTTTTCTGACTCTCCCTAGCATCAGAAAGGGCATTCACGGTTAAAGAAGAGTTGAAACAAGAGATTCTGTTAACTGGAGGATTCAGAAATATATTATCTCACTCCTTGCCAGACAAGTTCAAAGCAAATATTTTATAATAGATCCTTTGAGAAGTTATAATTTGCGAATGTTTGTATTTCAAAGTTGAAATAAAAGGAAGAGATCCTTGAAGCGATTACGCTGGAGATTTTAAATATATCTGGTCCCATTCTCAAAGATGCAGAGACTTTTCTTCTTTTTTTTAGCTAATAGGCACTTTAATACACAGATTGAAGCAAGAATTAGGGAATATAGAGATGGATGGTACTTCATTATGACAATAAAAATTTGATCTTCTATAATTATAAAAATAATCACTGTAATTGTCATCTCATAAATTATTTTGACTATTCATGTAATGTTTAGAAAGCAGCTGATGGGTTGCATTTTTTTCTTTATAGTTCCTACATCCTAAGTAATTATTCATTTGAGAGAGAGCATGAGTGAAAGCATGAGAGAACATGGGGGGTGGTCCGAGGGAGAGGGAGAAGCAGATGCCCCGCTGCGCAGAGAGCCCGATGTGGGGCTCAATCCCAGGACCCTCAGATCATGACCTGAGATAAAGGCAGATGCTTAACTGACTTTGCCACTCAGGCACCTACTTCCTAAATAATTTGAATTAGGTAACTTTGGAATAAGTTATTCATTTTAGTAACTTTTTGCTCAGTAACTCTATGTTACTTTTACTTATTTATTTTTAAATATATGTTTTTTATTTAGAGAGAGCGAGAGAGAATGAGCAGGGGCAGGGGCAGAGGAGGAGGGTGAGGGAGAAGCAGACTTCATGCTGAGTGTGGAGCCTGATGGGGCTCAATCTCCGGACCCTGAAAGCATGACCTGAGCTGGAATTAAGACTTGGATGCTTAACTGGCTGCGCTACCCCAGGGCCCCTGTTTTTTAAATTGAACTATAGTTGGCAGACAGTGTTACGTACTGATTCAGCAAGTCTATACATTACACTGTGCTCACAAGTGTAGCTACTATTTGTCACCACACAATGTTATTACTGTAACATGGATTGTATTCCCTATTCTGTACCTTTCATCCCCATGACTTAATTCATTCCCCAACTGAAAGTCTTTATCACTCCTCTTCGCACTCTTTTTTTTTGCCCACTCCCATGCCCCTCCCCTCTGGCAACCATCAGTTTGTTCTCTGTGTATTTATGGATCTGTTTCTTCTTTTTGCTTGTTTGTTTACTTATTTTTTCGCTTTTTAGATTCCACATATAAGTGAAATCATATGATATATTTTTTAAAGATTTTCTTTATTTATTTGACAGAGGGAGAGATCACAAGTAGGCAGAGAGGCAGGCAGGGGGAGGGGGAAGCAGGCTCCCCGCTGAGCAGAGAGCCCAATGTGGGGCTCGATCCCAGGACCCTGAGATCATGACCTGAGCTGAAGGCAGAGGCTTAACCCACTGAGCCACCCAGGTGCCCTGAAATCATATGGTATTTGTCTTCCTCTGACTTATTTCACTTATCATAATATACTCTAGCTCCATCCACATTGTCGCAAATAGCAAAATCTCATTCTTGTGGAATAATACTCCATTTTGGGTGTGTGTGTGTGTATACATATATATACACACATACATATATATATACACATATACGTATAGGTATATGTACACACACATACATATGTATATGTAATATGTATACATATGTATGTGTGTGTACACACACACACACACCTCACCTTCTTTATTCATTCATCTATCGATGGATACCTGGGCTGCTTCCACACCTTGGCTATTGTAAGTAATGCTGCATTAAACATAAGGATACATACATCTTTTTGAATTCGAGTTTTCACTTTCTTTTGGTAAATACTCTGTAGTTGAACCACTGGATATCATGATATTTCTATTTTTAGTTTTTGAGAAACCTCCATACTGTTTTCCTCAGTGTCCGCCCCAAATTGTATTTTCACTGATAGTGCACAAGGGTTTTGTTTTCTCTACATCCTCAGCAGTGTTTGTTATTTCTTGTCTCCTTGATTCTAGACATCTGACAGGTATAAGGGATATCTCATTGTGGTTTTGATTTCCATTTCCCTGATGGTGAAGTGATACTGAGCATCTTTTCATTTTTTTTGTTTGCCATCTGTATGTCTTCTTTGGAAATGTCTACTCAGGTTCTCTGCCCATTTCTAATCATTGTTTTTGGCATTGAGTTGCATGAGCCCTTTATTTATTTTAGATATTATGCCCTTATCAGATTTGCAAATATCTTTTCCCATTCAGTAGGTTGTTTTGTCATTTTGTTGGTGGTTTCTTTCACTGCAAAAGCTTATTTTGCTGTTGTCCCAATAATTTATTTTAATTTTGTTTCTTTTACTTGGGGAGACAAGTCTAGGAAAATGTTGCCAAGGTCCATGTCAAAGGAATTATTTCCTGTTTTCTTCTAGGAGTTTTATGTTTTCGAGTCTCACATTTGGACCTTTAATTCATTTTGAGTTTATTCTTGTGTATGGTATAAGAAAGTAGTGCAGTGTCATTCTTTTGCATGTAGCTGTCCTGTTTCCTCAGCACTATTTATTGAAGAAACTGTCCTTTCCCCATTGTATATTCTTGTGTCCTTTGTTGTAGGCTGACCACATAAGTATGGGTTTATTTCTAGGCTCTCTATTCTGTTCCAATAATCGGTGCCATTGTGTCTAATTTTTTTTTTCTTTGCCAGTATCATACTGTTTTGATTACTACCCCACTTTGTAGTATGCCTTGAAATCTGGGATTGTGATACCTCCAGCTTTATTTTTCTTTATCAAGATTGCTTTGGCTAACCGGGGTCTTTGTGGGTTCCATAGAAATTTTAGCATTATTTGTTCTAGTTCTGTGAAAAATGCTGTTGGTTTTTTGGGAGGAATTGCATTAAATCTGTAGACTATAATCACAGAGATTAAAAAAAATTCTTCTGAAGGGCTTTAGTTGTTACTGATTTGATGGCTTAGATAACATAAACAACTCTGACCAGCTTTAAAAAAAAATCTGTATGAAATACATGAAAATAATTTAACGCATCCCTGAACTGGCCAGAAAAAAATTCCAACAGCAAAACAAACTGTAAACAGAAGAACTGGAAGAGCGTCGTAATAAGTTTTTGAAGTGAGGGTGACTGCAGATGCATAGCGGATATGAGCTTTATTTCTGTTGCCTGATGAGGATTAGAACATAGGAGAAAGAGCTATGGTCTGCTCACACCAGAGTATAAAAAGAGATGTATTTCCTCACTCTGATGTTAAATGAAAAGAAGAGCTTGGTACCACAAAGGCAAAAAATGTACCTACCTTGACTTTAAAAGAGATTATGTAGATTGTAAATTGCAATCTATTAGAAGAAAATAATTGGATGATAAAAAAGGAAAAAAAAAAAACCTTAAAAACAGAAAGGACAAACAAAACAAAACAAAAAAACCCAAAGGAGGATATAGAGAAAATGTAATAAGAGTAGAAGTAAATTCAGGTGAGTAGATAATCATACTAAGTACAAAAGGAAAAAAGTATTCATTTAAAAGTGAAAGACAGTTCTGAATTTAGTACAGCTAGCCATTTGTTATGTATAAAAGGCAACCTCAAAACATTAGGATACAGAAGTTTGAAAATCTGAGGGTGGAATCATACATACCAGGCAAATCCTAATAAAAATAAAAGCCGGTTTATATAAACCAATAATAAACAAAATAGACTTGAACACAAAAAATGTATATATTACTTATAATGAAGAGGATCATGTTTTAATGATAAAAGCTTCAATTTACCAAGAAGATGTGCAAATTCTCGATTTACATGCATACAATACATGGTATCAAAACAACTACACCACAAACTTTCAGTCATAAAAGAGACAATAGACAAATATAGCAACGTAGTGGAAGATTTCAACACATTTCTCTCAATCGTGGATAGAGCAAATGTATAAAAAAAAATCAGTAAAAATACAAGAGGTTAACATGCTTCATCTAATTAACCTATATATGACACTAAACCAAAAGATAAAAGTTGTTCTCATTTCTTTTTAAGAACACAGGGGTTTTTTAAGTAAATTGATCGTGTGTTAGATGATAAAGCAAGTCTCAACAAAATTCAAGAGAATGCTGTAATACAGATCATATTCTTTGACCACAATGTATTTAAATTTTAAGAGGATAAAAATAAAAGATAATTTTAAATATTTGTATCCTTGGAAATTTAAAAAAACATGCAAATAACCATGGATTAAATAAAAATAATAATAGGTATGAGAAAATATCAGTTGATGTTATACATCAGTAAAGCTGTTCAGTACAGTTAAGATCTAAATACAAACTTAAACTATCTTTAGATTCCAATTATTCTCATCAAAATCCTAATAGTGATCCTCAAGGTAATGCTTAAACTGATTATTACAAGTAAATGTAAAATAAGACAGTACTCTGAAGAACAGAACAGAGATTTGGCCCAATCAAATGTGAGAATATTAAAAACAATAGTTATAATTAAGGCACAGATTTGGTATTGCAACATACATCCTGACTAAAAGAATAGAAAGTGTAGAAATTAAGGAGGGGTAGATTATTCAACAAGGGACTGAGACAATTTGTTATCTCTGTGGGAAAGCAAATTAGATCCCTACCCTCATACTATAAAAATTAAGTTGGATTAGATACTTAAGCATAAAAATCAAAAATTAAAACTTTTAGAAGTCTAAAAAACTACCTTTTTGAACCTGGGTAGGGAAGAATTTCTTAAGACTAAAAATCCATAAGTATAACTAGAAGAAATTGTCACCTAAAAATTAAGAATGTTTGATTAATGAGAGACACTGGAAAAAGAATGAAAATTCATGCAGTGCCTGGGTGGCTCAGTGGGTTAAAGCCTCTGCCTTCGGCTCAGGTCATGATCTCAGGGTCCTGGGATCGAGCCC
>CM053612.1:84793546-84879229 GCA_028646535.1 Procyon lotor | reverse complement strand
TTTTTTTTTAAAGATTTTATTTATTCGGCAGAGAGAGAGAGAGAGATCACAAGTAGGCAGAGAGGTAGGCAGAGAGAGAGGGGGAACCAGGCTCCCTGCCGAGCAGAGAGCCCGATGTGGGGCTTGATCCCAGGACCCTGAGATCATGACCTGAGCCGAAGGCAGAGGCTTTAACCCACTGAGCCACCCAGGTGCCCCTCAAATAAATCTTAAGGAAAAAAAGCATACTAGTTCATTGAATATAAGTTTTATGTCACACAGGAGCCTTAACAAAATGAAGGCCCACAGAAACAATTGAACTGGAGTATTTTTATGCTGGGTTTGATGAAGATCGGACAGTCATGCAGAGATGTGCTAGGTCAAAGAGTATGAGGTAAAGGTAGTAAACCAAGGATACACAGCAAGTGCTCTTTGTTTGGATTCCTTTTGGAGTGTGACTTCAGAGATAAAGGATCTTGCTCTCCTCTAGGTATAGAGAAGGCACCTAGGACATGAGGGTTTTATGACCTGTTTCAGAAGACAAGGGCTGGGAAGGTCAGAGTGACCCCCTACCTCTTCTGTTTTCTCCAACTCCTTCAGCTTAAAATATTCCATATGGCCAGGTGTCATAGTTGGGGGTAACCTGTCCTGAATCCCACCAGCATGTTTCTCTGCCTTTGCAAACAGAATGCCTTAAGGGAAACAAACCTGGAACATGTCCTATACCATGCTGCACAGCTGACAATGAGCTACTAATTTGTACTGGGACTGCAAGCCAAGTATCTACCGTTATTTTAAATCTCATCCACAGGATCTCATTAGAGATTCTGGAAAGTAAAAGTTTTCCTGAAACTGAAATATAATACCTGCAATATTCCCGTAGTTATCAGTCTAGGAAATTTACCAAGGAAGAGTGTTTCCCATAATCCATTTGGCTTCTGTTTACTGCCATTTTTTGTAGCTTAGTTTATTATTAACTAATTAATAATGTTATAATGTACCAATTATGTTGAGATTTTATGCTTCCCATTACCTGTTTTTCCTGTTCTGAAAAATCAGCATAGGTATTTCCTTCACTCTCTTGCATAACTTCCATTGTCTCATCTCTTACAATTTTTTTTTTACGATGTTTCTTTGATCATATTTAACTTAACTTTGTCTTTGGACATAATTTATTGAAATATGAGATCTGACCTCATTTATAGCAGGTGGTTGATATTCTACATTTATTCTCTTTGGACTTTTATTGGTTTTGAGCTTGTACTAAATCATTTATCATAAATTTCACAAATTGGAAGTAATGTTACTTATTAGAAAGTAGAAAATCCTTATTCAAGAAAAGTAACACAAAAGTTCATTTTTGGTGGGGCAGGATCTCAGAGCAACTGAGTTGAATTACTAAACTTCTTATATTAGGGTTCAAATATTCATTAGATACTATCTTTCTAGATAAATATAAGCATGCTTCGTCATTTACTACAGTCTGTTCATACTAAGTTATCTTAGTTACTGTGAGTGGTTACATTAAAAGCAGCCAAATCCTCTAAAATTCTAAAGTATATTCCATAAGTGCTTCTGCATTAAAACAATCTACAAAATGGTTTTACATTCAAATATATTTGTAAAACCCTTTGTTGTGTATCTCAGTGTTGGACATTCTTATTTCACCTTAGCATGCTATTATTTATTTATTTTTTTTAAGATCTTATTGGTTTATTTGTCAGAGAGAGAGAGAGAGAGACAGAGCACAAGTAGGGGGAGTGGCAGGACAAGCAGACTCCCTGCTGAGCAAGGAGCCTGATGCGGGGCTCCCTCCCAGGATCCTGGGATCCTGACCTGAGTCAAAGGCAGCCGCTTAACTGATTGAGCCCCCCAGGTGTCCCTAGGTTGCTATTCCTTCTAAGAAGTGTTGTTGAACCCAGCATTCTAAAGCGCTAAAAACTGCTTGTCTTTGTTTTTCTATATATTTAACATTTGAGGGAACAGCTCTTTGGGTATTCCTGCAGAAAGGGAAACTTTGCTTTGCAGTTGAAGCCAGATTTCATGTGGAGTCAGGTTCAAATTCCTATTTCTGCAGTTTTTCCAACATACTTCCAGGGACTTATGAATATTTATGTTTCTTAATTTTCACCACTATGTTTATTTTTGTTATTATTTTTGATTGGGTATTGTGTTCCTCATACAAGTATAGTGAATAAGACACTATCTTCTTTGACTTGTGTCCCTCTCGAATCAGTTCTTTTTAAAGATATTTATCCACATGCTCAGTCACAAACCAAACATAATTATGAATTTTTTTCTCGTAAATAAAGTTCTTCCTACTGGAAACTTTTATTTATACTTACCGACTGTTTCACTTGTTTATCCTAATAGTGCTCATTATTTTAACTTTGAATTAAAACTTATTTGACAAATAAATAATAAAACTTATTTGACTATTCAAGTACATAATTATATAAAAACATTCTGTTTTCTGAAATCAGCTTCATATAATATAATACTTTTGCCAGTATAATTGCAGTTAACTTGCGTCTCGTAGAAGACAAAAATAGAGTGTTGATTAACAGTTCCTGTTCAGCAGGAACTTTTTATTATCCTGGATTCCAGTTCTGCCTCTGATGTTATTTAACTTCTTTTTTCTCATTTCTTAAATGATAATGGTTCCTTTCTCAGGAAGTTGCTGCGAGACTTGAAATCAAATGGCAAAACATATAAACTATCAAACAGAGTTTCAACAAAATAGTAAGCACTTCATTCAGTATAATTTAAATATGAAGAAATGTGCAGTTGTTCAGTGTATGGTTCAATGAATTTCGGCAAATGTATACACTCATATAACACACACTGCTATCAAGATATAGAGCATTTCCATCATCTCAAAAATTTCTCTAGTAACTCTTTCCAGTCTACTCCATTCTCTCCCCAGACAACCACTGTTCTCATTTCTATTACCATTTACCAATTTTGCCTATTCTAGAACTTCATGTAAATTGAATCATAATAACTGCCCTCTTTGGGGCAAAATAATCTTCGAGAAATTCATCCATGTTTTTGTGTATTTCAGTAATTTCTTCTTCCTCTTACTGAACTGTTACCACACATTTTTGTCATTTATTAGCAGTGTAACACTTCCCCCCTAAATGTATGCAAAAGCATGCAAAATGTCCTTAGTCCCTAAAAATATAGTTTCAAAAATTAACATATATAAGTGTGTTGTCTTTTTCAATATCATTTGTATCTCTAAGTTCAAATATAAATCTGTATTAGTTAATTTTAAAATCATCTTTTTTCTTAATAATATTATTTAGAACTGTCATTTTTTTTTATCCCCTCCTTTTAGACTTTTTGTTTGTTTGGTATTTTAGCTGTTTTACCATTTTCTCTGAACTTTTAAGCATCCTGAAGTTTGACCATATCTAATATGCTCAGTTTCATTTCCTTTACCCTTACCTATCCCAAAACCTCATGTTAAATTCTTCAGAGATTTTTTCCATGTCCACATCACCAACTAGTTTTGTTGTTGTGGAATTAAGTTTAGAGTTGCAGCTTCCATAATTCTCAACATTGCTTTTATTTTTATTATTGCAATTTGGTGTCGAGATTCTACCATATTTTCTACCATTAAGAACTTTTACACAAGTCTTTAACTTTTTATCATTTGGTTTTAGTTTCTGAAATGGAGCATACTTTTTCTTGACTTGTATTTTAATGACTGAATCAGAATATTCTACTTGTATCTATTTTCAAGTTGTTATTTCAGTTTAAATAATGTTTAAATTTTAGCGTTTAAATAATGTTATTTTAGAGTAGTGATTTATCTGAAAACAATATATTTTAGACTGGATTCCTTTGAAGGCAGTGTTGCATCATACTCATTTTCATATTGCAAGGCTTTAGCAGGCAGTTACTAGGGTATAATAAACCTTTATTGATTAGTGATGTACACATTGTGTATTGGAATTAATGCAATTAAAGTAAGAAGATATATTTTTACATCTCCTTTATTCTGTTCTCATTTTCCAAACTTCTCAATGACAATATACTATAAATAATGAAGTTTTTGATAGCTCAAGATCAAAATGGAAAAACTTAAATGGAATAATGAAATGGCCACTGACTTGCTTTGTGCCCTGGACAAATTAATTCATCCCTCTGGACTTCAAGTATTGGTCTTATTATGTGTGTATGTATGTATGTTTGTTTGTTTAAACTGTTTTATTGAGGTATAATTGATATACAACATGATATTCATTTCAGTTATACAACATAATTCAATTTGTATACATTATGAAATAATCACCATAATAAGTCTAGTTAACATCCATCATCATATATAATTATGGAATTTCTCTGTTATGATAAGAACTTATAGGATTTACTCACTTATGTACATGCAATACAATATTACTAAGTTAGTCACTGTGCTATGTATTACATCTCTGGGCTTATTATTTTTAAGTAAATTGAGAATCATTATAACATCTCTTCATAGGATTATTATGTAGGATGTAGGTTTAATAAGATAAGTTACGTAGTGTGTGTTAACCTGGCAAACCAGTATTCTACATATGTAATTTATTATTATCAATATTACTACTACTAGTATCACTGTCAGTTAAAAGATATCTGTTATTTAAAAGATATCTGAGTAAAGGTGATGTCTGGTTGTTTGCATAAATAATTTTAGGATTCAAGGGTAAAGCTTATATAGACCTAAACCCATGCAGACAAATATCCAGATCATTAAACACTGGGTCCTATAAATACATTGAATTCTAGTCTTGAAACTTAAATATCTGTTGGGACTGAGCTCAGGAGTATTCATGATTCTTACCCACCCGTCTGAAATGTCACACACAGCTGGGTTGGAATAATATATAGTTTGAGACAGTAGTGAATCACTTTAACATTCCAGCAAAAAAGTACAACAGTTACATGCCTCTTAAAACTTCAGGATGACTAAATCTTACCGAAGGTATATCCTTGTAGAGTAAAAAACCATAGCTGTTACCAAGTTGCATGAAATTTTAAAAATTCACATAGTGATCTTTATGGCAAATACAGGCTTTGCAACTTAAACAACAAATATATATAGGCCTGCGCCTTTATTCTCTCTTAGAATTTCCACTTATCAGTACATACAGAGATACACATAGATTAAGATAATCTTCTACTTTATTCATGATAGTAATAAAGAAAGGAAATGGAGTCTGTAGTAAAATTAATTATTAAAAATCTATTAAATTAAAAACTTATTTTTTTCAAAAGGAAGACCATGGAATTAATTATTTATATTTACACTTCATAATCCAGTTTAACAGATTATTATGAGTTGAAAAGAAGCTGAATGGGCGTGGTTCCTGCTCTGTGAACTGACAGTAGACATCGTAAAGTGGTAAGGATTTCTTAGAGAAGAGAATAAATACTGAGTTTGCCATGGCAATTCCTCATATGCATTCAAGTTGTAGAGAGAGATCCTTTGAACTTGTGAGACTACCAAAGTCTCTAAAATAAAGCCCAGTTAATTACATATTGGGCATTAGGTGATAACTCAAGCTTCATCTATTGAGATTTGGGAGATAAAGGTGATAATCTGTGTCATTTTAAGCAACTCTCAAGATATAAAGTAATCAAAAAGAGTCTTGGGTCTAAAGTGACGTAATTTCAAAAGGTGGGAGACGCTGGTTAAGGGCTGACTGTGAGCATTCTTTTTTGCACAGAATAGAACACATCCAAAGCACATTTCACAATTAAGAGAGACTAATGAAGAAAGGCAAAAGTTAGTGAAGTTGAATTTTTTAAATGATAACACATTCCAGTGAGATCTACAACACGCACACGTTTCCTTGCTGTTACACTTTGGCAAACCTCATCCTCTCGAGTTCCATCCCTCCTAAAGCCTGGGCACTCTCCACGGGAGGGTTTGTGGAACTCCGATCTGGGGATTCACCTTCGTCGCTCACTTCAGAGCCAGTCTTCCTGAGTGTGAAAAAGCCCTGTACTTTAAAGCAAATGAAGCTTGTGGGTGGTTTTACTGTCCTCAAGTTAGGATGGTAGGATCCTCAGACACCGCACCCACCCAAATCTAGCTCTCAAACTCCCACCTTATTGGCTCATTCAGTAGGGCTTTCGTCATGGTTTCGTGTTAGGGAACACTAACACTAAAATGAACTAGTTTGTTCATTTTTTTTGTGTGATTTTTTAAGAGAACATTATTTATTTAATGATATTTATTTGAGAGAGAGAGAGAGAAAGCACGAGAGAGGGGAGGGTCAGAGGGAGAAGCAGATTCTCAGCAGAGAGCCTGATGTGGGACTTGATCCTGGGACTCTAGGATCATGACCTGAGCTGAAGGGAGACGCTTAACCAACTGAGCTACCCAGGTGCCCCTTGAAGAGAACTTTAAAATAAAGAAATTATTTAGAGAGGAAATAGGATTCCGTTTTCGGATACCTCTAGCTGCTTGTTTGGAATGCTGCTTGTTAAAAAGATCCCCTGAGACCCATCAGTAGTATCTATCCAACCAACTTCTATAAATGCATGGCACTCCTGCTCCTTGGAGAGTGACACTAGGTTTACTGATTATTGCTTCCTATCCTTTGGTGTTCCTCTCATCACCCCTGCCACCAGATGAATAATCCTGTATTTCTCATACTCTTCAAGCATATATTGTATCAGCAGATTAGGAACTCTTGATTCAAGATAACCTAAAAACTGTTTTACTTTAAAAGAACTTCTCAGAATAATCATCCTGGTTCCAACTGTTCAAGTGTTCTTTTCCTTTCTCCGTAATTTTGCAACTCAGATTTGAAGAGACTTCGTGAGACAGGAGAAATGTAGGTAAAACTCAAGGTGATATACTTAACCTCCCACTTGCCTCCTATGTTGGGAAGAATTTATGGGACTCTGTCTAGGTTGATACTTAGGCTCCGCATTAAATCAAACCGGCTTTCAGTATGGATTTTGCCTGACCCTTGAAAGCAGCTTTGTATTTTGTCTTTTCCAGTAATGGGATTCGTGTTCTAATAATCTTCCCAGTTGTCTCAACTTTCAAAAAATGAGGCCCTCTCTTATTCCCTAAGGTGAACAAATTGAACTTCCATCTGCCCAGTATTAGGCATTTGGGCTAAATAATGCAAAATTATTTGCTAAGTTGTCTTTGGGAAATGCCTAGGAGTAGAATTGCTGGGGACTATTAAGATTTCCTTTGTGTCACTGTGTTTCTGAAATTGAATCATGATGTGCTTGTGTCTGCTTTTCTGTCTGTATGTCTATGTTTGCACTCTGCTTCTGATTCACTGAGGTTCTTGGATCTATCGATTTTAATTTCTCAAAGCTGTGAATGTTTTGGTATCATTTCTTTACTTTTTTTTTTTCCTCTCTCGCTCTGCCTTCCTCTTTTGTCTGGGACTCCAGTTACATATTCTAGACCATTTAATAATATCCTGTAGTTTCTTTATTCAGTCCTTTCTTCCCTCTCTATCTGTGTTTCATTTTGGATAGTTTTTATCACTATGCTTTTATCTCCCTTGATCTTTTCTTGTGCAGGTCTATTCTGCTATAATTCCATCCAGCGAAATCTTTATTTCAAATGTAATTTTTTTTCTTTTTTAAAAAATTATTTTTTATATATTAACTTACTGGGGGAAGAGGCAAAAGGTGAGGGAGAAAGAGACTCAGGCAGACACCGTGCTAAGCAGGGGGCCCAGTGTGAGGCTACATCTCACGACCCTGAGATCATGTCCTAAGCCAAAATCAAGTCAAACGCTCAACTGACTGAGCCCCCCAGGTGCCCCTTTTCTTTCTGCCAATGTAATTTGAATTTTTCTAAATCATCCATTCCCATCCTTATTATGTTTGTTTTTTAAATTTTTGAACATATTTATAATCTCAGTAAAGCTGGAGCAAAGGACAATTAGCTTATCAAATTGATTTAATATAGAATTGAATTTGGGAAGCACTGGAGAGTTTATGTAATAATCTCAGAATAAGGTCTTATGGCACAAGAATGAATGGGAGAGAAAAAGAGGGAGTGGTATGGAGAGAGATGGGGAAAGTAGATTCTACATGAGTAGATAACCAGTAGTTGAGGATCAAAGGAGAAGAAAAATCACTACTGATTCTAAAGTTTTCAATCTGAGTAACAGCAAAAAAATTCTTCCTTCCTTCCTTCTTATCTGTCTAGGAAATTCAAGGGGAAAATTAACTTCAGTAGGAAAGATAATGAATTTTAATATTTGGAATGCTGCTCAAGAAGCAGGAAGATAAAAAAGCCTTTGGAAACTCTAGTCAAGATCTTTAGAGAAAAGAGGTCACAGTTGATGTCAAAGTGGATAAGGTCACCAAAGGAGAGAGTCTAGGCTGAAGGCAGAACCTTTGGTTATACTTAACATTTACTGTTCAGGAAAATTTCCAGAATATACATACACACCAGTTTCTTTAAAATAGTCTACCCCCAGTGTGAGGCTTGAACTCATGACCTCAAACTCAAGAGTTGCACACTCCACTGACCGAGCCAGCCAGGTGCCCCACAAAGCAATTTTTTACATGTGGGAAATAGTTTGTAGACATTTTGGATCAAAATCTGTATATAAAATACTTCTAGAAACAGAAGATTTTATATACTTCTAAAAGTTTCCTGAAATGCGGATTAATAACTAAATGGTAACAATCTCAAGAAAGACAAAAAGGTTGGAGTAAAACAATGGCATGCTTATTTGGTTTCCAATTGTGTTAAAGTTAATTATTTGACAGCTGGGTCTATTTTCAAACACTCAGGGTTTATTCTTTCTCCCAGTGGGAGAGAAAACACATGTTAATAAGAAAATAGTATACATATGCTATTTATATTGTGACACCAAATATTCCATTCTTTAATAGGTGATTTAGTTTTTAAGCAAACCTATTTGGTGAGTTGTCAAAAGTATAATAATATCCTATTATTTTTTAAAGCCCTATTTATACAAAGAACATTTCTATTTTTTATTTTCCTATCTGAGTCTTACTGTAATATAATCTTATGGGAATGAATAAAACAACTTCTACCCGTGGTGTTTGCTCAGGAAAGAGGAAGGTGAACCTTCTCTCCACCCCTGACCAACGCACACAGACATTTAAGGAAAGAAGCACAGGAGCCCTGACCTTCAATTTTGCCTCAGAAATTTATCTAAGATCAGGGAGGTTCTTCAAGAAAACTGTCATTTCAAAGGATCTGTGTGTTGCTAAAGATGGAGTCTTGAAATCAGTTTTGATGGTAGAAAGCTCTTTCCTTTAGGAAAATATAGTTGAAAGGGCCTGGAGTCAGATCAAGCAAAAGAAAAATCCAAAATGGCAAAGTTCAGAACAATAGGGAGCTTATACTGTTCTGAATACTAATGTAACATGGTTATTTTATTTGAAGAATTTTTTAAAGGGTATTTTAGTTTTCCTTGGTGTCTGAAAAACCAGTTTGTCTGGAAGTGGATTAAAGAACATAGGAGAGGGGCGCCTGGGTGGCTCAGTGGGTTAAAGCCTCTGCCTTTGGCTCAGGTCATGATCTCAGGGTCCTGGAATCGAGCCCCGCGTCGGGCTCTCTGCTCGGCGGGGAGCCTGCTTCCCCCACTCTCTCTGCCTGCCTCTCTGCCTACTTGTGATCTCTCTCTCTCTGTTAAATAAATAAATAAAAACTTAAAAAAAAAAAAAAAGAACATAGGAGAGAAATGATTAGCTATCTATCTCTTGATTCCTCAGAAAGGAATTTTTTTACAGGAAACCAAAGCTCCGGGGGTAGGGGCAGGGTGAGGGGAATGACTGTCAGTTAGGAATGACCTATGGCAGACTTTGGAAACAGTATTATGTGATATGCAAAAAACATGCCCTTTCATTCTTTAATTACTCTTTTACCTCCATCCTTTAGTGAAATGTGATAATCACTAAAAACTCTAGTATCAGCTTAGTTTAAGCATCATAGGAAGCTGGAGAGAGGACTGTGTTCTTTGGGGATGTGGAAAGTCTGGAGAAAAGTAGAACTACCAATTACATGAAACTAGAGTTTTCAAACATTGGACACAGAGAGCACAGGACTGTGATAACTGAGAATGGAAAACAAGCAGGCAGTGTGTATAGAAATGCAACAGATGTAGAAATGCCAAAATTATTTCAAAAATGCAAAATGTGGTGGGATCATGCTAAGATCTATAAAGCTTCAGTGATTAAGAACTTATGAAGATAAACACATACATCAGTGAAACAGAATAATCTAAAAGGAGATCCATGTATTCTTGGTTAAATTATTTTTGACAAAAGTGCAAAGGAAATGTGATAGAACATAATCTCTTCAGTAATGGTGTTAAACTATTAGACCTTCATACACAAAATTTTTTTGAACTTTACCTCATATTAAACACAAAAATTAATGTAAAATCAGTGATAAGTATAAATCTAAAACTAAAAACCATAAGACTCTTAGGAGAAAACATTAGAGAAAATACTTAGAACTGAGGGAGGCCAAGATTTCTTGGATAGACTATAAAAAGTAGCGTCCATGAAAGAAAAAAAAAAAAGATTAATTAGATTTGGTACTACACAATTAAATTATAATTAGAAATTATAGTTAAAAATCACATTTTTAAAAGTAAGTTATTTTTAATGTTTTAATTAAAAAATTATTCTCTCTGAAAGATACTATGAAAAAATAAAAAGATAAATTACTGATTGGGAGAAAATATTTGGAAAACACATACGTGATTGTGATGGTCAGTTTCATGTGCCAGTTTAACTAGGTAATAGTTCCTAGTTATTTAACTAAACACTAATGTGGGTGCCGCTGTGAAGGGCATTTTGTAGATATGGTTAACAACTATAATCGGTTGACTTTAAGTAGATTATCCTCAATCATCTGGGTGGGCCACATCTAGTCAGTTGAAAAGCCCTAAAAGCAAAACTGAGATTTCCTTGAAGAAAAATAAATTCTGCCTGTGGAAGAATAAATTCCGCCTCCAACTTTGTTCTCCTTTGGTATTACATTGGCTCTTCTGGGTCTTTTGCCTCACCACATAAACTTTAGAATCTGCTATCTGTCCATATCCACAGAATAACAGGCTGGGCTTTTGACGGATACTATATTGAATATATAGATTGGGTTAGGATGAGCTGACATCTTGACAATATTGCATCTTCCCATCCAGGAACATAGGAGTTCTCTCCATTTATATAGTTTCTCTGTTTTAATTCATCAATGTTTTATAGTTTTCCTCATGTTGATCCTGTATATATTTTGTTAGATTTATACCAAAGTATTTCATTTTGGGGGGATACTAATGGTACTGTGTTTTAATTTTAAATTACACTTGTTCATTGGTATATGGAAAGTCATTGACTTTTGTTTAACCTCATATCCTGCAACCTTACTATAATTGCTTATTAGTTCCAATGTTTTTGTTTGTTTTGGTCGCTTCTTTCAAATTTTCTACATGGGCCATCGTGTCATCTGTGAACAAAGACAGTTTTATTTCTTGTATCCAAATCTGTATGTCTTTTATTTCCCTTTCTTGTCTTACTGCTTCCAGTATGATGCTGAAACGGAATGGAGAGAGTGGATATCTTTGCTTGCTACCTGATCTCCTGAAAATTTCAAGTTTCTTAACATTAGGTATAATGTGAGCTTTGGGTTTTTTGTAGATATTCTTTATCACATTGAGGAAGTTCTCTGTTTCTAGTTTACTAAGAGTTTTTATCATGAATGGGTGTTGGATTTTGTCAAATGCTTTTTCTACATCTATGATATAATCATGTGACTTTCTTTTAGCTTGTTGATGTGATGGTTAACTTAACTGATTTTCAGATGTTGAACCAGCCTCACATACTGGGTCCCCGGGAGAGTTTTTTTTTTTTTAACTCTAATAGTTTTCCACACTGAGCCTCCAGCAGTTCAACAGAGTTCAGGTTTTCCCGCCTTGGAATTTTATTACAGTATTTCTTTGCATTTCTGATTATTTTATTTTGTTCTTGGCTTATCAGCTGTGGGACCTTGGACAAATTCCTTAGCTTTTCTGTCCCTCAGTTTCTTCATCTAAAGAATTGATATAATACTTATCTCATGGAGTTGTCACATTGGCTAAATGAATTATTATAAAACACTTGAAATTGTTCCTATTAATATGGTTTGCATTAAACAAATGTAAACATTTTTGTTTGTTTTTGTCTTAAAGATTTATTTGTTTCTTAGAATGAGAGAGAACAGGGTGGGGAGGGGCATCGGGAGAGGGAGAGAGAGAATCTCAAGCTGGCTTCCCACCGGGCACAGAGTGTGGAACCTGCCACGGGGCTCCATCCCACAACCCTGCTATCATAACCCGAGCTGAAATCAAGTTGGATGCTCAACCCACTGAGCCACCTAGGCGCTCCACATTAAACAAATGAATGTTACTTACCATCTTCATCTGTCACTGGACAATTAAATAATTATGATAAGTGTAGTTATTTGAAATCCAAGAATAAAATAAATAGGAATGCAAAATATTGTAATAAAATTGGGTGGTACAGAAACAAAATCAACTATTTTAAGGTGAGTTATTACATCTCTTCAACTCTTAATGTTTTGTTTATTCTGCATATTTCAACTTTGTTTTTAGTATTGAAGTATTCTATGTTATTTTAATGTCCTTTGCTGTCTTATATTGTGAAAGTTTTCTTCTAAAGTACCTCCTAGAGACTTGGATATATCAGTGTACAGTTTTCATAATTAGGACAGTTCTGCCCCCTTAGTTTGAATTAGAGTGAAATACATTTGGATCACAAGTGGGAGGTTTGGAAATCATCTACTAAACTTCTGGGTGTCCTAATGATTTTTTTTTTATCATGAACACAGAATCTTAAGGATAACAATAAATTTCCAGTTTACAAAAGGTTTAAGAAAACTGCATTAATATAGAAAACAGGGGTTTTAGAATTATCTTGCCATTGCATCATCTTACCAAAAGGGTAAAATATAAATGAACTGATAATATCTTTTTTTTTATTTTGGAAGCAATACTTTCTGATGTTTCTAACGATACAGAAAATAGAGATAATATTTCTGATAAACTGAATATTAGAAAGTTCTGGGACTTCAAAAAGTAACTTGTAAAATGATAACAGTGGATTCTGAGATATAACTTTTAATTACGGGGGTCAGTGGAGTTATTTTATATCATCACCATGGCATAATGATATTGTGAAGTTGTTTTGTTTCCATAGTGCTAGAAAATAAGACCTTTTTCTCCCAGAAAGATATAAACAGAGAAACGGCATGATAGAAGTGAGGAAATGAGGACAAAATGACACAGAAATTCTTCTAACAAAAAATAAGTAAAATTTCTGTAGTCACTCTATCAGTTAGCATTTTTATCATTTTATATCTAGTTCTTTAAAATTATAAAGAATGCTATAGGTGAGCACATCACTCAGGCAGAGATATATAGGTAATATATAAATGTGTGTGTATATATATGTACACATATGTATATGTATATATGTATGTACATACACACGCACACGAGATATATATCTGAACCGTCCATGAGGATGTTAAGACCATGCTGATATGATTATTTTCATACGTATTGATGAGTAAAGTTCATGGATAAAGAAATAACAGGAGTGGAAAGGGGTTTTGGCATTTAGTTTCAATACTCTTAAATTCAACTTCTTTTCATTTTTTTGCCTATTATCTTTGTAATGGCTGGCTCTCTAAAGTGATTTTGTGACCTTTTATTTAAAAGAAAAGATAATCTCTCTCTCATCGCATTTAGACAATCCATTGTTTAAATGATATAAAATATGAACTGGAAAGCTCTTATTCCATTTGATCACTGAATCCAAAACAATTACCTACTGTCACTATTGCCCTTTACACTAACTTATGTAAGCCTTATTTTTGTAAGAGGCTCATATATCCAGAATGTAGGATAGAAATGTGAAAGCATTTTTTTTTTAAAGATTTTGTTTATGTATTTGACAGAGAGACAGTGAGAGAGGGAACACAAGCAGAGGGAGCGGGAGAGGGAGAAACAGGCTTCCTGCTGAACAGGGAGCCCTATGCGGGACTTGATCCCAGGACCCTGGGATCAGGGCATGAGCTGAAGGCAGATGCTTGACGACTGAGCCACCCAGGCGCCCTGAAATATGAAAGTATTTTTAAAACTTCTGACCATTTTAGGGGCACCTGGGTGGCTCATTCAGTTAAGCGGCTGCCTTCGGCTCAGGTCACGATCCCAGAGTCCAGGGCTTGAGCCCCACATTGGGCTCCCTGCTCAGCGGGAGACCCCTTCTCCCTCTGCCTGCCGCTCCCCTTGCTTGTGCGTGCTCTCTCCCCCTCTTCTCTCTGTGTCAAATAAATAAACAAAATCTTAAAAAAAAAAAACTTTTGACCATTGAAATCAATGTTATGCTTTCAATAATCTTAACATAAAGAAAACTTTCTCAAGCCATCATTCATACCTTGGTTCCTCTTTCTTTAAATGTATTTCTATAATATTTGGTTTTCCGATTGTATTGCTTAGAAAGCTTAGGGATGTAAAGAGCTGCAGCTCAGAACTTGGCATGCTGATGATTGTTAGAAATAATAACTGCCAAACTGAAAGTGTGAGAGATATCAGAAAACAATTCCAATATCTGGAGAAAAAATATAGTAAAGCAACATGGGTAAATTTAGTTTGGGGATAACGAGTTATACATATTTCAAACCCACCTGCTGTTATGGCCACCTTTTAACAATGGTGAAATAATCTTTATAATCTTTTTTATGAACAGTTTGCAATTTTTGAAGTTGTATTATAGAAATGCCTCTTAGAAAGCTTTTTTTTTAGTCTAAGACTTTGATAATTAAAGGATAAATTTGATTTATCTAGACAACTAACTTGGCCTAGAGTAGAATCACTCCCTTCGTTTTAGGTTTGATACTATGGAACATTCCATGTTGCCTGGTTATAGCTGAGAAATCATATCTGTGATAGCAATCATAACACATTACATAAGTTGGATTCACCACACTAAAGGAATATTCTATGAAATAGCACCACTACTGGAAGCAATGTCAGCAGCTTGGAAATGCTTTAGTCCTCATATCTTGGTCTGCCAAACAGAGCAAACAGAAATATCTAAGCCTATCAAAATTGGCCTTTGTGTGCATGTTTGCCAAATGGCATATTGTTTGTGTCCTTCGCTCTCTGATGTTGTAGATGCTGTAGAATCTTTTTTTTTTCTTTTTTTAAAGATTTATTTATTTGAGAGAGAGCGAGAGAGCACAAGCAGGGGAAGCAGCAAGCAGAGGGAGAAGCAAGCTCCCCACTCGGCAAGGAGCCCAATTCTGGACTCGATCCCAGGACCCTGAGATCATGACCTGAGCCGAAGGTAGAAGCTCAACCGACTGAGCCACCCAGGTTCCCCCTGTAGAATCTTTTGATCATATTTCTAGTTGCTGTCTGATTTGATAAATGAGGAATAGATCCAGAGAGCTTAGAGTATATTTTCATTCACTTATCAGCTCTGGATGATGAAGCTCAGTCTAAATTTCCTCATTTCTGGCCTTTTTTTCCTCTTTTATTGTGATTCTAAGTAGAAGTTGAACCTTTGAGGAGGTACATCCAGTTGATAAGGGTCCATAGGGCTAAGATGCCCTAGAAACAGACTCTGCTTTTCCAGGAATAAAGGGTTTGTTTCTTCGAACCAAAATAAGTCCTTTTCATCTGCTCCAGACTAGACTGGACTGGACTTTTTAGTTTTATTCACTTCAAAGCTGCATCTCTGAAGCTGCGTGACTAGCCAGAGTTCTTAGTCATTTCTTCATCTGGCCAGGACCAGGCATGCTAATTTAGGTTGCAGAATTACTTGTAGTAATAGAGCCCGCAGCATCAGGCACTAAATATGTGTCCTGAGTAATTTTCATGCATTAACTCATTTAATCATCTCCTCTGGGGTTATTACTCCCCATATTTTGCAGGTTAGGAAACCGAAGCACTGAGAGGAGGGTAAATAAGTGGACTGAGCTCGCATCACGAGTGTGAGCACAAACTTGGATCCATAGCCAGGCAGGCAGGCTTCAGAGGCCGCACACACTCACCACTACCCAAAGGTTGTGGATGAATCTCTGATAGTCCCACTAGAGCTACGAGGTCCATTTCTATATTTTATTAGCAATAAATTTAACGAAACTAATTATTTCAGAAAGGAAGGAAAAGTAATCCGTGTGAGAGTAAAGTCCTTGTCTCTTTTTCTCTCTAGTCATTTGTCAGTCTATTTGATCAATACTGGGGAAAGTGGCAGTGACTAACATGAACAAAACCCACTTTAGTGGGGCCCAGCACATAAAAACAGCTAAATAAGCACGCACGCTAGGTGGTAGTGCCTTACTGTCCTCGAACTGGCTGGAAGTCACAGTAGGTGGGGAAGTGGTACATAGGAGCTTCTGGATCACCCGTATACACTTGGATACACAAAATAAAATAAAATATGGGCTCCTGGGTGGCTCAGTTGGTAAAGCGTCTGCCTTCGGCTTAGGTCATGATCCCCGGTCCCTGGGATGGGGAGTCTTGTATGGGGCTCCTTGCTCAGTGGGGAGCCTGGTTCTCCCTCTGCCTGCCACTCCCCCTGCTTGTGTGCTCTCTCTCTCTCTCTCTCTCTGACGAATAAATAAATAAGTAAAATCTTAAAAAAAAAATGCCATGTCAGGGAATTTGTGCTATATCTTGACAGTGATTTGGGTTACATAAATGTATGCATTTGTCAAAATTTAGTAAGTGTACACTTAAAATGTGTACACTTGATTATGTGTGATTTGTACCTCAAAAGAAATATTAACTGCAAACACAAATATTTATGCTGAAATATTTAGGGGAGAATTGTTCAGAAGTCTGTATTGCACTTTGCCTTGCATCAGCAAATAAGATGGGCTGTTAAATGGATAGGTAGATGAGAAATACAGTCAAGTGTTAATGATATAATTCATAGAGGGATTAGGCAGGTGTTTAAACCTCTTTCAACTTTGCCCTAAATTTGAAATTTTTCATAATAAAATTTTGGAGGGCATGCTAAACCATAGAGAGCCAGTGCATTATTTTAGTGATTTTAACTTGGAATAACTGTACCCTAGGGGTCCGTGGTTAGAATTTATGGGGTTTGTACACTTGGACTGGAAAAAATTGTATGTCTTCATTTTCACAAATACCCAACTGAAATTTAGTATTTCCTTTGACTGAGGAATTTAGGCACCAGGGGCGCCTGGGTGGCTCGGTGGGTTAAGGCCTCTGCCTTCGGCTCAGATCATGATCTCAGGGTCCTGGGTTTGAGTCCCGCATCGGGTTCTCTGCTCAGTGGGGAGCCTGCTTCCCCTTCTCTGCCTGCCTCTGCCTACTTATGATCTCTCTCTCTGTCAAATAAATAAATAAAATCTTTAAAATAAAAAAAAGGAATTTAGGCAACATACCACAGCAGCTTTAACAGTGCCTATGAGTTTTTCCATACACTAAAAGACACAATTTATCACACTATAGTTGTTTGACATAACTGAATTATTATTTATTTGCAAAAGACACAATTTATCACACTATAGTTGTTTGACATAACTGAATTATTATTTATACCTATCACTATTTTGAAATTACAGTGATTTTTAGAGTCACGATTAGTTCCTTTTATTTTTTCTTGTAATTAAAAGCCAACATTGCAGTATCACAATTCGTTTTAATATTTTCTTAGCCATCAAGCTGTAGTTTATTTTTTCTGCAATAAATATTTTTTATTTTGTTTTTTCATTTAAAGTGTACTATTTAATTCCCATCACCTATTTTACCCATCCCCCTAAAATATTTTGATAAATTTGGTTTCATATAATTGGTTTCTTTTGTAAACCTTTATGTCATATTTACTGTATTGAAAAACATTATTTTGGGAAGTCCACAAGCACCGGACTGTCTCTGTGGCACACACACACAAAATTGAAGAGCCCTGATGGATCATCTGCTGGGCTCTGCTATCCTCCCCGTGATTTGTCAAATGTGGCTCCATATAGGATGTGCGACTTGCACTGAAGCTTTGCAGCAACCCCCAGTGTAGGCCTGGAAATGATAATCTCAGGCTCTGAGGATCCATTGCCTTACTGCTTCAACCTAGTCAAAGAACTAGTCAAAGAACTTTTCCCTTCGTCGCTTTCTCTCTCTCTTCCTCATACAGTGCTTGGGGGGCAAACTTAAACTATAGAAAAGTATTTCCGTTTTTTCTGAAATTCAAATTTCACTAGGCATCCTGTCTTTTATCAGGTCACCTTAGCAATTGGACCCAGAGGTATCCCAATGGTTATTGAAGCGAAAGCATCCACCCCTACCAGGTAACATCAACATGCAGATGGGACTTGGTGAGGGGTTGATCTTGCAACTGAAATGCGGGAACATCCCACCAGCTATGTGGGCTGGTTAGTACTGGCTACTGTCTTATTAAATTCACAATTACTCTGTCCTGTGGATTCCGTATGGATTGACTTTTTTGGATCTTACTTATTGTGTTTTTAGTTTTTTTTAAAAGATTTTATTCATTTATTTGACAAAGAGATCACAAGTAGGTAGAGAGGCAGGCAGGGAGAGGGAAGCAGGCTCCCCGCTGAGCAGAGAGCCCGATGCGGGGCTCAATCCCAGGACCCCGAGATCATGACCCGAGCCAAAGGCAGAGGCTTTAACCCACTGAGCCACCCAGGCACCCCAGGAACTTACTCTTATTTAGTAATACTTTTTACCCACTTACTGTGCTTTAAAGAAGCTTTATTGTTGCTCAGTTTTTTGTATTCATTTTCTCATTTAAACATAAGATCTCTGAGAGTGGGTACCTTTCCCCCAGTTCAAAGAGGTTAATAAACTTGTCCTAATTCACACAACTCTCCATTGACAGAGGCAAGGATTTAACTTAAATCTGTCTGGTTCAGGCTTTTCCACATACTACATTGCTTCTCATGTTAAGTGAGAAAATGGCAGGAAAGCACATTATGCTAACTGTGTTAGAGAATTTCCTATTTTAATGAAAGGAAATAATAGGGCAGATTTTAAGAATATTTACAAATGTATAGTCCTGCTAAAATTGAAAAAAAAATTTTAAATAATACTGTACTTTTGTTTAAACATCAAGGTATATCATATTGACAATGCAAAGGTTTTTTTTCTCCTAGTTTTAGAAAATGCTGAGAGAGGTGATAAAAATCAACAAAGATAAAAATGTGTACAAGTTTGTTTTAAAATTAAATGTGTTTAAAACATTAAAAGCCCCAACATTGTAATAGTGTATGGAAAATGCTAATATTTAGCATGCAAAATGATAGAGCAGAAAATAGTGATTCTAATAAGAGAAAAGCAAATAATACACAAAAAGTAATTGCAGAATATGGTATTTAATTAGTGAAAAACAAAGCTGAATGGCTATAAATGTAACATTTTCCTTATATATTAGAAAATATGAGTGCTATCTCCTCTTATGCATGTCCCTGAGGAAAAACCAAAACTGTCAGTGACTTTAAAGGGAATGAGATATTATAAAAACAAAGGACAATTATGTTTGCTAAGTACAATGACAATCACTTTGTACTTTTAATTGTATGATGCTATTATAGTAAAAGTGCCACTCTTGTTTAAAAAAAACAACAGAATATTTCAAGATACTAAAAGAATCTTCCATAAGCATACTTTGTAATTCCAGACAAATATCAAAGGATTATCCTTATTTTGTAAAATGTAATTGCTTTTATAAAGGTTGGGTGTTGACTGACACGCATGCACGCGCACGCGTGTGTGTGTATGTATGAATGAAAGCATATTTTAAATAGTGGAAGTCTTTTTTAAGAACCACTTATTAGAGGCAACTGGGTGGCTCAGTTGGTTGAGCGTTGGCCTCTTGATTTCAGCTCAGGTCATGATCTCAGGGTGGGGAGATCAAGCCCTGCATGAGGCTCAGGGCTGGGTGTGGAGCCTGCTTGAGATTGTCTCTCTCCCTCTCCCCTTCCCACCCTTCCCTGCTTTCTCTCACTCTCTCTCAAAAAACAAAACAAATAAAAAAAACCAAAAACCACTTATTATATTTGTTCATAAGTATATTGGTACTCTATAATGTGAATGGATACCTAGTAATTTGACTCTAAGGATTTTGGATTTTAAAAGTTGCCCTTTAAAGTAAAAGTCAACCCTGTAATAATACAAGCATTTACAGTTTTATTCTTTTGGCTAATTCATGCCTGTCCTCTATATTTTAATTTATACATATTCATCATAACAAAAAATCTGAACAAAACCATTGAGGCACTTTATGGAGTGGGGTAAACTGTATTTATATATTATAGCTATATGAATAACTATTATTACCATATTATATACCAGTTGTTACATGGGTATAAGTAAATAACCAAATGGCCTTATTAGTTTAATGTGTAACATACTTCCCCATTTCAGAAAGGTAGAATTTTTTAGGGAAGTATGGTCAACACACAGTGTTATATAAGTTTTACGTATGCAGCATAGTGACTTGACAAGTCTATGTTATGCTTTTGTCACCACAAGTATACTATCATCTGTCACCATAAAATACTATTACGAATGCCATTGACTATATTTCCTATGCTGAACCTTTCATCCCCATGACTTACTCATTTCCTAACTGGAAGCCTGTATCTCCCACTTCCCTTCACTCATTTTCCCTACACCTCTCTCCCCTCTGGCAACCATCAGTTTGTTCTCTGTATTTATAGGTCTTTCTCTGCCTTTGTTTGTTTGTTCATTTCTTTTGTTTATCAGATTCAACATATAAGTGAAGTATGGCATTTGTCTTTCTCTGACTTATTTTACTTAACATAATACGCTCTTATGTCCATCCATGTTGTCACAAGTGGTAAGATCTCATTCTTTTCTAAGGCTGAGTAATATTCCGTAGGATATGTGTGTGTATGTCTGTGTGTGTGTATACACACACATTTATATGTAAACACACACACACACACATGCCACATCGTCTTCATTCATTCATCTGTTGATGGACACTTGGATTGCCTTCCTATCTTGGCCATTGTAAATAATCCTGCAATAACCATAAGGGTGCATATATCTTTTCCGGCTAGGGTTTTCATTCTTTTGAGTAAATACCCAGTAGTGGAATTACTAGGTCACATGGTATTTCTATTTTTAATTTCTTTGAAAAACCCCTGTACTGTTTTTTCCACAGTGGCTGTTCCAATTTCCATTACCACCAAGAGGGCAGGATTCCCTTTCCCTACATCCTTGCAGCACTTGTTATTTTTTGTCTTTTTTTTAAAAATAAAGTTTATCTATTTTTCTTTTTGTAATCTTTACACACAACATGAAGCTTGAACCCAGGACCCTGAGATCAAGAGTTACATGCTCTTCTGACTTAGCCAGCCACATACCTCATTACTTGTCTTTTTGATTCCAGCCACCTGACAAGTATAAGGTGGTATCTCATTGTGGTTTTGACTTGCATTTCCCTGATGATTAGTGATGTTGAGCATCTTTTCAGGTATTTGTTGGCCATCCGGATGTCTTCTTTGGAAACATGTCTATTCAGGTTCTCTTCCCATTTTTTAATTGGATTATTATTGGTTGGTTTGTTTTGTTTTTTTGGTGTTGCATTGAATGAACTCTTCATGTATTTTGGATATTAAGCCCTTACCAGATAAATCATTTGCAAATATCTTCTTCCATTCAGTAGATTACATTTTTGTTTTGTTGGTGTCCTTCGCTGTGCAAAAGGTTTTATTTATAGTCCCAATAGTTTATTATACTTATAATTATTATTATAATTATTTAAAGATTTTATTTATTTGACAGAGAGGGAGCAAGCATAAGCAGGGGGAGTGGCAAGGAGAGGGAGAAGCAGGCTTCCCACTGAGCAGAGGGCCCAGCTTGGGGTCCCCGTACCCTGGGATCATGACCTGAGCCCAAGGCAGATGCTTAACTGACTAAGCCCCCCGTGGTTTATTATTATTTTTTTGTTTCTCTTACCTGAGGAGACAAGTCTAGAAAAATGTTGCTAATGGTGATGTCAAAGAGATTACTGCCTATTTTTTTTTTCTAGGGGTTTTATGGTTTGAGGTCTCATATTTAGGTGTTTGATCCATTTTGAGTTTATTTGTGTGGATAGTATAAGAAAGTGCTCCAGTTTCATTCTTTTATATGTAACTGTCCAGTTTTTCCAGCACCATTTATTGCCATTTATTTCGCCATTGTATATTCTTGCCTTCTTTGTAATAGATTAATTGACCATAAAAGGGTGGCTTTTTTGGTGAGTTCTCTAGTCTGTTTTATTGATCCATGTATCTATTTTTGTGCTAGTCAAATGGCAGAATTTTCATAGTACATACTTGTCTTTATATTTGTTTTGCTAAGTTGACTCTTTATATGCCAGAGATTTTCTTAGGTGCTAGATACGGACAAAGCCAAACGAATGATCTAAAATGAAACTAAGTTAGGGGTGAGTGGGTGGCTCAGTCAGTTGAATGGCTGACTCTTGATTTTGGCTCAGATCATGATCTTAAGGTCCTGGGATTGAGCCCTGAATCAGGCTTCACGCTCGGTGGGGAGGAGTCTGCTTGAGTTTCTCTCCCTCTCCCCCTCCTCCACTCACACATACTCTTTCTCTAAATAAGTAAATTTTAAAATCTTAAGAAAAAAATAAGATGAAAATAAGTCAACCAACTTACTGATTTTTCTCCATAATGTCAAATACTGTCTTTCATCTTTATAACGCTCTATAAACTGATCCTCAGGATGCTTTTCCTTTGCTACTGTCACCTGTAACTGGCTGTACACCTCTTTCCCCCAAATACTACCATGCCAACAAGGCCTGTGTGAAACGTTAGACAGTCTGAAAAATCACAAGAGGCTTAATTAAGCCCTTATGTATTTCATTCCTGTTAAAGCCGATTGACATACTTGACTCTTCACTTCTGCATTATTGACTTGGACTCTAAATCTCACATTATAAATTAATGTAAAAGTTCTCAAGAGAGGCTATACCCTGGAATACCAGGAAACACATTTGCCTTAATTGCTCCCTGACATATAAAAGGGAAAACCCAGGGATGGGGCCATGGTATAAAGCAGGTGTACTAAGCGCACTTATGGCTGAAAGCTGGCTCTAGACCTCTATTTTTGGTCCCCTTTCTGCTTTTCTCTTCCTATCCCCTGACATTTGGCCTTTAATTTTAGATGTAGACCTTGTGTCCAGTATCTGTGAGTTTAGACGGGTAAACCATGTACTTTAGTTAAATGATTTAGTTACCTTATTTTGGTTTTACTTTCTACTTTTTTTTCTCTGGCCCACACCTGTATGTTCTCCCAAGTTCTCTATCCTTGAAAAAGAAAAAAAAACAGTGCTTTCATTCATCAGGGCACCTTGCTGCATTTCAAAATGATTCCTTTGATATGGTCTATGTTCTCAAAATTAGGAAAACAAACAAAAGCCTGACGTTTGTCCTGACAGTTTATTGTTATTACTTTAACTTTTACTATTTATAATTAAGTAATTCTAGAAATATGCCAGGATCTCACGAACAGTATCTGAAAAATTCAATTCTAGCTATCAATCCTTAGAGCTAGTGGGCATGGCAATATTGATAAGTCGTGCTAGGTATCACTTAAACGTATGAAGGAACTATAGTTTCAGGTGGAAGTTTAAGTCAGAATGCTTGGGGCTGGCAAAGGAACTACTATGCTATTCAGGGGTGACCCTAACACCTCTAAATCCCAAGCCCTGGCTCAGATTATTGAATCGTTGTTCCAGAGGCATAAAGGCATTCAATATTAAAAGCATTAATATTTTATTTTTTGCCTCCCAGCTAAAACATTTCTCCTACCGCTGTGCATCATAAAGTCATGCTGATAAAGGGTGGACAGGTGTAGGCATATTATTCAGTTCACTTATTCGTAGTTAATTACCTTTATGGTTCAAATACCAAGTGATAATAGGAAAGCCTGATAAATAGCTCTCCATTAAAATGCTGGAATTATTATAAAAAATGACTTGCTTTTCTGCCAGCCGATTCTCAGCATATTATTGACCTCATAGTATGTTGTCTCCAAAGCAAGACATATATATTTTTCCCCTTATCAGAGGGCTATTTGATAATAGCCTCAAGCTAGTTAGGACGTGTCAATAAAATATTTGATACAATATGCACTTTAACCTGTAATTTACTTTAAATTTTTTTTAAGAAAATAAATTTAAGGTTAAATTTCTACATGCATTTTACTTTGGATCTTGTGTTATAAAAGCCTAGAAAACATTTCTGTCCAGTAAAATTTATTAATATTGCTGAAAAATGATTTTAGGATTTGGGAGTGCTGCTATCTTTGTGTGGTAAATGCATTTTTAAAATGGTCATAATGGCTTCTGTGAATGAAATTAGGTTTAATCATAGTCTCTGTAAACTTTTCAAGAATTAGAATGATGTCCTTTTAGAAAGGACACTAAAATATTTCAGAGAATTCTGAAGGACAAGCAATGAGGACTAATTGAGGAATAACACAGAATAATGTTCCCACCCCTAATATGTCTATGTCCTGATCCCCAGAACCTGTCAGGACGTTGGATTATAAGGCCGGAAGGAAATATGGTTGTTTATCAGCTGACTTGAAGGAGAATAGCCTCCACCGTCCTGGTGGGTGCAATGTAGTCACAAGGGTCATTGTAAGTGGACGAGGGAGGCAGGGGAGTCAGATGGAGGGCTGGGGCTGTGTGGATAAAAGATCAGGGAGGGGCGGCACTGCTGGCTTGGAACACAGAGGAAGGGGAACAAACCAAGAAATAACGGGTTGCCTCTAAAAGTTGGAAACAGGAAGGAAACATAGTCTCCTCTTGACCCTCCAGAAGGAACATAGATCTGAAACCTTAATTTTAGCTCACTGAACTCAGTGTTGGGCTTGTGACTACAGAACTAGGTTTCTTTGGTTTTTGCGCCAACAAGTTTGTGATAATGTGTTCCAGCGGCAATAGAAAATGAATGCACGTCTGTTATTCTTTAAAGAGATAACATTTTCCGTTTTGTTAGCTACTAAGTTGGAAATACATCTAAGAAACTGCATTTTAAGATGATGAGCAGAGGACAGCCTTGATTGTTAAATGAGTAATAGCTACCGGAATAGAATATAGCTCTTTGGGAGCAGTGGCAATAAGCTATTTAAACAAATAGTGTTTAAAAACACTATTTTACAAGTGGTATTTTTTTAAAGATTTTATTCATCCATTTGACACAGAGAGAGATCACAAGTAGGCAGAGAAAGAGAGGGGGAAGCAGGCTCCCCACTGAGTGCAGAGAGCCCGATGTGGGGCTCGATCCCAGGACCCCAAGATCATGACCCGAGCCGAAGGCAGAGGCTTTAACCCACTGAGCCACCCAAGCGCGCCTTTACAAGTGTTTTTAAAAAGCATCAGACTTCCACTTATGGTTAGTATATAAAAACTCTCAATTATTGCCATTTTAACAATTTTAGCAAGCTAAGTGTATTATACATGCAAAATTCTTAAGCATATAGGAGAGCCGAGGCTGCAAATAAATCCAAATAGACTACATTCTAGAAAGCTATAAGTTCTTAGAGGAGAAGAGGTACACGTTTGCTTTTCACTCCAATGGAGCAGTGGTAGGAGAATACATCTGCCACAGATGGAATTAAGGAAAAACCAGCCAGGTATTGACCAGACTTTAATGGCAGTGAATGGATCATGTGACAGATAAGAATCCTACTGAGTGGGAGCCTGAGTGAATCTGCCCTGACCAACTTCCACTAAATGCGCAGGCGTAGCACAAGCAGGGAGAGTTGAGAAAGTGATCTGCGAGGTGAGTGGGGCCAGGCAGCAGCCATCCAAAGGCCAAGCTTAGAGGTAGAGAAATGAGAGAATTCGCTCCGAGACATAGCAAACCTCAACCACGTAAAGTGAGTTCCCTCATCCTGCCTGCTGGGCCCTCCAGGGACTGGAGACTGGGAAAGGGTGGCAGGTCTGAGAGACAATCTGATGTGCAGAAAGGTTCTCATGAGTAAGCTGAGCGGAGACGTTTACAAAGAACCAAAAATCGAGCAACAGAGTCACAAAGCAGAAGAGCCATCTCTCCCAGTGTGGAAAGATGGTGAGATGGTAGTCCACAGTCATACCAATGCTCAGATCACAAATGTTGCTGAAGAAAATGCCCCTTCCTTGGTGCAAAACATTGAGGGCCCATGATACTTTGCATCAGAAAGACACATAATGTCAGTTTGCCTCATTATTGGGGTTGCTAGGCTGGTAACAGTTAAGTTGGGAGTTTTCCACATTTATCTTTGGTAAAGATACCCTTTCTTTGCAGTTACACATTAGTCAGTGTCAGTGGGGTGACACTTTTCAAGGTAATGAATATGGAAGTCCCCAAGAACTTGCCCTCAGTAGTTTGAGCATACTTGGTATCCCTGCCTAAAGCAGTGACCACTTGGTTTATTGCTGATGGTAACTTCTGAATTGTTTTATTCCACATATATTTTTAGCTGTCATTCTTCTATAAAGAAGAGCTTTATCTTCCCTTATCAGTCCATCTTTTTGAGTACTACTGTGGCGTTAATGGATTCACCACTCAATCCCCACTGTCCCACTGTTTTCTAGCCTTCATTGTCACTATGATGCTCAGTTGAACAAACTTTGGTCATTGGGAGTCCATTCAACCTGATGGCTATTCCCATTGCTATGGGAGCAAGTCTTTGGCAAGAAGTTCCAAGCTTTTAGTTCTTTCCTTATCCAGACCTAGAATCACTCCTTTATTCAAGGAGCCATGATCTTTTTAAAGAGTAGTGGTATTTAGAAACAAATATTTGGGTGTTAAATGTTGTGACAGTTACCAATTTATTACCTCTTAGTTCCAGTTGCACACATCTACATATACTCTATGATAATACACAAAATTCCTTTAAGCATATCTCTTAGAAAGTGAGCATGATGTTAAACTTTCTCAAAAGAGAGCACTGAAGGGTCGCTACAGGAGAAAAGGGCCCTTCTGGGGCATGGTGGAACCACAGCATAGGTGGGAAGCAATAGGGTGGACCTGTGCCCCTACCACGCACCCAGATTGTGTGGTCCTTGGTACCTTTGTATCCTTGTTCTATCAAAACCAGTGTCTCCAACCCTTCCTCCCTACAGCTGCCAGATGCTTCTGTAGGCCCCGTGCTGCTCGCTCATGGCCCACAGGGTTTTCACCTCATGTGTGCATGTGTGTGTGTGTGTGTGTGCGCGCGCGTGTGCGTGCACACACACCCACACACACCCACACATCCCAGTGGTTGCTGATGGGTTATCTGCCCTAGTCTTTGCCTGTACTCTGAAAGGTTGCCTCCTGCTTGTCTAGTGATTCTAAACCAGCTCTGGCTTTGGGAAACAAGAAAACTTCTCTGCTGTCTAGGGGGCTGAATTATACCTTTCACCAGTGAAGTCTGAAATCCAGCCCTGAGAAGGGGCTAACTTCCAAGTTAGCACCATATAGAGTTTTTGTATATCTTATAGTCAATCCTGTATCCCAGATTATTAACTATTTTTTATTAAACATCCCCCTGTTTAACCCACACTGTGATTTCTATCTCCTAATTGGGCCCAGACTGATCCAGGGGTGCTTACTACACTGAGTCCTATTATTTCTATGTTCTTTCAGTAGACAGAGATGGAATTATCACATGAAGAACTCACAGTGATGTTTCTGATTCATATATACCCCCACAGGTTGTTTCTTATTTTCCCCCACTTAATAGTTTTATCTCCCTTTTTCCACCAGGAAAACATCAATATAATACTCTATGATAAACACAGTACTCTATGATAAACACAATATAGTTTAGAATCGCCAAACCAGTATCACTACCAACAACAAACTTACTATGTAAAATTCAATATTTCTTTGTAGATTTTTGTATCTGAAAATGTATCCATGAAGTATTTAGTTATAGTCCTGGGTAAAAAAAAAAAAGAATTTATTATTTTTTCTGCGTGGTCCTATAATCAGTCTCATATAGCCTTGGGTTCACCTATCCATGTTTTCAGTGTTTGGGTTTGTTTAATGCCCTTTTTGGTCCTTTTGAAATGTAAAACATTCATTGATATAAAGTAGATGCTGTATTTTAAAGACTTTCTAAGTCTTTCCTCTATGAGACCATCTGCTATGTCACAGAGTCACTATGACTACATCCCTAATAGCTGTTTCATTCCCCCAAATATAAATATAATTTTCTACTTCTTAATATTCTCCCCCTTGGGAATAGCCAGCTTTGCTCAAACTGAAGTTAAACTCTGAGTAAATAAGCTCTATCTGAGAGCCTGAGGTGTTCTCCAAATAGTATGCATTTAAAAACCTATTATTTGTGAAGTAGTTTTTGTAACATAGAAGGTTTTTCAAATATCTTTATGTCTTCTACAGTATTCAGAATTACTGAGGTTCCAAGTGATTCTCTATACATGAAATATTGGCATATCCCAATAAAATGTTAAAGTAACTTATAAAGGGATTATGATTTTTATTAAAAAAAATCATGTGTGAAGGATTATCTGAAAACCTAGAAAATAATTATTTTAAGAATCGCATGGATTAGTTGCTACATATTATAATAAACTGTTGAAAGCTAAGTGCTACACACACATACACACATTTATATAGTAGAGTTTGTCATTTTAGTTTGTGTACATATATAGTATAAAGCATTTTTTAACCCTGTAAGTATTTTATATATATCCAAAAAGAGATTAAATAAAAAGAATAAAAATGCACACCCAAAAAATGACTATAAATAGAAACAAATAAATGTAATCTTGTATCAAACTGATAACAGTAAATTAAGAAAATTAGTTTCCATATAAATGGCTCTTAAATGTTTGATATAAACGTGACATAAAATCCACTAGTCCACATTTTTATAAAAATGGTGAAACTATATTTATTTGGAATGAGTATGTCTACTCACAAATGAGAATACATTCATACCAATGCATCCATTCATTCTGAAGTAGGACGTACATTTGCTGATTTTTCTTAGTGCTAGTTTGCAGGATTGGTGAGAGATAAATCAGAATTGTGTAAGTGTTTATGGCATGTAATAACTTTCCAGAACTGTGTTTCGTGAAGGAATTAAGAAAAAAAATCATTTTAATGTATGTCTAACCAGGCAAAGAATACAAGTCTACTAGAGGAATGATAATTGAACAAATTGGGTTGATTACACTCATAAAATCATCAAAATATTATGAGAAGCTTGATTTTTAAGTGTTGTACAAATAATGTACATTGTTGATAAACTTCTCAAAATCAGTTCTTTTATTCACTTTTATGTATGCCAGACCATCGTTTTATAAAATATAATTTCTAATTGGTCAGTAGGTAGTTTTTAAATGAAATTATGTAATATTTGGTACATAACTACCAAATATATTTGATCCATACTAGGTAGTTTATGTATACATTAAGAAGCATGATAATAAAATAAGTACCCAAGAACACATCGTCCAACATAAGAACTACAGGACAGCATCTTCCTTCTTTTGTTAAGGGCACATTTTATATATTCATCCTGCCTTTTCAGAGGTAACTACTGTTCTCAATGCTGAATTTATTATTCTCTTGCCTTTAAAAGTATTATCAGAATAGAATGTTCATTAATACCTTTACCTTTCTCCCAATTAAAAAAAACCCCAGAATACTTTAATATCATTAAATTATCTTTTGATTTATTTTATTGTGTATTTTAATTTTATCTATTTTAAAATCAGGTGTTATTACTTTTGTGCAGTTTCTTTTCATTCCTTCAGGAATCTCTACCTTTCAGAGATTTCCTTACGTCTAATAAGCAACATTTTGTATTTTCTTGATACCGAGTCTGCTGATAGCAAATTCTGATTTTACCTTTGTTTTGTTTCTTTGTGCCCCAAACTGTTCTTATTTACACTTAATTGTGGAAAAATGTCTTCCCTAGATATGGATATAGAATTTAATTTGCTTTTGAAAAAATAAATTGAACACATTACTTTATTGTCTCCTGAATTCTACTGCGACTTAAAGTCTGTTTCCCTTTTGAGGGTTATCTTACTTTCGTTAGATTATTTTTAATTTTTCCTTCTTTCTTTTTTTTCCTGTTTCCCTATGTATCTAGTGAGTGTGTGTGCACACACGTGCATTTCATCCTGATGGAGATTTGTTGAGTTACTTGAATCTGTGTCATGGTATCTGTCATTAGTTTGGTAATTGTTTGAACCATTATCTCTTCAAATATTGCCTCTTCCCCATTATTTCTTTCCTCTCTTTCTACCTGATACTAACAATATATTAAAGCTTCTTACTGTGTCATCTATTATCCTCTGTTTTGTTGTTTGGGATTTTTGTCTTGTAGTGTTTTATTCTGAGCCATTTTCTGACTTACAGTTCACTTAATTGATTCTCTTTGTAAATGTTCTCTGACTTGCTTCCAGTTCAGTAATTTTCTCTTAAACTGTGTTAATCTTTTGTCACACACATACATTGAATTCTTGATTTTAATTCTTTTTCTGTTTCAGTGAGTCTGTTTTTTTTATATATGCTATGTCATGTTTATAGTTATTTGTTTCCTACATATATTTTCAAGCCTTTCTTATATTAAAGAAGGGATAGTTATTTTATACCCTGATAATTCCAATAGCTCTCAGATTTATGTGATCTGTGTGTTCTACTCTTCTCTCCACTACTCCTCTATCCCCAAAAGGCCACTAAAAACTAGTTTAGTTTTATAGCTCTTGCCTTCCAAGAAGCAGATGCCCTGAGGGAAAAAATTTACTTTCAATGCTGAGCTTCTCTTGATTCTTGCAACCTCCCCTACCTCTTGGTCTGGTACTTTCTTATTCTATTACAAGCTGTTTGATGCACTAAGGAATTTATTTTTAAAAGTTCATCCAATTCTTTTAATTATCCTCAGCAAAGAAAGTTGGTAATAATTCCCTAGCTCTCGGGGCGCCTGGGTGGCTCAGTGGGTTAAAGCCTCTGCCTTCGGCTCAGGTCATGATCTCTGCGTCCTGGGATCAAGCCCCACATCGGGCTTTCTGCTCAGCACGGAGCCTGCTTCTCCCTCTCTTTCTCTGCCTGCCTCTATACCTACTTGTGATCTCTCTCTCTGTCAGTAAATTAAAAAAAAAAAGATTTAAAAAAAATATATGATGTTTAGTTTTGCATATTTTGGGTCATTATAAAAATACTGTTGTATAATATAATTCTCTGACTTAATATTTTCACCCTGTTTTACTCTGTTCTCTTTATTAATACATTGATTATCCATCTAAAGATACTTTGAAATTCCTGCATGATTAGGAAGAAGCAATAAAACTTCATAAATATCAAACTATTTAAAGATTCACAAGATAAGTTTTTTCTATACCATTTATTTTTAGAAACTATAAAGCTGTTACAATGGGAAATTTATGGTATATATGGTGCTAGAATATCACATTGGGCATGCTCCACTATTCCTAAAAAGTAAAGCAAAAATGTTCTCAAGTACAATATGATTAATGCTGATAATAAATGTGGTTGTTTTACGATTTGTAGTTGCATTGACTGAGCTACACAAATGTAAATTTCGGAATACATTTTTTGGGAAAGGGCACAGGGTTTGAAACATGGTGGGGGGCGTGGACCAGCAACAAACTACTAACGCCATAGAAGAGGCCCTGGATCTCATCAGGCTCAGTCTGGATGAGCATATTTATGTGAAAATGAGAAATGACAGAGAGCTTCCAGGCAGATTACATGCTTGTGATCAGCATTTAAATATTATATTGGGAGATGTGGAAGAAACTGTGTACTCGAGAGCTTGATGAGGAAACATATGAAGAGATCTGTAAATCAACAAAACAGAATATTCTAGTGCTTTTTTTCCAGAGAGATGGTGTTTGTACTAGTTACCCTCCATTAAGAGTTGGCTGAAACAAAGAATTTATCATGTATGGAATATAGATTTTGTATGGTTGACTCTTTAAATGTAGAAGACGTTCAGAAGAGAAATCTGCATAAATCTTCCACTTCTGAAATGAGTTGATTTACTGATAACTCAAAAACTCTTAAGCTAAAGGGCATTTTATCCTTTTTCCAACCCTTTCAATGTGATCACCAAGATGCAGAACTCTTTTTTCAGGAATTGATTTGCTCTGTTGTTTTCTGAGACAATTTCTACTTTTTTTCTTTAAATTATATTTGATGTTTCCTTATTTGATTGAATTTTAAACGTATATTTCTTTAGGGGCGACTGGCTGGCTCAGTCAGTGGAGCATGCAATTCCTGATCTCAGGGTTATGAGTTCGAGCTCCAACTTGGGTGTAGAGATTACTTAAAAATAAAATCTTTGGGGCGCCTGGGTGGCTCAGTTGTTAAGTGTCTGCCTTCGGCTCAGGTCATGATCCCAGGGTCCTGGGATCGAGCCCCACATCGGGCTCTCTGTTCAGCAGGGAGCCTGCTTCTCCTGCTCCCATTCCCTCTGCTTGTGTTCCCTCTCTCACTGTGTTTCTCACTGTCAAATAAATAAAAAAATCTTTAAAAAAAAAAAAATAAAATCTTTTAAAAAACAAAGTACATTTCTTTAATACAGTTCACTTTGCTCAATAGTTCTTATTTCTAACCTGTAACTTGGGTGGGGGGTAGTGGATGTAATATTTCTGCTAACAGTTCTCTGTGTAAACCTCTATGCTTACTTGTGAACCTCAAATTGGATTTCTCTGCCTAAAGGCAGCTTTGAGAATTCAGAAAAGCAGATCATTCCTAGAAATTCTGAGGAGCAATAAATACTGAGGATATGGTAGGAAATATATTTCATGGACCACCTTAAACTAGAGATGACCAAGTAAAAATGGAATTTTTACTTTTTACACCTTTACATGGTCACTAGAGGTGACCAAGTAAAAATTGTAGGAATGATGTATGACTGCTTCTCAATCATTGAACATGTTCTCCCCTTGCTTAATCACCCTGATTCTTGCCCCATAAGAATACCAAGTAAATTTTGATCAAGGAATGACTTTCTTTTGCGTAAATTGCTTGTCCTCAACTCTAACTTATCTTCATTTCTCTTTTTACATTTGAATCTTCTTATACTTACATGTGAACTTCTTTTAGGTTACCTTGGTCTCTGTTGTTTCCCAAGGTCCTATCTGAGAGAGTGGGAAATTTATTATGGCAACAGGGGTGACCAGTCTGAGATTTGTTCCCCATTGGCTTCCCAGTGAAAGGTCTTGTGCCACCTCACCTTTGGATGTTGATTTCCATAAAAGCTACAGCTGCTCCTACAAAGCACTGGGACATGGGGCAGTACCTATGGTGGCTATTTCTGATCCCTGCCATGGTCTCTTGTTTAAAGGTCATCCTTATACCAATCTTAGGGAACTGCCATTAACTAGCCTTTATAGCACCTGTGTGCTCAAATGGGGCATGTGGAAAGTTTTCTATAAACAGGTGACATTCTCTGCTTGAGTGTACCCTGTTACCATTTTTCCTTTCCAAATCAATCCAATCTTGACCCTAGAAATGGAACCTTATATAGTCTCAGAGTTCAGTTTTGGAAATTAGTCACAGGCCCCCACTGGCTTAGGTTCCATCTTTAACCTAGCTGGGGTTTCTACTTTACTCTCTTAAGTGCTTGGCTCTTGAAAAATGAAAACCTGCTTTTCAGCACTCTTATTTCTAAAAGTTGGCTTTGTGAAACTCTTTGAGATTTCAAGAGGTGAACAATGACACTTTCTTGCACTCTCCAGGTATAACATAGGACTCCTTGAGGAATGGAGCAGTCTGGCAACATAAGGAAATATTCAAAGAAAAGCACACTAATAGATTTTGAAATACTATCTTGTTATAGGTATCACGACTTAAAAAATGTTTTTTAACTTTAAGGAAACTGAACTTTCCTTAGAGCTGTTCAAGTAAAGATATAATGACAGTGTAATAAAATAAAATCATTAATTTACATATATTTTCATCCTTAGATTCTTAAGTTGTTTGTTTAGTTTCATAGTTCTTGAGGCTGAGAAGTCTAAGATCAGGGTCCCAGTATGGCCAAATTCTGGTGAGAGTTCTCTTTCTGGTTTGAAGATGGTCATCTTCTTGCTAGGTCCTCATATGGTAGAAAAGAGGGAGAGAGAGAGAGAGAGGAGGCAAGCGTCTCCTCTCTCATCTTCTAAAGACACTACTGTCATCCTGAGAGCTCTACCTTTATGACGTAATTACCTATGGAAGACCCCCGGTCCAAATACCATCACACTGGGGACAAGGTTTTCAACATAGAATTTGGGGATGACATAAACATTTAGTCTACAGTATTTACTTAGTTTAGTTTTAAAGGCACAGTATATCAATTACTTAATTTTGAAGTCAAGACCTCTGCACAGTTTGGATTTACTTTTGTATTGGTAATTACTTCCTCTACTACATTGAATTAGTCAAAGGAAAACATGTTTCATTTCCATTAGTGAGACTTCCTCATTCGTGGTCCTGATGGTGCTTTAGCATTTACTTACCTTGGCTATATATCATTTTTTAAAGCCACCAAGTAGTATGTAAGTAACCCTGTGTAGGATACAGAGCATGGAAAGTAATTTAATACTTGTGACTCCATTTTATCATTTGCAAACTGTGAAATTAACAACACACTCAATCCAGAGTTCTTATGAAGATTAAATGAGATAATTTAAGTATCAAGGATATAATACAGTAGGTGTTTGATTTGTTCATGATTCTTATTCTAGTTTTAAATTTTCTAATCGGTATTTTTTTCTTTATATTTGTTGATTAGATCTAACAGTTTTTTGGTGGAGTCTTTAGAATTTTCTTTGTATAAAATCATGCCATCTGCAAATAAAGTCAATTTTATTTCCTCCTTTGCAATTCTGATGACTTTTATTTGATTATCTTGAGTGAATGCTCTGGCTAGGACTTCCAGTACTTTGTTCAATATGAATAGTGAGGGTGGGCACTGTCGTCTTGTTCCTGACCTTAGAGGAACAGCTTTTTTTTACTTTTTGAAAAAAGATTTATTTATTTATTTGAGACAGAGTAGGGGCAGGGGCAGAAGGAAGGGGAGAGAGAGTGAGAATCTCAAGCAGACTTCCCACTGAGTGCAGAGCCCAACCCAGGGCTTAATCTCAAGACCCTGAGATCATGACCTGAGCTGAAACGAAGAGTCACCTGTTTAATCAACTGAGCCATGCAGGCACCCTGAGAGGAACAGCTTTCAATCTTTCATCATTGAGTATGATGTTAGCCTATTGGATATGGTGTTATCATATATTGCCTTTGTTATACTGAAGTATATTCCTTCTATACCAAATTTGTTAAGAGTTTTTAATCATTAACTGATATTAAATTTTGTTAAATGCTATTTCTACATCTATTGAGATAATCATGTGGGGTTTTTTTTAGATTCTATTAATGTGATATCTTACATTTATTGATTTGTATGTGTTTAACTATCCTTGCATCCCAGGGATAAATCCCAGTTGCTCATGGGGATGATCCTTTTAATGTGTTGTTGAATTCAATTTACTAGTATTTTATTGAGAATTTTTGCATCTATATTTATCAGGAGTCTTGGACTATAGTTCTCTTTGCTTATAGTATCCTTTTCTGGCTCTGGTATCAAGGTAATGCTGACCACATAAAATAAGTTTGGTAGTGTTAACTACTCTTCAGTTTATTTGGAAGGGTTTGAGAAAGACTGGCATTAATTCTTTAAATATTTGGTAAAATTCACCATTGAAGCCATGTGGTCCTAAGCCTTTCTTTGTAGCGAGATTTTTTGATTACTGATTCAATCTCCATACTGGTAATTGGGCTGCTCAGATTATCTCTTTCTTTCTGTCTTGGTAGGTTGTATGTTTCTGAGAATTCCTCCATGTCTTCTAGGTTGTCTAGGTTTTTGGCATATGGTTGTTTCATTCAGTGTTTTTGTAGCTTGCCTAAGGAACATTACAATTCTAATTCCTCTTTTTCTTATTGACTCTAGGGTTTGTCTCTTCTTATTCTTTTTAAGATTTCATTTATTTGAGAGAGAGAGAGAGAGTGATCACAGGCGGGGGGGGGGGAGGGCAGGGTAGAGGGAGAAGCAGACTCCTCACTGAGTACAGAGCCTGATGTGGAACTCAATCCCAGGACCCCCGTATCATGACCTGAGCCAAAGGCAGATGCTTAACCAACTGAGCCACCCTGATGCCCCTCTCTTCTTACTCTTTTTTTTTTTTCAATTTCTTCTTATTCTTATAAGGAAAATTGTAAAGCTCCTTTTCCTTTTGTTTCTGAATCCCCATAAAATATGTTAGTCTAGGTTTCAGGTAACCAGTTCGTCCTTAAGTCGTTTTCTTAAAGCACAATTTCAAACAAAAATGACTTTACTCTCTGCGACAATAGATAATGGCTTCTTATATTTCTAGGTGGTTTAAATAAAACAAAAAAAAAAGATTTTGACTTAAGAGAGATATTTGTTGAAAGTAAGAATTACATAAGGAAAAACCATATCCAAAGTCATAGGACGCATGTTTCCAAATATATAAAGTATTTAAACCAGTCATTCAGATATCCACTCTGTCTTGGTAAGAAATATTACTCACTCAACCTTCATGCTTTTCCTAAAAATGAAAAATGTGTAATATTTGCATACATTGGTAGGCAAATACACCATTACCTACCTAATAGGACAGTTTCTATTAGTAGTTTCTATTAGACAACTCAGGTAGTTGAATCTAAGCTGAATAAGTCAAAATCCCATGTGTAGCTAGAGCGAGCATGGATCCTCCAGATACCAACTTCTAAGTAGAGAAGTGTAAAACAACACAAACTCCCACATATCTACATAATCTTTCCAATTCACCTGAAAGTCTTCCAACTTAGCACTCTTCTCCAGTTTAAGTAATTTTCTCGTAAAGAACTCTCTTAAAATTGCAATGTCTAATTCAGAGGGATAACACATTATGACATTGTCTGCCATTAGCCTACTTTCTCTGATTAGTTTTGGACTGATTCCTAGGCCTTCCTCCCTCAACATCTCATCCAGTAAAACTGAAAATTGGCCAAGGAATCTGTATATTGTAATAAGCATCCCTATTGAGTCTCTGGTGGTTGGTCTTGAAAAATATTTTTAGAAATGCTGCCTAGGAAATCAGGGCTGATGCACAAAGTTAATAAACAGCTGGGGGAGACTTCAAATAGCAAAGTGATTACAAGATAGGCAGCAAAATCTTAGCAGATCTTCTGTTGTGTTAGTTTAAACCAAGACTGACCTCTGATGGCATCTCTTTTTATTCTGTGTGGCCATCCCTCAAGGTGTCTGAACTCTCTGAGAATATATATAAAAGTAAAAAAAAAAAAAATCACTATAAAGTACAGCATATTGAGGCAAATTGTAAAAATATGATTTAATTAAAATTTTACACCCATATTTAAATTTTTCATTGCATCTTCACTCACTTTAATCATTAGTGTGACTATGAACGATCAGAGAAATTGCTATAGAAAGTTTTGTGAAAGCTGAAAATTCTATTTTGTCAACCTAGATTTTGGCACCCCCTCTGTAGCATTCAGCTGTCCTTCAGAACTCTTACTTATGAAGACCAGTTTAGGACCTGTTTTTAGGGGTGCCTGGGTGGTGGCTCCGTCGTTAAGCATCTGCCTTCAGCTTGGGCCCTGATCCCAGGGTCCTGGGATTAAGCCCTGCACCGGGTTTCCTGCTCAGCGGGGAGCCTGCTTCTCACTCTCCCACTCCCCCTGCTTATGTTCCCTCTCTCTCAAATAAATAAATAAAATCTTTTTATTTTATTTATTTATTTAACAGTGAGAAAGAGATCACAAGTAGGTGGGGGGCAGGGGCAGGGGGGGGACACGGGGATGACAGGCTCCCCACAGAGCAGAGAGCCCCCATGTGGGGCTCGATCCCAAGATCCTGAGATCATGACCTGGGCCGAAGGCAGAGGCTTAACCAACTGAGCCACTCAGGCGCCCCAAATAAAATCTTTAAAAAAAAAAAAAAAGGATCTGTTTTTAATTCTTCATTGTTACGGGTATAAGAGAGCAGACATTGGAACTACTGTTTTCATCACTATATCACTGGAACATTTCACGGAAGAACCCCAACCTCAATGGAAAGAAAATCACATGCTAGTGTAGATTGGTAGCACATCATAAAATGCATGTGTCTCTCTCAGTGAAATAAAAACAGTCCATTGTAATTTTGAAACTGAAATTGGCAATCATCATTTATGATCTTTTATTTTCATTTTTAACAGTTAGCTAGGAAGACCTTAGATAATGAAGAATAATTTCTTACTTTTTAATGGTCCTAGCAAGTAGAGCATATTTGCCCTTAATGGGGCTAATCTGTCTTTTTCAGATAGTCATTTGATCAGAATGGCTTATACCATGATATTTTGTTTTAGATATTATTAAAATAAAATCTTATATGCAATTTTAATACTTATGATTAAAATGGAAATTAGCCACCTCAGTATGCTCCATTTAGATTGGAATGTGTGATGCATTATTTATTGCCCAAATAGGTTTGAGGATACAAAGCCTTACTTTAGCAGCTCCTTACAGGCCTACCATTTAAAACATGCCCCAGGTAGTTCTAAGATTTATGCCACATTTTACAGCCCCTTTGTACCTATTTTTCAAACTATCTGCAAATATTAAAACTTCTATGACTGTGATATGAAATATCTGAGACTAAAAACTCTAATTTTAGAGACAATTTGTCTTTGTGTCTGTATATTTATAAATGAAAGACGACCATAAAATACACTCAAAACTGGCTGCCACAGGCAGGAAATCATTACAAAGAACTGTTGTTCAATAAGGTTTCCCAGTGTTGCTTAATTCAATTTCAGTTTGAACCTTTTTGAAGCTAACCAACTGACACTGTTAACTAGGTGTTAGAGTTGGCTCTTAATAGCTTTTACTTTGTTTTCTGTGGGATGAAATGGAAGCTAAGCCGCTGTGAAAGGAAACTTGATGATCTCTCCTCATGGGTTTAAAGCAGGGGTGGACAAATGTTTAGTGGCAGAGTCCAGATAGTTGGTGTTTTCAGCTCCGTGGACCACGTACTAATCTGTCGACTATTCAACTCTGCCATTTGAGCTTGAAATCCGCCACGGACGGCACGCAAACAAATGGGCACAACTCTACACCGTGTCTCCAAAACCAGGCAGAGTGCTGACCCCTGACTTCCCACACAGACTGCAAGCACACACGGCTCAAAGGGTTCTCTGTCTCAGATGGAAGCTGAGCCCTGAGCTGGAAGCGTGAATTCCACATCTCAGAGCCCCTGGGACGTCATCGCCGACCATTTCGGCATTCTTTCATTCACCAGACTCTGTGGACTGAGAGAACAAATGCCGCTCGTCTTTCATCTTCTGTTCCTCACGCTGTCAGCACACGGCCTGTGTATCACCAAGAGAGCTCTGCGTTTGCTCTTAGATAAAATTAAGAGTAACCATCAAAAACAGTCATTTTCACAGTGAATAACCGTTATTCCAAAATAATAAAGATAAAAAGCACTATAAATACATGGTACAATGTGTCACAGGAAATGCTGTGCTATTATTATAAAGAAGGCCCATGGATAGACAGTGGTAGAGGACTTTTTCTCTATTTTCATTGGGAGAGATTTAGGACAAAATTGTACGCAGGGTTAAGTTTATGAAAGGACGGGCTTGAAGTCTGGCAATGTCTTTGATAAGATTCAAGTTGTCTAAGTAAAAACCATTGTTTGTCTTGTTGTGTTCCTGAGGAAGATAACAAAATCTGATTTTGTGACTTGGTCAGTCTTGTAAGTATGATGTATACATCCTGCAGTAGAAAACCTTTTAAAAAATAGCGCAGCAGAGAACATTTCTCACCAATATCGGTGTTATTTCTCTTCTTTTGCGAGACATACATTTCGTAGGCCCTTGCAGTTTTGTGGGGCCATATGGTTGTGTTCTGGCCAATGAAACATGGACAGAGGTGACAGACATTAGTTCTGAGACTGGTTTTTAAAAGTTCTGCAGAAATTTCCATGCTCTGTTTCTTAGTTTATTTACTGGCCACATATAGAGAATACATTAGAGCTCTCTAAGGCCCAAGAGTGATTGAGACATGGAATCATGAGATTAAAGAGAGTTCTGGATGGAAGTGGGTTTAAGAGTGAAGGCTCTATAATGTCTTAAGAGAATTACATGAATGAAAGATAAATAAAAGTTCAAGCATATGACTTTTCTAGTTCTAATTTACTATAACATAAAATACTTATATCTAAAAAATTAGAATTTTAAAAATTTAAGTCTTAAAGTTCTCTTTAAAACGAGTTTCAAGTAGCTCAGAAAACATACCGATTTCTACTAATTATCCTTTCACATAGAATGTTTACATCTAAACTTTTCAATTCTACCCATACAACCTTGTTTGTAGTAAATGTGGTCTTTTGTAGGTCTTTTCTCTTCCTAAGTGCCATTGTATGTGACGTTGTGAGATATACTTTTTGCCTTTTAATTGTTGATATCAGAAATGCAGATATCAATAATTTGACTTACGGCATTTTATAGAATAATGTTTGTCCTTTGCATTCTATGGCAGTTTTAGAAAAAATAAATCGACCTAAATAAAATGGATTAACTGATCAGTCTTAAATTTAAAAAACAAGTAATATAGTCACATTTTGAAATCTGATTTAAAGTATTTGCTAATTGTGTCAGTTTTATATATTTTGCTACATATAAAGAGGAAAATGAAAAGAGAAAAGAATTCAGTAATAAGTTAAATTGTAGATTATTTTTTATGACATAGATTCCTGTTTTATATTTTTAAAGTATAATAAAAGCATGCTTTTTTTTAACCTAATATGCTTTAAAAATCATCTGGTATTGATCCTATATATTATGCTTAATAACTAATTTCAAAAAATAAATTTCAGTAAAAGAGACAAATCACTTTGAAAATTCAGGAAAAAAAGACAAGCTCTTATTTTAGCACTCTTGGGTACTCAACTGTAATTGTCATTTTTCTTAGGGTATGCAGAAGTACTGAAAAGTTTCGAGTAAAAAGCCTGCTGAATAACCAAAATGATAGCACATATGCTTTGGGAGTTTAACTAATGCAATTCAATGAAATTGCTGATCGAAGAGATTTCTCATATTATTAGTAAATAAATTGAGAGTTATAAGAGACAAGTTGTAAAAATGGCAAACATTAGTAATCGTCAGATGCTTAGAGTGCATTATAATGTACCTGCATGGTGTAAACAGTAAATCATCACCTTTTAACATATTAAAACAATTAAGAGTTACAAGATTACAGGAAAACAAGGAAAAGATTAAAAGAAAAATTATTAAGCATAGTAGTGTTGAATCCGAAAAGTAGACACAGATTACGGAAAAATAACATAAAATTATGACAGAGGGAAAGAGAAAATATTAAGTAGGCTCCATGCCCAGCACGGAGCCCAAAGTGGGGCTTGATCTCAAGATCCTGAGCCAAATTGAGAGTTGGATGCTTAACTGGCTGAGCCACCCAGGTACCCTAGATTTTGCTTGTTTTAAATACCAATCTAAGAATCTTTTAAATAGTCGAATTAGTTTATGCATATTCAAACTATCATTGATATGTTTGGATGTATTTTGCCATCCTATTTTTTCCTACTTTACATGATTTCATGATTTCTTATTCTTAAGCTTCTCTCCGGCCATTCATTGCTTTGGTCAAGTTTTATTTTTGTTCTGTTTGTGTTTCTTTCCTTTTGTACCATTTTATGTGAATGCCCTTAAGTTTTAGTGATGATTATTTTATTTTATCTAATGAAATATTTCACTGCAGAAAGATGGTATACAAAAATATTAAAAAGTTCCTAGGCTCCTCCAACCATGTTCAGAAATAAACCGTTACAAATATGCTTTAAGGTCCCTACATAGTTTTCCCTTATCCTACCTAGCCCTCTTCTTGCCAGAGATAATCTCTTTGCTGATATTGATGTCTATCATCCTATTTTATTTTATTTTATTTTTTATTTAAAGATTTTATTTATTTATTTGACAGAGAGATCACAAGTAGGCAGAGAGGCAGACAGAGAGAGAGGGGGAAGCAGGCTCCCTGCTGAGCAGAAAGCTTGATGCGGAGATTGATCCCAGGACCCTGAGACCATGACCTGAGCTGAAGGCAGAGGCTTTAACCCACTGAGCCACCCAGGCGCCCCTATTTTCTTTATACTTTACCAGTACATGCATTTATTTAAAATGTTACAAGGATGTCTAGGTGGCTCAGTTGGTTAAGTGGCTGCCTTTGGCTCAGGTCATGATCCCAGGGTCCTGGGATCGAGTCCCGCATAGGGTTCCTTGCTTAGCAGAGAGCCTACTTCTCCCTCTGCCTCTGCCTCTGCCTGCCACTCTGCCTGCTTGTGCTCTCTCTTTCTCTCTCTGACAAATAAATAAAACCAAAAAAAAAAAGTTACATTATTTTGCTGCTTTAAACTTTGGTATTTTATGGTTAGTTTGCCAGCTTTTTTTTTTTCCAAAATAAAGAATGTAGAGAAATTTATTGCCATTTCAAAGTATAACTCAGGTGTATCAGACAAAAAAATCATTAAGTTGACATTAAAATGTTATTTGACCAGATTTGTCTTTAGAAAATTTCTCTTTTGATTGACAGTTAGGCCCCTAATATAGTGTAATTTGGTATAAATATATTGTGGATATTTTAAAAGTCTTTTAAGAACATGTTTTATGATGGTCTGTCATAAATAAATAATATATATTAATATAAATTAATTTTTGGGTTTGTATGATCTAGAAAGACCCTACTTTCTCTACCATATCTTATATCAAGTTGAATATTCCTCTTGTGTTGAATTTGTCAAAATGAGCTCAGTAGAATCCGTTTCTTTTATAAATGTCAAGTTGCATCCACTCAAACTATGGAAATTCCCCACACAAAAGCCACAGGAGAATATGTTAGGAAAATTTAAAATATTTTACAGCCACATTAGCAAGTGTTCCAGCAAAACATACTCTCCAGCTTTATTTTTGGACTCGAAATTAAGGTTTTTCCGTTGGCACCATGTCGGTATATAGTATTGGACACGTGGTTGGTGAGCCTGCCTGATGAGATTGCCTTTACTACCTCCTTCCTCCCAGTTGTATCCTAGTCTTTTTGTCCACACCCCATTGGACTGGGGCCAGTCAGTCATTTGTCTCTGCTAGACTCTTCCCCTTGCTTCCTGTCACAGAGCCTGGTAGCCCAACCCAATACCCAGAGTTTCCAGTTCTTCTAACTGCTTCTCTACTTGAATTGGACGGTATACTACAAGGTTGAGTGTCACACACTCTACTCTGAGGCTGAGTTTTGCCTCATGGCCTATCTGGAGAAATCTCAGATGCTGAGAGGCCTTCGGTATCTCTTTCTTGGTTGGTTCACTATGACATGTTAACCAGCAGGGTAAAATGACCTTTGTTTCACATCTTTACTTGCCTTTTTCTCATGCATGCTGCCTTAGATTTCCATCTCCTAAATAAATTATTGGCTCTTTAACCCATGCCTCAGGTTCTATTTATTAGAGACTCTGTCAAAGAATAATATAGCCCTGGTCATATCCCCTTTGATGTATCAGTTTGCGTTTCTACCTGTAAGCCACAGCTTAAGATGCCGTGATGAAACACTCAAATTAAATAGAATTTATACTCCTCTGTCAACTTAGATCATCTTCATGACATCTAAGATGACCTTCATATTTTATTAATAGAAAACTGAGTTCATGGCACCTTCTTCTACTTTTTTTTTTCCTGTCTCAACCTAGGCCCACTTCCTTTCAGGTTCGCTGTCTATCTCAGTGAATAGTTCCATGAACCTGGGAACAGTTTGTCCCCACTCCTTACCCAAATTCAGTTTATTCACCAGGTCTTTCACTTCTACTCCTACATATCTCCTGAATCCACTTCTATCTTCACTCTCACTTTCATGGCTTAAACATGGCAGCCACCACTTCTTACTCAGACCATTTTAGTCCTCTCCCGGTCAGGCTCTCTTCCTGCAGTCTCTAGTCTATCCTTGAATCTGTTGCCATCATATTCATTTTAAAGTAATACCAACTAACACTTGCTAAAAATCTCTTCAGTAACCCCCTACTGCCAATATTATAACATATAATACAAACTTCTAGCATGCCATACAATGACCTTTGTGCTCAGATGGTTCCTATCCAGCTATGTGAGTTTTTTTTTTTTTTTAAAGATTTTATTTATTTGACAGAGAGAAACACAGTGAGAGAGGGAACACAAGCAGAGGGAATGGTGGCGGGAGAAGCAGGCTGCCTGCTGAGCAGGGAGCCGGATGCGGGGCTCGATCCCAGGACTCTGGGATCATGACCTGAGCCGAAGGCAGATGCTTAACGACTGAGCCACCCAGGTGCCCCGCTATGTGAGATTTTTAAACATGCCAAGTTTTTTCACACCTGAGAAGTTTGTTTTTTGTTTTTTTTTTTTACTTGCCATTTCTTCCATCTGATATATCCTTCTGGTCCATAGTCTATCAGATAAATTCCTAGTAATCTTTAAGAGACAGCCCAGTGGTCATATAATTTCTTCTCAGGCCTTTCCTGATGTCCACACCTCTCCTTCTTGAGTGATGATGCAATTGTCTCCATGTTTCTCTTACACGCTTTTTGTAGGAATGGTCTCAAGGCAAATGCAGATGAGCAAGAGAGGAAGTGGAATCATGTAGGTACTTTTTTAAGTCTCTGCTTGGGTCGAGTTTGCTAACATCCTCCTATTTGCCAAAGCAAATAACAGGGAAGAGTCCAGAATCAAGGATGCAAGGAGAACAACCTGCCAGAGAGAGAAGGAACTTCAAAGTTCTATGGAAAGCAGCAAGGATAGAGGAAGGGTGAACAGTTAGGGCCATTAGCACCACTCATCTGCCACACACTGTGAATATTTATTCCTGAAAACCTGGGCCTCCACAGAACCTTTTTCTTGAAGTGTACTCATAGGTTATGTATGGTGATGAAATTAACCAGATCTCTGCTTGACAATGCACTGTGCAGGAGGGGACCAAAAGACATTACGGGCGACTGGAAATCATGAATTTTTGGAAGGGATGCTCGGTTTAAATATTATAAGCACATCTCCTTGCCAGTTAATGTCATGGCTTTAGTGGTTTTACTTGTCCCTGCTTTTAAGAGGTGTGATCTTAGAGAGCTGGATGTTGGGTGAGACTGACAAGAATTCAGGAGAAAATAATATGAAGGTGGATATTATAAAATAAATACAACACAGTGATTGTTGCTACAAACTGAAAAGTAAATGTGTTATGCTCTTCTTGTGAAGCTGTTGAATTAATAGATCCTGAGTTCCAGTCAGATCATAATGCACCTTAGGGACTCTGTTTTTCTTCTTCCAATATGAAAAAATGAAGGAGAGAAAACATCTTTAAAAAGCTGTATTAGGTTATCCGTGAGAACTTCAGTGAATATCTAGTGAATATGTGTTCACATTAGACCAATAATCGAGTGACAGCCAAAATTTTTTACCCAGTCATTTTGCTCGTGGTCTATTTAAGCAGATGGCTCTGCATGCTCTTGAAAGAAACTTTCCTTGAACCCAAGTCTGAATAAAGAAATAAACCAAATGAACCCCATGGGGATTGGAAAGCTGAGTCTTGGACATGAAAGGACTTGGCACTGAATGAGAATTTTAAGGTAATCATAAATTACTGTGGCTATAACAAAGTATTTGATTGAATGAATCCATGATTTTACTTTTTTTTTTTTTCCCTCAGATGCTATTATATTACCATTATTAGCACCACTCTTGATTCCTCTTAGTGGTTGTCATATATACATGGATATTTGTGAGGGATGGTCTAACTCTTTTTTTTTTTTTTAAAGATTTTTATTGTTATTTATTTGACAGAGAGAGAGATTACAAGTAGGCAGAGAGGCAGGCAGACATTGAGGAGGAAGCAGGCTCCCCGCGGAGCAGAGCCCGATGCGGGGCTAGATCCCAGGACTCTGAGATCATGACCTGAGCTGAAGGCAGAGGCTTTAACCCACTGAGCCACCCAGGCGCCTCTAGTCTAACTCTTGATGGATGGAGTGGCCCATTATATAAACAGAGCCATCTGCTGATATATAAGTGTTAATTTTATATTATTTTTCTTAATCTAAAAACAATGGAGGAATTGGGAACTGAATTCACAACGGCAGGATAGCAAAATACATAATGCTTCAGAGTCAGAAAGAGGAGGAGTTTACTCCCACTTGTTACCCATGAGCTCCATATGCTTGGGTCATTTAGTTTATTTCTCTGAATCTGTGATATTATATGTAAAAGGAGAATAAAATCCACAGTGAAGGATTGTTTTAAACATAAGAGAATATATTAAGTGTCCTGCACATAGTAGGTGCTTAGTAATAATATTTTATCAAAATGATTATTACTGATATGCACATATCCATCTTTAAACTCCAATAACAATCCTTGATACAGAGCATGTATTCAAAAATGTTTAATGGAATTATTTAATGGATGATTTTCAAATGTGAATCAGTTATAAATCAAAACTGGATTCTAAGCTATCTTTAGTTTTGAAATAATTTTCCATTATGATCCTCTTTAACATTGTAATTTTCCTTATACTTATTTTGTTTGAAGATTTTTTTTTTTAGAGTAACCTCCACATCCAACATGGGGCTAAAACTCATGACTCTGAGATCAAGAGTTGCATGTTCTACCTACTGGGCCAGCTAGGTACCCCCTCTAATGTTTCCTTAAATTAGTCTCTAAAAAGTATAAAATTATTACTTCCAGTTTCATTTGAAATTATGAATGTAGCCTGTTAGCTTGCTTAGTGTTAACGTGGGCAATCAGGTCTTACCTCTTGTCTAGCTCACTAGGTGATCTGTTCTGAACAATAAGTAAAGGAGACTGGATAAAAATCTCAGTGTACTTACTTTCAGGCTATTGGTTGTAGGCTGAAGCAGAGTGAAGACTGCTTCTTTTTACTCTTAGACCAAACTCTACTGAGGAACTAAAGTGGAATGGTACTTGCATATGACTCTTAATAGCTGTATATGTGGGCTCATAAAGATTCCGACTGGCCCAGGCATGGCCTGTTATAACAGGGCTGAAGGCTACTTGGCTTCTTCTTTCTCTCTCTCTCTCTCTCTATATATATATATATATATTGATTGACATATATTATTTGCCCCAGGGTACATGTCTGTGAATCATCAGGCTTACACATTTCACAGCACTTACCATAGCACATACCCTCCCCAGTGTCCATCACCCAGCCACCCTATTCCTACCCCTCCTACCCCCCAGCAACCCTTAGTTTGTTTCATGAGTTTAGGAGTCTCTTTTGGTTTGTCTCCCTCCTGATCCCATCTTGTTTCATTTCCCTCCCACCCCCCCCACCCCCTGCCCTGCCTCAAATTCTTCATATAATGGAATACTATGTAGCCATCAAGAGAAATGAAATCTTGCCATTTGCAGTGACGTGGATGGAACTAGAGGGTATTATGCTGAGCAAAATAAGTCAATCAGAGAAAGACAATTATATGATCTCTCTACTTGGCTTTTCTACCCCTGCTACTTTACCATTGTTTCGGAGGATCTCTACATCCCTTTGTGAACACTCTCTGAACCGTGGGGCCGTGTTATGGCTAGTGTAGTGCCTTGACAACTTAAGCTTTTCATCAAAGTTTTCTCTAAAGCCACATCAGGTAACACAAATGAAATTACTTATTTTCAAAGATAACGTTTACAAACTGTGTCTAATATATGATGCATAGGTAAAATTTCTTTGTTGCATAAAGACAATTTTCCTTTCTTTCTTACTCTGAACAGCATAGCTACTACTGTAAGGGATAAATATCGGTCTGATAGGATGGTGTTCTATCCTATCACACATAACAACTAGTAGAGAAGAAATCAGTGCTGTTAACTCTATCATGCATCCATATGTCGACATTTATTTTCATCTGACTTACAGGCATTAGGCAACACATTGGGGACATAAATCAACCATGGTCTACTATTTTCAAGTTCACCCTCTCTTGTAATTTTCCTCTGCTTCCTCACCCATTGTAATCAATTACTCTTCATAGAGTCCCCTTGGACTTTGTTCAGAAATAAGTTATAATTTTTATAATTAAGAATACACAAACCGGGGCACCTGGGTGGCTCAGTCATTAAGCGTCTGCCTTCGGCTCAGGTCATGATCCCAGGGTCCTGGGATCGAGCCCCGCATCGGGCTCTCTGCGCAGCAGGGAGCCTGTTTCTCCCGCTACCATTCCCTCTGCTTGTGTTCCCTCTCTCGCTGTGTTTCTCTCTGTCAAATAAATAAAATCTTTAAAAAAAAAAAAAAAGAAGAAGAAGAATACACAAACCAATTATCACCAGTTATAAAGTACTCTACCCATGTTATATTATTTATATGTCGATCAGTGACCTGGCCAGGGGTCTTGCTGAAGAATGTTCAAATGTCCCTATCAAATAGTGATCTTGTGGCTCATGGTGTTATAAGCCTTGTTTTATAACAGGCAGAAATGATCCCTTAAGGATCACAAACCTCAGTGTAAAATGCAAAACTATGAAACTCTCAGAACACAGGAAAAAATCTAGATCACCTAGGGTATGGTGGTGATTTCTCAGCAACGACACCAAAGGCATGAGCCATCAGAGAAATCATAGATAAGCTGGACTTCATTAAAATTTTAAAACTTGTGCTTTGAGAAAGACAGTGTCAAGAGAACAAAAAGCCAAGCCACAGAATGGGAGAAAATATTTGCGAAAGACATGTCTGATAAAGGTCTGTTAACCAAAATATACAAAGAACTCTTGTATATGCAAGAAATTCTCCACTGGAAGTCTGGAACATATGCCAACATAGAGACCAGAGTAAACAAAAGGTTTCAGTTTAGAGTAAGAGTTGTTATTTTCTTTCTTTGTTCTTTGCCAAGTATAATTTGTACACAATTTTTTTTTAAAGAGAGTGTAGTATCAGATGCCAATTACCTTCTACAGTAGTCACTAGCTCATCTATAATCACTAGATACGTGTAGAGATGGCTTAAAAATAAAATCTTTAAAAATATGCAATCGCTAGATACCTTGAAGGCTGAGTCTTGCCACTAGACAGTTGGTGGCTATAAAGTTGGAAAGAGAGGACAAAGACAGGTAACTGAGCTTTTTGTAAAAAGAAGGAGTAATTCTCTGGTTTCCATTGTTCGCTTTGGAAATTTTAGAAATCAAGAACCCTATTCAGAGAATGTAGGTAAAAATGTTTTATTTCAAATCTCCTGGGCTCTGAACACTTAATTTCAAGGTTAGATAAATGCAATATAAACCATTAAAACGTCTACATTTCATACTACCTGGGGAAAAAAAAGTGACAGAATGACCAACTATGAAGCTGGTTCAGTTTGCCTTTAGCGGGACATCTTTTTTCTGAGCTTCACCCCAGTTTCAATCTTTTTTTTTTTTTCCCCACTTCAATCTTTTGTTCTTCTCCCCCTCACAATCCCTCCCCCACCCAGTGCTTTTAAGCTTTCCCCAGTTTTTCTCATGAAGGAAGGGGTGGTAAGATAAATAGATTCATACCAAGAGACTACAGTTCTTTGTTTCTCAGAGTGTGTTCCCCAGAGCAGGGAAATTGGCATCACCACAGTTAGTAAGAAGCTGCATTTTCATAGGGTCCCCATGTGTTTTGGATACATTTTAGTAAGATAACCAGGAGATTCACATGCATATTCAAATTTGAGAACACTGGCAGGAACATGGCTGTTTTCTGGAGCTCTGTTCCGGGAGCGTGATCTCAGCTCCCAGCTCTCAGATCAATAGAGCATGGAATCTATTAGAAGTGTAAATTCTCAGGCCACAATCCAGACCCTCCGTATCAGAAACTCTGAAGGTGAGGCCCAGCCCTCAGTGTTTTAAGAAGTCCTCCAAGGGATTCTGCTGCTTAAAAAAAAAAAAAAAAAAATGTGGGGCACCTGGGTGGCTCAGTCGTTAAGCGTCTGCCTTCTGCTCAGGTCATGGTCCCAGGGTCCTGGGATCGAGCCCCGCATCGGGCTCCTTGCTCTGCAGGAAGCCTGCTTCTCCCGTTACCATTCCCTCTGCTTGTGTTCCCTCTCTTGCTGTGTTTCTCGCTGTCAAATAAATAAAATCTTTAAAAAAAAATGCAAAGACCACTCTTGCAGAGAATCTACAAGTAAAGATTGCTCATTTCAGAATTGTAGAGCTCAGTGCAATATGAAACGTGGAAAGGGCTGGGCGTTTATCTCATAGAACCTCCTGGCCTTCCTCCAACCTGCCTAATCCTGAAATTCAGGACTTTGCAAAAGCGCCCTAGGTATGCTTTTCAGATTAGCCTATTAACTTGTCTCATACCTTCTGAGAGTGAATCCCTTGATACTAACTGGTTTAATTCAAGAATTCTCCATTACTTTAGCTATTCCAACCTGTGAAATTTCATACTAGCAGGACATCGGCCTGTATAGCCATTTTAATTAGCTGCCGATGACATGGAGGTCACGGACTTACTAGAATTACTTCGGTAACTTACAAACCTCTGCAAAATTGAACTCTCTGTCTTGTCGTTTTCTCCCCTAGCTCATCGCCCAGATGCCCCTTGCTTAAATTTCTTAGCACTGCTTTTTAATCTACACCGGTGTCTATGCGTTCCTGTTTGTATGTCGATTAACTCATGTTTCAGATCAGAGCCCGTTGCTAGTAAATATTACTGCAAGGAGGCATTCCTCACTGGTTTTAGTGTGCTTTTCAACTGAAGAAGGAGTGGTGATTAATGCTGCTTAAACTCCAGAGTAAACAAGAAGTATATGAAAATATGAATGATTGCCCTTAATAGTGATCACACTGTAGAATAGGGCGTTTTCCTACAGTGAAAGTAGTTGCAATACTTTTATTATTTTAAGATAGCCTCTAGTGTTCTTCCAAGACTAGATGATGGATTAATGGAATGGCTAGGCCAAAATATTCTATTCTATTCAAATAACTTGTCCGCTGTTATTTAAAGCCTTTTCCCTGGTGTTAAGCAAAGCGAAATTGCCCTCTGCTGCAAGATTTTTTTGGTATGACTCTTAGCTCATTTCACCATTATGGCATTGAATGAGTTGCTTTTACTTTCAGTAATGCTTCTTTTCTTACAAACTGTGAAACATTTGTTCTAGTCTACATGGAGGTGTAAAGAAGTTAGTCTTCATGCCTGAGATAACCGAAGGGACCCCTCCTTTGGCATATTCTCGAAAGTGTTAAGCAGATTCAGTGTCCCTAGCCCAAAACAACAGTCTATTAGTTATGACATATTTGATGTCTTTAAAAGGGGAGCACATTAGTGTAAGTGCTGCAGACTTAGAGCTTTAAATGTGTCCTGGAGAGGTGTTGAGACCTTCCTGTAAATTGTTCACACTAAGTGAGAATCATAGATAACAAAGAAAACCATCTCAGGGAACTTCTCTGTGTCACATTAAAAATTATTTTTGGCACTAACTCAGAGCCCAACAGCAATACATTCATACTGAGGTTGGAATTAATAGATCGAAAGAGATAAGCCCTATTAATTAATATCCTTTCACAACATTCAAGTGAAGAGAATCATTAAGCCAGCCAAGATTTTACCTTTTAAGAAACTTGTGCAGAGTGGAAATATTGACGGGGTGGAGGAGTTTACTGGAAACAAAAGGAGGGGCGCCACTCCCTTCTAACGGAGCTGGGAAATGAAATTAGTCTACCTGTCAGGCCTGCCGTAATGATTACCATCAACTGAGAAACATTCACTTTGTATAGAAATGGAAGTATAAACATAATCCTAATGAATGTTTCGCTTAGTATTTAAAAATTTTTTTTTTGTTTTTTTTGGTTTTAAGTTGCAAATATAAATTTTAACTTCATACATACATGCTTCTGCCTCCATCATCTGTCAATCAAACTATGCTTGAGTCCAGCCTATTTCATTGACTGAGTGAAGTCTTGTGTTGTAGAAAGTAGTAGAGATAATGAGACTGGCACTTACGCTTTCCTTTTATGTGTTCTAACTTTTTACCTAAGTGTACTATACAGGCAGTAAAGATGGGAGTGATAAGTATATATAACTGGTTTAATTTTTACTAACTGAATGCAGTCATGGAATTAGCACTCAGATAAAAAAACAGTACAAGTACCTTGCTTCCCTAGAAGCCTCTTTTTGCCCCCTTGGGGTTTCTGCTCACCTCCTGCTCAAGAGTAACTACTACTTGTCTTCGAGTAGCAAGTAGTTTTACCTTTATAGAAGATTCATAGAAGATCAAAGCAGATAATCAACTAACCTTTCCTTGAACACCTTTCTCCTTTCCACCAGTGGCAAGATCTTTATTCTTTGTTTTGGGGTCTGGCATGGCTACTAAAAGGTATCACACGTAAATATCTAGATTTCTTCCACTCCAGTGATTCTTCAAGTGTGATTCAGGGACCCTGGGGACTTAACCTGAGAAAGTTTCGGGGTGGTGAGGGTGGTGGCCTTAAGGTTAAAACTATTATCATAATAATATCATAGTAATCACCTTTCCACTCAATCATAAATGTATACTAGAGTTTTCCAGAGACCTCAAGATGTGATGTCACAACAGACTGAGTGAAGAAACAAATAGGAGAATCCACTTACACTCTCTTAAGCCAGGTGGTAAAGAGATTTACAACAATGTAAAATGGTGCCCCTCTTTCCGCTTTTTTGTTTTGTTTTGTTTTGTTTTGGAAAATCATGTTTTCTGTAGTGTGTTATTTAGCACTGAGCTTATTGTTACTTCAAAATGAATTAATAAGTAAATATTTTAAAAATTAGTATTAATTTCTATTACATAAATATCAATAGATAGATCCGACATTTACAAAGGTTCTTGAGAGTCTTCAATAATTTATGAGTTTAAGAGTCCTGAGACCAACACAATTGAGAACCACTAGTTATTCCAAAGTTTATTTCCCACATCATTCCTCTGAACTGGCTTCCATTCAGATCCCAAATAACTCAATTGTCAAGTTTACCTATCATTTTTCAGTCTTTGTTTACTTGAACTTCATAAATTTGGGGGATTACCTTCTCTTCCTTTTTTTTTTTCTTTATACCTCTGACATCCTTTATTTCCATAAAATCACTCTTATATTTTATGCCTTCCCAGGTTTACATATAGGCTCAACTTTAATTTCTCACCCGTGGTCGTCAAACTTTTACAAAATGCATCATGATCCATTTTCAGATGTGGAATTTGAATTTTACCTTACATAAAAGCTAATAAATTATTAAGCTAGCCTTGTGACTCTTTCATAGGTGCTCACAGAAGACATATGACTCCTCAGTCTAAGACATAGGACTTTATTACTCATAGCACAGCAGGCCCTATGAGCATCAGGGTGTTTGTTTTGGTTCCCCTTTCCCCAGAGTCATATGGTCTTGATGAGGAGGGGCCCAGAATGTTCCACATGTAGCAGGTTTGCATTGCAAATGAAGAATACTGAACTTGGGATAACTTCCTTTTTATAGCAAGCAGTATATAAGCTTACCCATCTCTCAAGATTGCTCCTGCTTAACCCAACCCTAACAAATGGCTTGAGTAAAGAGCGACTGTGGCCTTGCATTCTTGGCACACCCAGCAAGAACATGCAGAAACACTCAGGTTCATGGACTATCTCTCTCAATACCCATTTGAGAAACTTATTAATCTGGAAACACTATTTAAAAAATGACAGACCATCCCCCTCATACATATAAATGTTAAAAACTTCAAGGGGTTTCAAAGTACATTCATGGCCTTCTGCCTTAAATACTCATGTCTGTCAGGGTACTACCATGACCATCTTCTTATCTCAATTTACATACACTCTGCGTGTGATCAGTTACCACCCTTATAAGGGCTTAGACCTTCGTTACCTGCTTTAGATACTTTTATCCAATTTCATAGTAGATGTCATTACTTGGTTATCAAATGGTTACTTCAAATTCAATACAAACAGAGGCGCCTGAGTGGCTCAGTCGGTTAAGTGTCTGATTCTTGATTTTGGCTCAGGTCAGAATCTCAGGGTCGTGAAATTAAGCCCCAAGCCGGGCTCCACAATCAGCATGGAGTCTGCTTGAGACTCTCTCTCTCTGTCTCTGTCTCTCTCCCCCTCCTTCCCTCCCTCTCCCTCTGCCCTTTCCTTTCATAGGTGCTCTCTAAAATAAATAAATAATTCTTAAAAGAAAATTCAACACAAACAACATTAATCAAATCATTATGTCCCCCTCCTAAAGCTGGGATTTTTCTGCATTTTTAAAAATCTTGATAAAAATCACCTGTCATTTCATCACCAAAGGTGAAATATGATGCCATTTTTCTTTTCTCCCTGTTCTCCAATGTGTCTGGTATTTTCCTCTTAGATATTATTTGGATCTGTTCTCTCCTCTCATTATCTACCTCTGTAGCCTATGTTCAGGAGCTCAGCATCCCCTGCTATCATCTATAGAAAGAGTCCTGGAATAATTCTGTATTCTCTATGTATTATTCTCTGTATGTTCAGTTTCATTCCCATTCACTACATCCTCCCCACCAATCCCAAATGACAGGGAGGGAAAGGGGACAGATTTGGATATCAGACCAACTCTGACTGAGTGTACTATGTGGGGCAATATATTGTTTCTAATACCACTCCTCATTTGTAACATCAGGGCAATGCCTTCTCCATCTTGAAGTAAATTGTTAGGATTACATAGGATGATATATGTATATTACAAGTACAATTTAAGGTTGATTCTTGGGAATACTACTCCTTTTCTGCTCTTTCTCTAAAAACAGTTTCAAGGCTTCTAATCACTATAAAAATAAGTGTATACTCTTACCATCAAATAGAACCCATTTTGTGACCTGCCAGGCACCCAGTTTCAGTTTCCCACTGCTTTTGACAGTTTTTCCGCATTGTTACATATCTTAAGTGAAATACTGATCCTTACTGGAGGAGTATAATATCAAAACTCACTTCTACTAAAAAAAATTATTTCTAGTACTGCATTGTAAAACATACAGGAAATACATCTTCTAATACTAAATTAACAATAATGGAAACAAATGTGGACTTACTAAGTATTTTTACTAAAATGGCCAGTAAGTATTTGATAACTGAAGTTCTGCCCCAAATGTCACAGAGGTCACAGAGAAAATGAGTAAGGAATATGTGTAGCGATTGTTAACCTTAATCAGATAAAAACTGCCTGTTTTTTACCAGCAAAAGATGGGTTTGTTCAGGAATAAAAGAGAATTGCAATGTGGAACAATTAAGTTGTGGCAAAAACATAGGCAAGTCTGGGGAATGAGGGAGAGGTACAGTTTTTAAGGAGAAGGAAGGTAAGTTGGGAGCACTGTTATGAATTAAACGTCCATTGGAGTAAACTGGGAGTTTGAAGTATGGGAGCTTTTCTTTGATTGAGCTTCTGGAGGGTTGGGTAAGTGTGTCTCTCTCTTGGGCTGGAACTAAAGTAGTATCTATGTGCAAGGTCAGTCTCTTTCTTTTGGGTCTGCAATTGACAGTGAGTTATGGTAGGGGTGTGAAAATCCCCCCTCCTAAAACCTCCTGACTCCATTTTAGTGAGGTTTCTTACTACCAGTTTTCACAAGATTGTAGGCAAGAAAAAATAATTTTCCCTCTACCCTTCTAGGTGCTTAGTTGAGGCGACCCCTGCCCCCAGTAATAAAAAAAAGATGAACATGAAAAAAATGGAAGTTTAGTAACAGGTGTACTTCTAACTGTATATGTCAGGGACATTTCCTGTAGACATGTGGGATACCAAGGAAAACCAAGTAACTCTTTAAAATGGCCCAAGGCATCACCTTAAATATCATCTTCAGCTAAAGACACAAGATGTTTGGTGCTGGTGGGGAGGGGACAGCTAGTTTTCAGGAAGGCCTGGGTAAGGTTGTGATAGAGATTTAAGTCCGTGCCTTATCCACTGATAAGAATTTCTAGAGATGAATCATTCTCTTTATTCTGCTACAGGGAGTAAGACATCTGTACAAATGGAGATTTCTCTCATAAATGTAAATATCTCTTACAAAAGCGTAACTCCTACTTGGTTTTCAGACCTTTTCCTGTATCTGCTGTTTTTAAAAAATAATCAGCCTTTGTGCCAAAGAGCCATATTTTGGGGTGGCATGTTCTACTCCCCTTCATGATCTTTTCTTTATGTAAGAAATACAGTAATGGGGCGCCTGGGTGGCTCAGTCATTAAGCATCTGCCTTCGGCCCAGGTCAGATCCCAGGGTCCTGGGATGGAGCCCCGCATCGGGCTCCCTGCTCGGCGGGAAGCCTGCTTCTCCCGCTACCATTCCCTCTGCTTGTGTTCCCTCTCTCGCTGTGTTTCTCTCTGTCAAAAAAAAAAAAAAAAAAAAAAAAAAATCTAAAAAAAAAAAAAAAGAACTACAATGATGGGGTCCAAATCAGAAGAAAAGAGTGAACAAAAAAATCCCCAATTTTCAGACTAACAACCAATTACATCCTTGCTATAGATTACAGGAGAAGAGAAAGCTGGAACCTGGAATAGTTCCTGCATTAGTGAAATGTACTGGAATAGATGACCCCAGCTTCCCTTTGGCCGGCTACTGCTCTCCACTGCACTGCCTATGTTCTCTAGGAGTACTTATTATTTTAACCATCCTTTAATAAAAGCTTCCAGCTTTACGCAATGCAATTATTTAATTATTTCTCATACGGCAAAGGACTGTTTTAAGGAAGCAAATAGAAGAATACTGTTTGGTTTTAAAAGAACAATTTTTGTTCAATACATAGAGACAAATACCTACATATATGTAAGGGTAGCCTGTTTCAATATATACACTGGGTTTGTGATCATCAAAAGTTCATATCCACTTAGTGTGTTAACAGTTTTTATGCATCTTATTGGCACAACCAGAAGCAAGAATAACATTTCTTCTGTCCAGTAAGGTCCATAGTCCACAAACATTTACTAATGTTAAGGCTGACTAATGATTGTGTTGGGTTGTTGTCTTTACTTTTTCACGGTGCTCCATCTTACCCAGTTCTGTAAAAGGCTTATTAGAATCTTGCTTCGGTAAAGATACTAAATTAACAAAAGGGGAACTTCAAGGCCCTTGAGATTTCCTTTAAATCTTAGAGGATCAGCTCTAATTCCTAAATCTGGTGAATAATTTTCCCTCTGCCTTTAGTGCCCTGTAGAGGCAACTACTTATGTGGACCCAGGGTACTTTATCCTCTTACTTCCTTTTTATTCCGTGCACATTATTGAGCGAAGTGATTCTTAGGTCGCATCATTTTGGGAGCCACAAAATAAGGCATTACAGAACCTACCCAAAGGACTAATGAACTTAAACGCACCTACAAATAAATGCAGAATCAAGTGTAGTTAATGGATAGTATATCCACAATGGTAAATTTATTTCTTTGATTGGTTTTATAAATAGCTGTATCTCTATTAACAGTAATAGTACAATACCAATTATCAGTGACAGTTTATCAGATCTTGATAATTTAGTTCCAGGTTGTTTGGGGATGACTGGGACCTTTCGACTTCATCACTAGTTATCACGCTCTTACCAAAGTATTTGATTTGGAGAGAAAGAATGTTTCCCCAGCATATCAACCTTCAAACTGGTAGAGTTAATGAAGCTTTTATTTTATTTTTTTTTTAACTTTTTTAAAAAAGATTCTATTTATTTATTTGAGAGAGAGAGAAACAGAGAGAGCATAATCTGAGGGAGAGGCAGAAGCAGACTCCCCCCTGAGCAGGGAGCCCGATGGGCTCGATCCCAGGACCCTGGGATCATGACCTGAGCCAAAGGCAGACGCTTAAGTGACTAAGTCACCCAGGAGCCTCTTAATGAAGCTTTTAATGAGTGTTTCAAGTCCGAGACATCAGAACTACTGCCCATGGTTGTGCATTTTTGCTCTGCATACGGTCACCTGGCCATGGGGGTAAATTGGGGTACAGTTTAGCCCATGCTTGCCTAGCTAAGCCCTGCACCCTTGAGTGGAATTGAGGCTTACAGAAAATGGGGTGCTTTTTTCCTTACAAGAAAAAGTATCGTTTGTACCCAAACCATAGGGAATGTTCCAGAGGGAGGCTTTAAAAAATTCTAAAAGGGTGCCGAGTAGAGTGGAGATGGCTCTAAGAGTAGCTTCTCTTCACAATCATATTCGCGTGTAAATTGTTACCCCTTTAATATAAAGTCAGGGTTTCATAAAATCTGCTTTTTTTTGCACTTTAAGTCTTAATGTAGTAAAAAGGAGGCTAGGTATCAGAAACCAATTTTCATTAATGCCATTAGCAGAATTACATTGAATTTTCTAACATACCAAATGATAGGTGACTAATTTTATTCACAGAACACACATTTTTACCATTAAATAGTGACATTATAGGGGTGCCCAGGTGGCTCAGTTGATTAAGCATCTGATTCTTGATTTTGGCTCAGGTCGTGATCTCAGGGTTGTGAGATTGAGTCCCGTGTCCAGCTCTTGGCTCAGCATGGAGTCTGCTTGTCCCTGTCCCTCTCTCTCTGCTCTTTCCCCCGCCCCCATGCATTCTCTCTCTGTCAAATAAATTAATAAAATCTTTAACAAAAAAGTGACATTACACATGCATACATCAGAGCTCTTAATTTTGTTATTCTGAGAGAGTAAATGTGTGTGTGTAAGAGAGAGACAGAGAACTGTTACCCACATATCACTGGAAAATAATTGTGCCCATGGGCAAAATTGTCCTTGGGCTTTGTGATTATTTTTCTCTCAGTATGTACCCCTGCTCACTCTTGCTCTTTCTGTTTCTTAGTATGTTTATCCTTGGTTATTGACAATAATAATAGAAATTTTAAATGTAGCTACCCTGACAATCAGGGTTAATGGAAGGGAACAACATTTCAGATGATCTGATATGACAGTAGATTTGCCCAAATTTTTAAATATATAATTTTATTGAAATTAGATGAAATTTATGGCATATATGGGAGTTTACCAACATATAATGAAACCACCTTCTTCTATATCGTGTACAAAAATAAAATCCAGGGGTACCTGGGTGGCTCAGTGGATTAAAGCCTCTGCCTTCAGCTCAGGTCATGATCTCAGGGTCCTGGGATCGAGCCCTGCATCGGGCTTTCTGCTCAGTAAGGAGCCTGCTTTCCCCTCTCTCTCTGCCTGCCTCTCTGCCTACTTGTGATCTCTCTCTCTGTGTCAGATAAATAAATAAAATCTTTAAAAAAAAAATGAAAAAATCCAGATCAATTAATAAAGTAATTGGTCTAAAGTATCTACAAAGTTATTAAAATAGCATATACCTTAAGAAATACCCTCTTAAGTAAAACATTAGACCCAGAACCCATAAAAGTAAAATATTAATGTTAGTAAGTTTTATTATGCAAAGATTACCGTGGTCAAAGTTACTTTAAAAAGCACACTAAAGTTAACGTTCAAGTATAAGACTGAGAGAAAATATTGCAGTGCATATGACATATAAAGAGTTAACTTCTAGAATATAGGACAAACCACACAAATCAGTAAGAAACACAGATCCTAATAGAAAAATATGCAAAGGATATGACCTGACATTTGGCAAAAGGAAAAATGCAGATGGCCAGTAAACTTTTAGCTATTTATCTATCTATCTATCTATCTATTTATTTATTTAATTTTATTTTTAAGTAAGCTCTATGTCCAACTTGGGTTTTGAACTCATGACCTTGGTATCAAGAGTCATGTGCTGTACAGACTGAGCCAGACAGGCACGCCCAGATGGCCAAAAAACTTTTAAAAGAATGCATTATTTTTTAAAAAATGCATTATTGTATTAGTAATCAGAGATATTTAGTCTTAAAAGCTAAGGGACATCATTTTTCATCCATCTTATAGGCGAGACTGAAAACAGTTGTTAATAATCCATTAGGAAAGAGGACATAGGAAAATGAATATTCTAGTTCAGATTAGTGTACTATTTGGTAGAAAAATTTGATTGTGCCAGTCATAATTTAAAATGTAGCTATTTTTTTTAACCCTTAATTCCATTTCTAAGTCTCTGATCCAGAAGAAATAATGAATAGTCCCACAAATATTCCAAGAATATTTGTCACCTCTCTTGCTAATACAGCAAATATCACGTACTATAATCTGTCCAAAGTGCATAGCCTGTATTTGCTCACTACCTCTTGCAAGGAACCTATAAGTTGGTACGGATATTATCCCCAATTTATGTTTGAAAAACATCTTTCAAGGATACTAAGGAGACACAATGACTAAATAGAGCATGGGATCTTGAATTGGACCCTGAAACAGAAAAGGCTATTAATGGCAAAACTGGCAAAAAATGAATAAAGTCTAGAGTAAATCATATTATACCACTGTAAATTTCTTAGTTTTAATAAATGTACCACAGTTATGTAAAACATTAGTAGAAGCTGGGTGAAGGGTATATAGGAACTGTCTGTACTATCTTTTCAACTTCTCTGTAATTCCACATTCATTTTTTTATTTCTTTTTTTTTTTTTTTGAGACTATTTGAGAGAGAGAGCACACACACAAGGCCGGGGGGGGGGGGGGGAGGGGTGAGAGAGAATCTCAAGTAGACTCCCTGCTGAGCAGGACCCTGGGTTCATGACTTGAGCAGAAATCAAGAGTTGGACACTCATCCACTTTAGCCAGCCAGGCACCCCTACCTACGTTCATTTTTTTAAAATAAGTTTTTAAAGTTACTCTCAATATCCCACAGTTAGCTAGTGGCAGAGCTAGTTGGGACAGTGGGAGAGAAAATCCATGAAGAGTAAAGACCCTTTAGATACCTATAGGCAGGGAAAGGGACCCATATAGAGAGAATTTGAGAATACCAATTCTGTTATTTGCAAGTTTACTTTTCTTAAATAATAATTTCTTAAATATACTTCTTAATATCTCCTAAAAATAATTTGAGGCCGGCTGTTTTAAGCATTGTTTTAGTTGCTCAAAAGTGCCATAAAAATCTTCTCACTTTTTAGATTTCTGTTCCTTTTTTTTTTTTAAAGATTTTTATTTATTTGACAGAGAGAAACACAGCGAGAGAGGGAGCCCGATGTGGGACTCGATCCCGGGACCCTGGGATCATGACCTGAGCTGAAGGCAGACGCTTAACGACTGAGCCACCCAGGTACCCCTAGATTTCTGTTCTTCTATAACCTAGAGTGTTCTGGGGGTTTTTTTTTTGTTCGTTTGTTCACTGTCTCCTCTTAATGATATTTGGCTGCCCCAGATCCAGGCATCATGTCTGAGCTCAAAGGACGAGAAGGGAAGAGATGAGCCCCACAAGTTTTCTCCTACTTGGATCAGAAAATTCCCTAGCAGACTTCCATCATAGTTTGCTGTCTGAAAGTGGGAGATGGCAAAAAATAAAGGAGATTGAAAATAGCACCTGTGTTAATGAAGCAATACAATGAGGCCCTGAAATGTCAATGGTAATTCAATCTATGGCACTAGGTCCAGGGAAAGTATGTAGAGCCACTTTGGAAGACACTCTGGCGATTTCTTATGAAACTAAACATATTCTTCCCATACAGTCGAGCAGTTGCACTCCTTGGTATTACCCTAAGGAGGTGAGAACTGAAAAGGTACGTCCGCAGAAAAACTTGCCCATGGGTATTTATAGCAGCTTCAGTCATAACTGCCAAAACTTAGAAGTGCTCATGATGCCCTTCAGCATGTGAATGAATGAACTGTGGTACATCCTGACAATAGACTATTATTCCGTGCTAAACAGAAACGAGCTATCAAGCCACGAAAAGATATGGAAGAACCTTAAAGGCATATTATTAAGTGAAAGAAGCTAATCTAAAAAGGCTACATACTATATGATTTCAACTGTGTAACGTTCTGGAAGAAGCAAAACTCTAGAGACAGTAAAACGATCAGTGGTTACCAGAGGTGCGGGCAGGAAGGATGACTAGGCAGAGCCCAGTAAAGCTTTAGGGCATTGAAAGTACTCGGTACAGTACTATAACGATAGCTCCATGCCATCATACATTTGACTATAGCCATAGAACGTATAACACCCCGAGTTCCTTACTGTGAAATTCTGGCTTTGGGTGACTATGATGCGTCAGTGGCAGTACACCATTTGTAACAAACGTACTGCTCTGGTGGACATGTTGATATCAGAGGATGCTGTGTATGTGTGGGGCCAGAGGGTATATGAGAACTATCTGTATCTGCCTCTCACTTTTGATCGGAACCTAATACTGCTTTTACTCTATCAAGTCTTTTGAAAGATTCAAATCATAATAGCTTATTTGGGAAAAATGAAATCGCTAAAAGGGAATTCACTGGGTCGTTCATGGGGGTAGCAATTTGTTACACATTTGTTCCAGGCACTCTACTAATCATTGAAGAGCTAGCCTGCATTATTACGCAAGGTGACAGGAACCCAAACAAATGCCTAGGTGTGTCTTGCAGTGCTCCTAACAGACATGACCAACTAATTCCAGACCTCTTTCCCACTCCTGCCAAATGTGACTTCAGAATCATCATGAACACGACCCAACAGGTATCCACTAGCCATTGACCAGAATTTGGCAAGCTGGGTATAACCTTTTTATTATCCCTTATCTAGTACATTGTATATATGCTAGAATGGAACCTTAATATAAGTGTAAAGAATAATACTGAACTTTCTTAAACTAAGTCAGAGCTCTACTTTAAATTTAGAAATACACGTGTTTTAATTGAAGCACGGTAATCACGCGTGTTATTGTATTCTCGTAGTCCTTTGTCTCCTGATTTATAGGTTATATGCTAAGTGGGTACATATTTTTCTTTCCTTTACATCCATCTCATATATTTACAAAAACGCAGACTGCAAAGTTATCAACGTGATTAATGCAGAGTTTAAAAATTTCCCAGAATATATGCTCTCCCTTTTATATATTCAAATAGATAAAAATCTAGGAATATATTAAACCTTGAAAATTACTGGAAAATATTTCTCAAATGCAGCTGTCTTTACTATATGTGAAATATACTGATGGCTGGCACATTTGGTTCTGCATCCAGTAACTGATGTGTGAGTTAGTTACTTTTCCTGCATTGGTTTGAGGGATTTAATCCTCAACCTTCCACAAAACCTAGCAAGCCAAAAAGTACAAGTTTTGTCACACTACACAGTTGATTTTGCATAGGAACGGTCTTAAAATAAAGACATCTAGTAAACACTGTAAAAGATGATAATGAAATATGACCATCCACAGATAAGAGCTACCATTTTTGAGCAAACAATCCATGAGAAGCAACTTGTATTCATTATCACACGTAACTGTTGCAATAAATTATCTTGTTTAGTTATCACAGTTGTCACCAAGCAGTCTTGAAAGGTGTCAGTGTAACTGTTTAAGGATGTAAAACAACTGAAGTTTAGATTCAAGGTCAATACAACTAGTATGTTGTAGAGCTAGGAAGTGAATTCAAATATAGCCTCACAGAAAAGTGAGTAGGATTATATATGTTATTGAGTAAATACACTTGATTGATTTTCAAATGTTATAGACCAATGCATAGCTATGTGTTATTACATATCTCTTGAGAATCTACAGTGTAACCCTCTGCAGCACAGCCTACATTTCCTAGACTCCCTTGCCACTAACTAGGCTCAAGCCACGGCATGAAAGCATTCATGTCATCTCCCTAGAGGTAAAGCTGCTGGTCCCAGACGTTGTCTTTCCTCCGTCTGTAAGCTTGTTGTTGTGGCAGTGGCCAAAGTCCACCATGCAGAGGAGGAAACCAGCCCAGCAGGTGGCCAAGCAAGAAGGAAGGAACCTGGTCCCTGCTGGTGGCAATTCCGTCCTCCCAGCCTGGAAAACTTGCTACTGGACACGTGTCTACATGTGACAGGGAAATCTTTTCCCATCTTATTTAATTCAATGTAACCTACTATCAGTCTCTTAGAAAATTTAGCCTTAACAAATACAATTTAGTTATCTGATTTTCTTTACTGTCACTCTACCTTCACCCTCTTCTTGAACCCTAACCCTGACCTCAACCCTACACCCTTTCTTTCTGCTCTTAGTTTCAAAAAACCTAAGAGATGGAAGACAAAAATCACATCATGATGTGGGACTACAGGACACAGTTGTGTATTCTATATGTTTATATACTATTTGACAGTTCTCATTGTTCTTGCTTGTTCACACTTTAATTCAGGTTTACTTCCTTAGTGTTTCTCAACAGAATTTTATTAGTACCTGGTATAGACTAAATGTCTGTGCTCTCCCCAAATTCATATGTTAAAATTCTGTCACAGGAGGTGATGGTATTAAGAGATGGGGCCTTTGAGAAGTGATCGGGTCAGAAGGGCAGGGCCTCCTGAATGGGATTAGTGCTCTTATCAAAGAGGCCCCTGAGAGAACCCTAGTCTATTTTGCCATGTAAGGTTATAGCAAAAAGACAGTCTTCTAGGAAGTGGGCTCTCATGACTCACCAAATCTGCTAGTGCCTTGATCTCGGCCTTTCAAGCCTCCACAGCTCTGAGAAATAAATTTCTGTTACTTACAAGCCCCCCAGTTTGTGGGGTTTTGTTCTAGCAGCCTGAACAGACTAAGACAGTATCTACACTTTCCAAGCGTGCCATATCCTGGAGGGAGAGGAAGATAAGCAGGATCCTCTCTCATTCACAACCCAGTGGGATTTCAGACCAGCAAGGAAATAAATACCATCTCGCTGTTCAGTAGTAGAGAAAGAAAGAAAGTCTTATGGGAGAATAAAGAAAAGTCACTTATCTATGCTAGGGATTTCAGGAGCGTTTCCCAGACCGTGTTTGTGTGTTCAGGCTGCCATAACAAAATACCATAGACTGGGTAGCATAAACTACAGACATTTATTTCTCACGATTCTGGAGGCTGGGGTCCAAAATCAAGATGATGACAGATTTGGTTTCCTAGTGAGGGCTCTTTTCCCGGCTTGCAGAAGGCTGCCTTCTAGCTGTGTCCTCACATGGCAGAGAGAGAAACAGAGAGGGGAGCAAAAGCACGAGCAAGCTTTGGTCTCTCTTCCTCTTTTTATAAGGATGCGAACCCCATCATGGGAGCTCCACCCTCATGACCTTATCTAAACCTAAGTACCTTCCCTGGGTCCTACCTCCAAATACCATCGCTTAACGTTTCAAGGTATGAATTTTGATGTACACAGTCAGTCAGTCCAAACACAGATGATGCAAAAAGTGCACTAACTACCGGAGGTACGCTGACTCCTAGCCTTAGAGTCCAGTTTGTTTTTAAGGCATGCAGGGTACCGGAAAACCGAAGACCTCCGTGCTTTCTCTTCATTCTGCAGATACTGTGGCATTCGGGTTACTCTCTGCCTCGGACCGTGTAGAATAACTATCCCTTCGCATTTACAATTTTAGTATATGTGCTGCCGAAGCGAGCACTCCCTTCGCATTGACAAAGCGGGAAATAACTTACTCCAAATACCATCTTTTATCAGAAAGGGCTTTGTGTTAGTTTTGTATGTTTTTTGTTTTGAAATAATTACATGGTCTTAGGAAGTTGCAAAAATAGTCCAGTGAGATCGCCTGTACCTTATGTCCGGCTGCCTCCAGTAATAAAATAATGTAGAAATACAGTACAGTATCAAAACCAGGATTACCGAGCTACTGATACTCACATATCACTACTTTTTACAAGCACTGTGAGTGTGCGTGTGCAGCTCTGTGAATCGTACCACACATGTAGGTTCATGTAGCTACCGCCAAATCAATATACTAAACTGTTCCATTGTGAGAAAGGGACTCCCCTGTGCTTCCCCTTTATAGTGGACTCCCCGGCCCCAAACCGTGATAACAACTACTATGTTTCCCATCTCCATAATTTTGTTATTTTCAGAATGCTATGTAAATGGAATACTACGAAATAAAACCCTCTTCTTTTCCCCTTGAAACATCAAGGATGAGGTACAATGCATGTGACCCATTTCCAGCAGATACCGTCTCTCATCTGGCTAATTGTCAGGCTTTCCCTGGATCTTTCTTTGTAGTATCTGCTCTTGCTACCTCTCCTCTGTTAATGTCTGGGGAACAGAAGCCAGACCATAGCTCGCTGCCTCGTCTTGATTAAGAGGCATGTAGGACCACATTCCTAACCAGAAACTCTCTGACGGGGCTTGACAGAGCTCAGTCACCTAGTTTACACGCGAAAGGACACTTTTTCCACAGTATATTGAGAGGGATGATGCATCGTGTTCACTAGAAGGTTGGGGCAGCCATTCAGGTTATTTTTCCTCAAAAGGCCAACAAAATACATTGACATCGGTGATCACTGTTGCATCTTTAGATGAAATAAGTGTGAGGGGAGAGAAAGCCAACCGGCAACAAATACCAAGCATCAGCAGCATGGTCCTTCACTGGCTGGACCATCGAGAGAGGTCAGACTGGAACACGGAGGCCAGGTTGCCGGTGAGCATCGTTGCACCAGGGCACCTGGTGAATTGGCGGCAGGTGTTTCTCTTACCTTTGGTGCATGGAACAAGCTGGCTTCGCTACTAATAATCTGCGAGCTCATCAGGGCCAAGGCATAGGTGTGCTCTTGCTGTGGAAAGGAAAAAGACAAAGGGTGGGTTTTTCTTGACTAACTCCAAACCCTCCTTGCAGCTTAGAACAGCATCAGATGGGTTTTATTAAATGTAAAAAGTTAAGTTGTACCATTACTAGAAAAAATGAAGACACATGTGTATGCAATTTAGGATTGGAGAAAACTTTCAAAGCATCATAATAATATAAAAGAGTGACTTTTCAAAAAGTTTATATAAAATAATATTTTTGGCAACTCCTAATATATAAGTTAAAAGACAAGTGACAAATGGAAAAACATTATATATTTCGTAGTATAACGGGTATATAGTGGACAAAGGTGGCACACATGAAGGAAAGGGTTAATATATTTAGTGTATATTTATATAATGTTATATCTATTTCATTTATTAATGCCTCTTGATAATTAAAGAAAAAACTATAAATTCTCCAATAGACTAAAAATGACATAAACAAGCATTTTTTTAAAAGTTGTTTTTTTTAAGATTTTATTTATTTATTTGACACACAGAGAGATCACAAGTAGGCAGAGAGGCAGGCAGAGGGAGAGGGGGAAGCAGGCTCCCCGCGGAGTGGAGAGCCCGATGCGGGGCTCGATCCCAGGACCCTGAGATCATGACCTGAGCCCAAGGCAGAGGCTTAACCTACTGAGCCACCCAGGCGCCCCAACAAGCATTTTTTTTGAGGATAGTTGACACACAATGTTACAGTAGTTTTAGGTGTATAACATAGTGACTCAACAAGTCTATATTATTATGCTCTGCGCACCAAGAGTGTAGCTACCGTCTGTCATCATACAGTGCTATTACAGTACCGTTAACTATATTCCCTGTGCTGTTCCCTTTATTCCCATAACTTATTCATTCCATAACTGGAAGCCTGTGTCTCCCACTTGCCTTCACCCATTTTGTCCGTCCCCCGCTCCCCACCCCGGCAACTGTATTCATAGGTCTGATTCTGCTTTTTAAGAAAACAAATATAAGTATCTATTGATTGCTACTTCGTGCCTGGTATAGTGCTATGTAATGGGAAAAGAGCAACGTATCAGAAATTTAACAATTTATTGGAAGGTTACAGGAAATTTGTAGTATAATAGGAATAATATTAATAGTCAATAAATATCAAAAATAAATACAACCGGCGTGCCTGGGTGGCTCAGTGGGTTAAAGCCTCTGCCTTCAGCTCAGGTCATGATCTCAGGGTCCTGGGATTAAGCCCCGCATTGGGCTCTCTGCTCAGCAAGGAGCCTGCTTCCTCCTCTCACTGCCTGCCTCTCTGCCTACTTGTGATCTCTCTTTCTCTGTCAAATAAATTAAAAATAAATAAATAAATACAACCTTACACTTAGCCAAAGAAGTGCAATCCAAACAACCATAAAATGTAATTTTCAACTGATTAAATTGCCAATGAATAAAAAAGGAGCATAGTCAGTGTTGATTTGAGTGTTGGGAAACAGGCATTCTGCAATCTACTAACAACTTCTTAGATGTAATTACCAAATATATTAAAATTAGTGTATGTATAGACACACATATATACATACACACACAAAGGTTAAAACATTGCTTAAAAGTGCAGAAAAAAATGGAAATGTAAATATTGCAGAAAGGGGGATGGGGCAAGAACTTTACGTTACATTTCCATAATGGGGTACTACGCACCGATACAAATCATGATGTAAAACTACGTTATTTATGTACAAGTTTTCAGACCAATGTGCATAGCATTTTATTTTTGTAAAGCTAAATACACACATGCCATGAAAGATGGTGTTTTTCTCTAGATGGTGAGTTTTCATTAGAAAGAAATTATTTTACTCCTACTCTGTATGTTCTTCTCTTTTTTTAAACTTAGAATTCACAATTATTACCTGTGAAAACAAAGCGATGAAGAAGAAGAGGCAAATTAAAACATCGGAGTTCTAACACACTTAATGGCAGTCCATTAGCATTTCCTTGAGCTTTATTTTGTGTTTTTAAGGCTGTTCAGGAATAGTAGCTAGTTTGACCCTCAAAACAACTCTCTGAGTTGAGTATTATTTCAGCCGAGCAAAAAGAGCTCTGGAACACACTCACAGTAGGAGTGTCAAATCAAAGATTTATCACCAGTGAATTAAAAGGGAATTGTACACATTAATCACTGCCGGAAGCCCAAGATGAGCGAGACAAGGTGGAGCTGCCCTCCTACTTTGTTCTCTTTCCCCCAGGAGGTGCACTGGAGGCCCGTGTGCTCACTTCTTCAACCCAGTGGGGTAACTGTGAGCAGGTGGAAACCGCCAAAATCAGGGTCTGCACACAAAGCACACTCAACAGGCCACACGGGGAAGACTCTTTCTTCCATAATAAAAGCTGGACCGGTATTACGTGGCCACATGATTTCTTCCACCTGCAGTTTGCTGTATAATGCTTCCAGCAAGGCTCTGTGCAGACTTAAATATCTTCCTCTAAATTGCAGAACAGTCCCTGTGATCTATAACAGGCATGGCCTGTGTGCATGGGCACATATGCATACGGACAAAATGCTTTAACAAAGCACTTTAACAAAGTGTTTTTACTTTTTAAAATTTTAATCTCCTGTGACAGGCAGTAATATTCTTCTTTTATAAATCTAGACTATGTAAATGTGCTTGACTAGATGGCCATACTGCTGGTGAGTTGCCCAGCCTGAACTTAAAACCCAGTTTCTTGGGACACCTGAGTGGCTCAGTGGGTTAAGCCTCTGCCTTCGGGTCAGGTCTGATCCCAGGGTCCTGGGTTCGAGCCCCACATCGGGCTCCCTGCTTGGCGGGAAGCCTGTTTCTCCCTCTCCCTCTGCCCCTCTCCTGCTCATGCTTGCTCACACGTCCGCCCTCTCTCTCAAATAAATAAAATCTTAAAAAAACAAAAAACAAGTTTCTTGGTTCCAAGGCCCATTAATGTCCTGCCACCTCAGAGGTCCCCAACATATTTTTGGCTCTGAAATTCTAAAACTTTGCTTCCCTGTAAGAGGAGAGCTTTAAATTAGGCAGCGTGTTGCTTTCTCAGAGGGGGGAACAACGTAACCACTAAGGATGCCATCAACCTTAAGAAGTTGTAGGATCAAGACCAGTGTCATTACATTTCGGGAGCTACGTCTCTCTGTTCACCATTGTATCTGCCTTAGCGATCCCATCAGTGAAAAACTTATTCTCCAGTTCATTAAACCATGGTTAGCATGACTATATGTGTGTGTGTGTGTGTGTGTGTGTGTATTCAAATGTGCTCAACTAAATGTTGTTTTCACTTTTGACAAGTCTCATGCTGCTCCACCAGTAGAAACTGACAAAAGAACCCAAGTTTAGACTTGGCGAAAAGCACAGTATTCCTAATAGATAAATTTTAAGTTGCAGAGTTCTTTTTTCCGTGGCAATTTTCTAAGTTATTCAATCACTGGAACTTCTGAAAATTCCTTTTCAGTAGAGCACCGAAGCAATTCTGTTGCTCCGAAATTCTTGATAACTTACTTAATATAGTGCAGAGGTTTTTGTGAGGTAAAGCTTGGTTTCCGAGTTCTCACTGTCCCTGTGTTTTCCCCTGTGAAGCTGTGAGTGGATATAGAACACTTTGCTGGAGCCAGGGACCTTCTGAAACTCGCAGGTTTCATCATAAAGAGGATTACAATGGATTTATTGTACATAGGAAGTGAGTTATGAAGTATTTTGTGTTAGGCATTGTTTTAACAGAGAATCTTTCTTGAAAATTTGGTGTTGGCAGAAAAGAACACTCTCGCCTGAATGAACAAATTATTTTCCTGAGCACAGATTTTCCCATAAACTCAGTCTTCCTTGAAGAGTTATCGATTTACTTCTTGGCTTATGAATCACCAGTAAGACTAAAGAAATCAAAAGGAAAATTAAAAACATATACTTCCAAGTGAGGAAAGAGTTGAATCTTTTTCTTTTTCATCCTCTTTGATGTGACCGTGGTGAGAGAAAGCTCAGGAGCAGCTGGGTAGCCATTTTCTCAGTAGCTCTTGGAGTAATCAGACCCCACCCCCAAAATAACCGTTATTGCTTAAAAGACCAAATGCGGGCAATATGGACCTCGATGCCTGCGGTATTTCTGGGATCTTCAACTTCTGTATTTAAGTGTTAGTCATAATCAAATCAGGTAATAGATATTTTTAGTCACAGGGTCATGGTAAGTGTGCCCAGAACGGTTTTCACAAACCTGAAGAAATGAAGACGATGATACATTGTCACATCTCCTATCTAAAAAGCTTCAGTAACAAGTTTTATTTTTTAAGCACGACGGGAAACACACTGGCTGTTGTTTCTTGAATACCGCATACCCCTATGGGATGCGGTATTTTTTTTAGGGAGGGAATGTTTTTACACACCTCTTTCCTGTCCTCAGGTCTTAACTTAAATGACAGATACTTACTGAGGCAGGCTCTCTCCAATTCACTTTCGCCACTCCCACCCATTGTTCTCACAGTATTCATACTTACCATTATATTCTAATATTTGTATGTAGTTACTTGTGTGCTTATTAAATTTTGTGGTTCCCTTTGTGATGTAAGGTCTTCTAAAGCTATTGTATCTCAAGTGTAGGCTGAGTGGCCGTGAGGTTAGTGAAGTGTGAGCTTCAGAGGTACTTCCTTACGTTAGTAAACTTATATTATTTTCTTCCAGAGGGCTCCCAGATTTAATGAGTACTGCTCCCCCAAATCTGCATTTGTCTTGACCACTATAGCAGATACACTTTAAGAATTCAAAAATAATTTTTAAAAGGATGCTATTCAGGCTCCTCTGGGCCCATTGCTGGATTTCAGGGTTCATTTAAAGAAGGGGTCTACTGCATTGAAGCAATTTAACTTAAAACTCTTCCTTAATTACATTCTCTTGTTTCAGTGTGACTCATTCAGCTAAAACTACCCTGAGTTTGGCTCTCTATTCATCTAGAGGACTTAAATTCATTTCTATCTGTCACAATACTCGTAGTTTGTGGGTGTTTTTTCCTCTTTTCTCTGTTACCCAGTTGTTCCTTATAAATATTACGTTTGGTTTCTGAACTACATCCTGCTGATGGCTTTCGTGTGGTTTGGAAGATAGAAGAGCAGATTCCCCCCAAAATGGCAAAAGGATTGGGACACGCAGGTTATCTACACCTGACCTAGGGAAAAATACGGAATTCTCGAGTTAAAATACAGGGAGACCCTGAGCTGCGGGAAACACCACTTTTGCCCAGGTTGTTCCCTCTTCCCAAAATGACCTCCCCGAGCTTCTCTGCTTGGCTGACTTTTCGATTCTCACCATGGCAAAGGGCCTCCCGCGAGTTATAGCTGCTCCTCTCCTCCCACTCCTTGAGTTAGGTATTTCCGATATGTAATGCTCTAGCTCTCTGCAAAAAACTCCCTCAGAGCACTCTCCCCAGCCATTCTTCCTTTTGTGTGCTTGCTTCCCCCCACGGAGAGATGATCAGCGCCCTGAGAGGCGGAAGAGCATGTTCCAGTTGTCTGGCTTCAGCACCAGGCAGAATGCCCGGCAGCTTGGGCGGCCCGGTATGTCCTTGATGACTCGACGGCGAAGTACGTGCACTGTACCTAGACTCCAGTGGGCGACGCACTGGGAAGGGAAGGCTGCAGGGAATGTAAGGCTTGATCCCACACCGCCAGATGAGTCGACATTGACTTAGTGGAGGGGCAGCACCGTAGGCAGCGGAAACGGCGCGAGAAGAGGCAGAGAGGTGGGAGTGAAGCACGTGGCGCTGCCACGACGACGAGGCAGGGCTCTTTGGAGCTGAGCGATTATGTTGGCCAGTAGGAGACCCACAGGAGCGGCGATATGTAAGGTCTGAAGTAGCAAGTAGAGCTGTTTGTTTTGGGTGCACTAGCCAAGAGGGGAGCTGTTGCTGTTAGAATCCAAAGGCCAGGGGAGGTTGTAATTGTTCTCACTGAATTTGCTGAGTCTTCCTGTTCTCGTTTATTTCATTATTTTTCAGGAGAATGTTAGGTTGTAATTTCTCTCTGGTCTTATGCTGTACGACGTAACTAATATGGCTCTTTTGGACAGAACTGTTGGGAGCGTTAATTAGAATTATTATGTTATATAAGCATTTAAAGCCAGAGTAAAACTTTGGTAATGGGAAAACCTTGGAAGACATAAGCTTCAAACCATTCTTTATGCTTTAGCATCACATGACGATACTGAGAAAACCAAGAACTGATGTGATTAATGTCAAATAATATCTATTTCAGTTTAGGGGCAACTATTATTTGAATGACAAAATGGGACACGTGGCAGAAAAAAACAGTCTCAAACTTTCGAAGAAGTTTATTTTTCTCCCTTTAAGATACTAATGCAAACGTTAGTCGTCAACTAAAATATACGAGAGGGAAGACTCTTTAAAACTCTACTTTTAAATGCTTTCTAACACTAGAGAGTGTATTTAGTGGCAGGGAGAAAAAAAGAAAAAGCAATCTGGTACTTAGCCGTCAGTCTTCTTAGAACCATGACTTAGAAACCTGAGGCTTCCAACTATGTCTTCTGAATGAAGTTCTCAACTTGATACAACAGGAAAAGCTGATTGCATTCTACTGAACATAGTTGATTTTATTAATCAAGTGTGCCTGCTTTCATCACAGAATCTGCCATTAAATGAAATTAATATTGAAAACATTTTTCAAGATGATTTTGTTGTGCCTTTTATGTCAAAGTTTGGGGCCATATTAAAATCATCAAGTACTCAAACCCAAGTGCTCTGTGGTAGAGGCCGGTATATGATCAAAGAGGACTGACAACCAAGTCAACTTAGAAATTTGAAAAAGCCACACATAGGCCTGAATTTCAGAAGTATCCTCCGTGGACAGTTTATTTTTATACAAAGTAACTTAAATTATTGTGTTCTTCTCAAAAGAGCAGAAACTGTAACTAAGAGAGTAGAATGCCAGACATACCACTATTCTGACTTCTTGGGAAGGAAACAGCAATGGTGAATTTAACCATAAGACAGGCAAGGGATTCTTCCTTAAGTATTTCATTCCTCTAACAATTAAGGGTACTCATGGCTTCTTCTGATGGAAAAGTAAAGTCATATCAAAACTTCTACAGATAGGTTTTCTCCCACAGGAGACCTAAGAAACTATACTAGAACTCCCATGGAGTCTCAGAACACGTCTTTGCCCTGACATGCGTGTATTCAAGACAGTCAGGCCTTTGTACCTGCTGAAATCACCACCTTTGCTGAAACATAATTGTCTCAGTTTTCCCTGTTTGAGTATCTGCTGCTATCAGACAAATCACTTAGTTGCTTAAAACTACAGCAATGTATTGTTTCCTAGAATTCTCTAGGTCACGAATTGATATAGGGCTTGGCTGGGCGTTTCACCTGCTCTAGGCAACGAGGCGGTAGTCACCCTCCCGCTGCATCTGGCTGGTGGCTGAGCTAGTGTCGGAGATACAAAGCTCCACTCATGTCTGGTGCCTCAGTGCTCTTCCTCGCGGCCTCTTTCTGCTCACATGATGGTTTATCCTCCAGTTGTATGGCCTAAGCTTTCTCTACATCATGGAGGCCAGCTTCCTGTCCAGAGAAAACAGAAGATGCCTCTTTGGTGTGAGGCCTGGGACTCACACCGTGGCAATTCTGCTCTATCCTGTGGTCAGAGTAAATCACAAAGCTGGCTCAAATTCAAGAGGAGAGGAAACTGACTCCATCTCTTCATGATGTGCTTTCAAAAAGGGAAAAAATTGGGGCACCTTTGGTGGCTGAGTCGGTTAAGTGGCTATCTTTGATTGGGTCATGATCCCAGGGTCCTGGGATCGAGCCCCACATTGGGCTCCCTGCTCAGCGGAGAGCCTGCTTCTCCCTCTCCCTCTGCCTACTGCTCTGCCTACTTGTACTCTCTATCTCTGTGTCAAACAGAGATAAAGGGGGGGGGGGAGAATTAATGTGGTCATCTTTGGAAACGAAACCCTGCATCTCTATGTAGGTGACTTAGAATCCCAGACTGGCTTTCCTCCTGTTCCCAGAGTAGCTCTGGGCTCATCTTTCGGCACTGTGTACAAGCAAATATAGGGGAATGTGGGAATTTACAGTCGAACAGATCTGGAGTTGAATCATGGTTCTTCCTCTTCTCATTTAGGTAATACAATATAATGAAAGCACACCGGAGCGATGTCTTCTATATCTGTGAAATTAGGATAATATTACTACCTTGGATAGTTATGAGAATTAGAGAATGGCATGTATCAGGTGCTTAAGAATGTCTGTTGTTGTCATCATTATTATTTTTTATTATTAGATGAATGTTGGGGAAAAGCTTCCTAGCATACTTCTTCCTAGAATTCTTTCTATTCAGAAGGCAAATTGAAAGACTAGAAGAAAATTGTGATGCTCTTCTGAGCCACTCCTATGAGACACTCTAGCCTTCCCATGTCAGAAGCCTCTTAAATGGAAGAAAATCTTAGAGAATTAAGGATAAACCACACATTCAGAATTTTAGGCTGATTGTGAGAGAGGTGAAGATTGCTGATTTTCACCCCAACATACAAATGGAATAAAATCCTGAGAGGAAAGATACAGGACAATCTATCACAGACTTCGTATCAATTGCTTTGGTTACATAATTCAAATATGTATTAGTAATATAATTATATGAAGTAGACTCTCCATTATGAAATATTATATGTGATTCATAACACATATGTGTATATATTTTTGTGTAATTTCTTATATATATTTGCATATACATATGCTAAAAGAGAGTCATTCTGTTAATCTTCCTAAAGACAGTAATTTATTATTTTTGTTGCGTGAAAGAAAGAGCATTCTACACAGGTAGCACATACTTCGGTCAGGACTAGCTTCATGGGCACAGAACCTGTGCACTTGAACAGGGGCCCATGCTTAGAAGTCCTCATATTTGTCACCATCTTGAAATCCTTAGCAATTTTTGAAGAAGGGGCCCTGCATTTTCACTTTTTTCACTAGGTCTGGCAAATTACTTAGCTGGCCCTGACTTCAATTCACTGTTAACTATGAAATCATCCAATTTTGATTAGAAATTTAAAAAAAAATTTTTTTTTTTTTTAAGATTTTATTTATTTGACAGAAACAGCGAGAGAGGGAACACAGCAGAGGGAATGGTAGCGGGAGAAGCAGGCTTCCTGCGGAGCAGGGAGCCCGATGCGGGGCTCGATCCCAGGACCCTGGGATCATGACCTTAGCCTAAGGCAGCCGCTTAATGACTGAGCCACCCAGGCACCCCTTAAAAAAAATTTTTAATGTTTATTTGTATGTGCATATCAGTAAGTAGATACATGAATAAAATATTCATAGATAAAATGTCCATCATTCAGCAAATAACCATTGAGGGCAGACTTTTATGGAAGTGAAGAATATACTACTTTATCATGCATCAGTATATTATTTGATATATTTTTATCAGAAAGACAGAAAGATCAAAGTTTTGCAATTCCTGAGACAGATGTTCCAAAGAATGTTACCAGAAAGCTCTTTATTAACTATTCAGAGGAGGGCCAGTGACAGGTAGATCCCTTCTCCCCAAGTGTCAGCCTCTGGGTTGCCCACTTAGTTTCCATGTGCTCACTCAGCCAAGAGTAGTAACCTTACTGTCACAAAAATCATTTGCATTGTGCAGAATAAAGTGACTCAATTGCCAAAAACAATGTTGACGACCAAAAAACAACAGTTCTTTTTTCTCTTAAAATAAAATTAAGTATGATAATGGCACATTGAGCTTGAGGAATGACTGGAGCTCGCCCTCACTCTCTTTTTTCTACGTGTGGTTTTAGAATTCCTTTGGTTATGAATTAGTCATTCCTGTATGTAGAAACTGTCTGATATAAAACATCAGACAATTTCCAGAAACTCTGTTTTTGTGAAACTTTAAAAGATAAAAAATAAACAAATGGGGGCACCTGGGTGGCTCAGTCATTAAGCGGCTGCCTTCGGCTCAGGTCATGATCCCAGGGTCCTGGGATCAAGCCCCACATCGGGCTCCCTGCTCGGTGGGAAGCCTGCTTCTCCCGCTACCATTCCCTCTGCTTGTGTTCCCTCTCTCGCTGTGTTTCTCTCTGTCAAATAAATAAAATCTTAAAAAAAAATAAATTAAAAAATAAACAAATGGCCAAATTAAGGAAATCAGTAAAAGCTGTGATAGTGAGGGAGGTCTCCTGGCTTCCAATGGCTTTGAAAATATAAAGTAGTAAATCAAATTTCATTTTGTCCTCACAGAAGGCATCATGAGAGCTCAGACTCCTTCCAGAACTGGGATTACCAAATGTTTGCTTCTTAGTAATGATAGCCCTGGTAAGAAAATTGCCAATCTTCAGCTTATTCAAAAATCCCAAGTCTTTATTAAGCCCAGTCAACAAATGTGCAGTTCAAATTCTATTTTTGCCTCTTCCTGACAAATCTCTAATTAAAAACACAATGATTTTAAGTATCACACTGAGGCAGTGGATTATAGTTTATGCTTTCTTATCTCTAAACTTAATTTTTTTAAGATTTTATTTATTTATTTGACAGAGAGAGATCACAAGCAGGCAGAGAGGCAGGCAGAGGGAGAGGGGGAAGCAGCTCCCTGCTGAGCAGAGAGCCCGATGTGTGATCCCAGGACTCTGAGATCATGACCTGAGCCGAAAGCAGAGGCTTAACCCACTGAGTCACCCAGGCACCCCTATGCTTTCTTATTTCTTTTTTTTTTTTGCTTTCTTTATTTTTTGCTTTTTTTGCTTTCTTATTTCTAAATGTTAATATAAAATTGCAGCATCTAGAGAGTCTTCCCCACCTTTTATAAATGTTAATAAAGAATTTCAGAAAAACCAAGACTATAAGCAAAATGTCCGTATATATGTGAGAGCTTTGATGACAAAGACCTGTAGTACACACATACACTCAAGTCTTGGCATTATTTATGAACAAAAGAAGTCTTAACCGCCAACCCTAAAACACTTTTAGCTACGTTACTATTTTCTTAGCGTAACAAGTAGAAAATAGTTTGTGTCCTGAGGAATCCATAATAAAACCTCAAAGGCACATTGTATTTTTGGTCAAGGTATGGACAGTAGATTAGATTACTGTTGAGCAAATATTCATTCCCAGTATCTCCCACCCCCACCTAGGTGAGAAGAGTATATGCATCCATGATCCACTGATGTTGAGTTTGGCCATGTAATTTGGCATAATGTAAGCTGAGACTCGAAATGTGCTTGTGTGATTCTGGGCTTGGGCTCATTCTGTTCCCATTGTATCACTGCCACGAGAAGAGGGTACAGGTAGCCCCCCTGGTGCCAAGAGGATGAGAGATACATAGAGTGGACTTGGATCCTAGCTTCAGCTTGGAGCCAAGCCCAGACAAAGTCAGCCGAGATCATAAAACCTCAGCCAACCTACAGAAACATGAGAGAGAAATAAATTCTTCCGTTATGCACTGAATTGGGGTTTCTTCTTTTTTACACAACACACCTGTGACAACAGCAGACTGATTGAACACAGTCTTCAAAGAACCACCCAGGCATTTTTAAGCTCTTCCAGGGCAAACTCTGGTTCAATACATACAGAGGCAAGGTCCATTAGATTCATTGCTAGAATTGTTAAACTGAGACACCAAATAGGTGATTAGTTGAAAATAACATTCTCTACAAGAAATTATTTGTGCAAAAGTACTGTTTATATTAAAATACACATAAACTTCAGTTATCCTCCACTGTCAAAAATATGTTCATCCTGACATTCACCAAATATTTTTTAACGTCTATTATGCATTACCAGGCACATGTGAGGATCATTCAAATTCCTAACCAGGGGTGGACAAGGAGTGGCCCAGAGTTCAATAAGCACAGGAAATGAGATCCATCTAGGAACTTTTTGACAAGTTCTCCTCATCACTCCTGATCCATGTTGTCTCAGTTGGTGTCTAACCTCTGAGTTGACTTGGCTATTTTCAGAAGTTTTACTACTATTACTGTTCAGTACATTTCTCTACCTCTTGTTTTTCACTTTCTGTTTTTACAGCATTTAAAAAAAAAAGTCACAAGTCAACAAGAAGAAAATGCTCCTAGGAAACCTACCTTCCTACTTTAGAGCAATTTGGTTCTTGGGAATAGGAGAAAAGAATGGTAAACTACTCAAATTTTTACCACAAGATAAAAATTCATCTATGACATGAGGAAAAGAATAATATAGACCCATGCTCCTCAGCACTGACACAATCACATGATGTGTCTGAAAACACTAATGCAAGTCATTTCTTTCTATTTAGGGGCAGTTTTCAGCCATATCAAGTTTTCTTCTTATAAAAAAAAACAACTTTTCACTATTGCAATAATATATCTCTTGTACAGCATCTCTCACTAAATGAAAATGCATTTCCTTTTTGTAAAAGCAAGGAAACAATTTTTTAAAGAAAAATTTTTTCTGAATTTTTATTCTAGCATCGCTATTATGGATATGCTTTTGAGTTTACTGCTACACAGTGGTCCAGATGGCCCAAAATAGATCTTATTAATGAGCAGTTTGCTATTATGATTGATAAGTTCACACTACAGTTGTGTTTCATAAAATATGTATGTTGTTTGTTTTATTTGGTTTCGTTCGTTCTTGTTTCTCCATGATGTTTTTGTTTGAAGTTGATGTGTCTCATTCAGCTATAGCTTGGTCATTTTCATGTGACTTTTCTTGGTGTTTTTCTTTGGGCTCTTTATCTAGTCATCAGTCTAAAAACCAGAAAAAGGAAACAAAAACTGGTTGCACTCAAATAGTAAATGGTTTGGCTCAGTAGAAGTATAAAAGGGAACTATTGTCTAAAATCATTATTAAGGGGGCCTGGGCTCAGAGTCCCAGGATCGAGTCCCGCACTGGGCTCCCTGCTCAGCGGGGAGTCTGCTTCTCCGGCTCCCTTTGCACATCGCCCCCAACTCGTGCTCTCTTGCTCACTCTCTCAAATAAATAAAATCTTTAAAAAAATTATTGAAATTTTCAAATAGGATTTCTGTTTTATATAATTGTATGTATTTTATTACCTATAAATCCTATGCCTCATTGCTATGGATATTTCAGAGCTTTCTTACTCTTTAAATTCTTCTACTGTTTTAAAAGTGTGAGATCATGAAAATAGAGTTAAGAAAAAAAAACCTAGGTGCCAAGATAAAAGTCATATTGAAAGACCTAGATTAAAACTAAAGTTTAATAGGAAATACTTACCTAGATTTAAAAGCACAAGGTTTTTTTATGAATAACTTTCTTGAAATGACAACAAATGTACACATGACTTAATAGTTACCACAACATTAAGTGTAGGTGCTGTAGAACCTGGAAATTTAATAAGTCTGGAGAGAGTTTCTTCAGTTTTGCAAAGGCATGACTCTAGGCAGTGAAGAATTACTTTATGCCTTATTGATTCATTCTCAGAAAATAAATTTTTAAATATACTCATCCTAAGGCTCAGCTCAGTGTCATAGTATACATGACAGGATTGTGACAGACCCCAGAAACCACGTGCCACTGAAAATAGGAAAGGACCTCCCTAATGCAAATACCAAATATTACACATTAACCACAATATGGCTTGGCCATCAATTTCACACTCACTTGTAACTGCAATGCACACAGCCATCTCCTTTTGAATGAACTTAAGTGCATTTAAAAAAAACGCATTATGGGCGCCTGGGTGGCTCAGTCATTAAGCGGCTGCCTTCGGCCCAGGTCAGATCCCAGGGGCCTGGGATCGAGCCCCGCATCGGGCTCTCCGCTCTGCGGGAAGCCTGCTTCTCCCGCTACCATTCCCTCTGCTTGTGTTCCCTCTCTCGCTGTGTTTCTCTCTGTCAAATTAATAAAAAAAAAAATCTTAAAAAAAAAAAAAACGCATTATACTTATAGACACTGACATTTTTAAAAGCTGTTCAAGTTGAAATCAAATTAGAACTAACCAGTTAATATTTGTTTTAATAGGAACACAAATGACTCAGCATAGGAAAAGCCAATAATGAGTTGTTCTACTTTGCCATCGTAATGCACATTTAACGTGTTGTCCTTCACACAGCAACACGGTGCCACCGTTAACAGACCATCTGCTTTCTGCTGTTTTTCAAATGCGGCAGTGAGTTTTTTCTGAAGCAACTACACTGTAGAACTTAATTTCACCAAATTCTCTAGATGCCTTAACTAGAGGTACTGAGTATAAAAGTTTAACTCTTTACAGAATGTATTTTATTCATTACTTTATTATGCCTGTAGTGTAACAGTATTCTGAGTGGATTAATTTATTCATTGACACTGAATGAGAACTTAGTATCTCTGTTAATTAAGAGTAAAAATAGTTTGGGTATTCATGGGAATTGTAAGCTCTGGTACCAAAATGTTAACAATTTCTATGTATATTCAAGAGAATTATGGGTGCTTAAATTCTTTTCTATATCTTCTAAGTCTTCTGTAATGGGTAAGCTTCTCTACCCATTCTTGAAATGCTGGCTTGGCTTCGTGTTTATCTTACTCTGTACTCTCTTTCTTGCCAATCTCATTCATGTGCATTGCTTCCATTTTCAAATACTTGCTCATGACTTCAGATGTACATCTCAAGGTCAGACCTCTCTGAACGTTCAGTTTCATATATATTTCTGCTTGCCTGCTACCTTCCCTTGAATATTTATCAAAGGTGCTTCACATGCAACCTTTTAAAAAATCGAACTCACAACCATACCCCCAAATTACATCCATTCAGACGCCCAGTGTTGGTACACCATACACTTGCAGATTCCCCAATCTCAGCAGGTGACGCAAGTGTGAGTGCACGCGCCCACACCACGAATACAAGCAGGCATTTGGGACACTGTTGTCTCCTACACCATCCATACGCACACTAGCATGCGAGGAGTGCATATTCTGTTCGGACGTGGCTTTCTCGTCTGTGCAGCTTTCTCCATCTCCAGCGTCACACTCCTGCAATTCTGCGCAAGTATCCGGAATTCTTTTTCCTACATGGTTTTGTTTTGTTTTCATTGTTTCGGTTAATCTGTTTTCTACATTGTGGCCACAGAGATCTTTAGAAAATGCATAGCTGATCAGGTCATGACCCTGCTTTAATACCTTCAGTGGTTTTATTTTGCACCTGAAAAGAAACCCAAACTCCTTATTGTTCTTCCAGTTGATTTTTGCACTCAGACAAAAGTGGTTTTCTTCCAGTCTGTTGAGTGTATCAAACTTATTCTTCTTTCAGACCCTTGCACATGCAGGTCCCTTAAGGAACAGTCTTGAAACCCTCCCCCACCTTTGTTATTCTAACTTGCATCTATCCTTTTCCTAGGTTAAAATACTAATTCTTCGGGATAGCCTTCCCAAACTTACTGAATCAAATAGTATCTTACTATTTTACTGCCCTGTCCTTTACCTTCATAAAGTTGAACAGTTGGTAGTAAATACGTGTGTGTGTGTGTGTGTGTGTGTGTCTAGTGGATTTATACCTGTCTCTCCCACTAGATGAAAAGCTCCATGAAGGCAGGTTGTGCCCATAATTTGTTCACCATTTTATCCTCAGTTCCCACCACAGCACATAGTCAGATTCTTTGCCAGTAAATGACTATTGAATGGAGGATTGTGATCTTTTGTATTCAGGAAAATATTAAGGTGGGGAGTGAAATATCAAAGGTCTGGTTGGTATTCAGAGTACACAGAATCGGATCAGGTTCACTTGCTATGAGAATGCATGAATCTGACTTTGAGATTCCACTTCCGACTTGAGTAAAAAAGACAACTAACTAACTGTTCGTCAGATGAAAACAAAATAGTTTCTCCTAAATAAGAGAGCTAAGCTAAGAGCATATTTCCTAAGGGTCTTCTCAACTGAATGCTCAGGGTGATTCTATCATGAGCAATGTCCTTGCAATAAATATCACATGAATCTTTTCCTTATAATGACTTTAATGGTAGTTTATAGTTGAGATCCTTCATTTTTATGATCAAAATTTTGAATAATATGACAAAGGGAAAACAAAAGAAAAGGTGAAAAGAGAAAGTATTGACCAGGGCTGATTACAATACATGATACGGAAGAAGGTTGCTTATCCACTGTCAAAGAGTCTTTGCCTCTTCTGAGCATTAAAAAGAGCTCTTTCGACACCCTTCTCTGCCTCTTGTTCAGTCTAGGCCTTTGCTATTTTTAGGCCTTTGGTCAAGTTCCTGGCTATAGTAAATAGAAACTAAATACACAAATGGAAGTTTTTTAATCTCACGAGCCTCTCTCTCTTTGCTCATATAATCCAGTGACTAAAAGTGACCAGAGGTTGTGTACGATGAGGCACAGAGCACACTCGTAACGCCGGGGGTCCTCAGTAAATAAGGAGTTCTGATGATTTTCATTGTACGGTATTTGTCTTGCCTCCTTCCTTTCCCCCCTCTTATCCCTGTGACTCCACAGTAGATAGATATTTTAGAGAACAGGGTGAGAGAAGCTCTACGCCCCATCCCACAGCTCAGTCACACCTCAGATGTAAAAAGCGGTCTGGGAGCTAATGACATTTTCCAGTCACACCCCCTTCTCTCTTGGGACACATCTCACTTGTAGTGGTTGAGAATTGGTTTTTCCATCCTGTCCCTTCTTACCTACCCCGTGAGTGCACATGCATGCACTGAGATGCTTAGTTTGACCATGCCACTAAGAGTGAACGTATAAAGAAAACAAATGAACAACAAACCCAAACCTCTTAACCCATCAGATTTTAAATGTTTGAAACACCCCAGTATCCCTTTAGAACTTCCAAATGGTGTTTTCTTTGCAGGTAAAAATCTACTCTCTTGATATAGAGCTTAAACGACTGCTAATGTCTAAAATACCCAAACTTTTCTCTTTGCTTGGCAGCCATTCTTTACTTTTTTCCCTTCATTTCGAAAAGAGATTCCCAACAATCCTTTTGGGAAGATAAAATATACAAGCCTCTAGCGTTTAAGTTGATTAAACTTGTGCCTTTGTAAGCATCTTTTTTTTCTTCTTCTTCCTTAAATCCTTGTACCTTTCCTATTTTCAGCCAAGGAAAATTTTATCAACTACCTGGACAGAACTTGCATGATTATGATTATGTATACGTTGTTATATTTGTTTGGCAGATTACTCCTTTCCAAGTACATTAATAACATTTCATTTGAAACTTTTATATTACCTACACGTTTTCTGTAGATTCTAAAATTCCTTTCCATTCATAGTAAGCAACAGTAACAAACAGTAAATATTTGTGATAGGCTAGTCTGCCAACCTCTCAGGATAGCATCTGAAGCCTAGACAGGCAAACGTATGGTCAGGTTGAGAGGCAGGCTAGCGGCGAGCCGTCACCAAAGCCCAGATGTCTGTGTTCCAGTTGAGTGGTCCATGTATCACTCTTCATTTTGTTATATGAGCATTGCTACACCTTTGAAAATAGTAAGACGAAAGGGTAATTTATTGCTGCCTACATTTAAAGTTATTCTAATGGAAAGAAGAATGAATGAGTTGTAAACTTTGTGGATTTCCATTTAGTGCCCTGAAGAAACACAGGAGGGCTCATTCGTTACTGCATATTCCACTCCTGGCATGGCGCTTAGCTTTATATGTATTTGTTAAATAAATGACAAGCAGAAAGAGAGTAGCTGCTGAGTTGATAAAACCTGAAGGCATTAATGATGAAACAACAGACCCCTTAAAGTTCAGTGTTTGAATGCAGCCTCTCAGTTTGGGAATTAGAAGCCTCAGTTTTGCCCATTGGGGCACATATCCCATGTAAGCAGTCACCTGATGGATGCTAACACCTGTGAGGCACAGTTGTTTCAAAGAAGGTAAAAAACCAACCAAACCAAAACAAACCACAGGATTAGAGACTTTAAAACCGTATGTTCTAAATTTAGCACAGAATATGCAACTTGGGAGTTCTAGCTATAGTTATGGTCAGAAATTCTATAATCATTTTTTCTAGGTGTGGGAGGCAGAATAATTAAGATTACCCTCAATAATTTACACCCCCATTTAATCACCTCCCATTGAATGCAGGAGGCAGCTGTGTTTATGATGGGACATCACTCCCATGATTAAGTTATGTAGCACAGCTGACTTTAAGGAAGGGCGATTATCGTTGGTGGACCAGACCTCATTAGGTGAGCCCTCAAAAGTGGCAAGTTTCCTTCTTCCTGGAGAAAGAGATTCAGGTATTGAGGATTCTACATAAGGGAGATTCTCCACTGATGGCTCTGAAGATGGAGAGGGCCAATGGCAAGGAATGCAGTCAATTTCTAGGAGCTGAGAGTGGCCCCTGTCTGACAGCTAGCAAAGAAAACAGAGATCCCAGCTCTGTAGTGACAGGTTAACTCGATTCTGCCAACAACCAGAATCTTGCAAGTAGTCCCTTTCCAAGAGCCTCCTGGTAAGAACGCAGCACAGCAGCAAGACACCCTGATAGTGATGACCTGAGCAGGAAACACAAATGAGTTGCATCTACACTCCTGACCCAGAGAAATGTGAGGTAATAGATGGATGCTATTTTAAGCCACTGAGTCTGACATAATTTGTTATGCAGCAATGAAAAACTAAGGTACTAGGCTTCTCAAAGGATGGATCAAGACTGATTTTTAGGACTTTCTCAAAATTTCAATCCCAGAAATATTTCTAAACAACTAGTAATTCATGAAACGTACAAAGTGTTTTCTCATATATACTTTTACTTCATCAACCCACCAATTCAGTAAGAAGAATATCCTTATTCTCCACTCTAAATATTTTTAACATAATCTCATATAAGGTAATTTTATTGCTCAAGATCACAAAGGCAGATAGTGGAATGATGCCTAGAATTTAAAACAAGGCCAGGTATAATTAAGTATTACTGTTCTTAGTGTGTGAGGACAGGATCAGTATTAAACACTTAAGATTCAACAGGACTAGGGCTAGGGTGAGGCAAGTGAGGCTTGAGCTCAGAGTTTAAGGTTAGAGGTAGACCAAACAATCTCAGTAATCAAGATGAATTATGCTTTTATTCAATATTGGAGAAAATAAGGTTAATGCCAAAAATCTATGATGAGAAAATATCACACTTTTAAATAAAGATACCATCCAGGGACTGAAAATAGAGTTAAACAAGTGAGGCACAGACTGTCGGGGTCATCCAAG
>CM053612.1:84755602-84793046 GCA_028646535.1 Procyon lotor | reverse complement strand
TATATCTAAAAGTGACCTGCTCAAGAAGTAAATAATCAAAAATCCAAGTATTTAATTTACTAACAAGTAAAATGAGAAGTTGGAAAATCTTTCTTAATAAATTGAGAGTACATAATAGCATATTGATTCAAACAGGTCTGATGTTTTTGCATTGGCTACATTAATGAATCGAGTCCCGAGTCTATTAGGACAGCCCTATATTGAGTTAATCTGTGAACCCAGAGGAAGCGGTATACAATTTTATCTTTTATGTACATGCATACAAACTAAGAGAGTAATAACATTCAAATTAGTTGCCATGTCCACATTAGAATTTATAAAGAAAAAAAAAAAACTCAACTGGCATACTGACTGGTTAGCTAAATAGAAAGAACATAGAAAATATATTCCCTCAAAGAAAACTAGCCTTGAGTAAATTATAGTAAAATTTTCTGTTTTCTGAAACTATCTGTAGGTACAAATGATATGTAATGCGACAAAGATTAGGGCCTGAACGTGGATTATTCCACTGCTGCTCATTAATAATTATTATAAATGGGTGAATTATTCATCGAGTTACTAACTGATTTAGTTTTGAAGCAATATTTTTGTTATTTAAAATTACAAAAAATACAGTTCTGATCTAAAGAGGTTACTGATACTGATGAGACCAAAAAAAATCTAGCTTTCTTTACCTCTCTATATATCTAGCTCTCTAGGCAGTAAAATGGGGCAATTGTAAGACTTATCTCAAGAAAATAGAATGGAAAATAACAGAAGATTCTACCTAATGATATATTTCAGCTAATAATCTCAGAAATGACAGAACTCCAGAATTACCATTCAGCAGCCCCTAATGGGTTAATGGATGACACTGATGATCCTCAGTGACTGCCAACATTGCCACAAAGGAAACAACAGATGTTATGTGTCTCCTAATGGAATTAACATAATGTCACTTCTCGGGTGATTCTGCCTACAAAGAGACAAATAAATAAATAAACCTTAATCTGAACAAGCTTCCTATAACTATTGAAGATAAATGATACTGAGCATCAGGTATACTGTTATTTTATCCATTGTAATGTACGTGATGGAGAATTTTCTCTAATAAAGTGATTTTGTTATAGATGTCTTTAAATTTGGAAACCCAAGTAAAATGGAAGCATTTTTAGCAAAATATAAATCACTGAATAGGTCCATAAAGAAATATAAATCTTTTATTCAATGATAGGACCCGAAACTGTAGTCCTGATATATCCTCAGGGCAAGTTTTGCCCTCAAAATGTACCAGGAGCAGCCAGGCTGAAAGGGTCATTACACCAAATGATGAAGGAAAAGCTAATCAGCACATTAAGTAAGCTCTTCAAAGCCATACTAGAAGTTGGGAAATTACTCAACCACTTTACCGGGCTAACTCTCCTTGATACAAAGACCACATGAGTATGCCCCAAGAAAAAAATATTTGAGTCAAGCTCACTTTTATACATATTCTAAATAACTGCATAGCTTATGCATTACAGCAGTGAATTAAATGAATTAAATGAAGAGGCTGTGTCCAAGGAATACAAAGATCATATGACATGAAAGAAATCCATGAATTGGAATTTACTATGTTAGAGAACAGAAAGCATTTTATCATGTTCTGAAAGTAGGGAAAAAAACCTTTGATAAAATTCAACACCAGTTCGTGCTAGTAGCTATTAGCAAACATAATAGAATAGAATTTCCATAATCTAAAAGCAACAGCACACATACGTAAGTGTGAAATGTTAAAACATTCCCACTAAAGTCAGAACAGGATACGGAGGTGTGGTACCATTTCTACCATTGTAAGCCAGACTGGTTTGCATAACCAGCATATAGCCCTACATAGGAATACCAAAATAAAATTTATGGATTACGAAAAGAGATAATAAGATCCCACAATTACAAACTCCAAAGAAATTGGCTGTCAAATATTCAAATGTATAAGGCACTTCAGGAAACCGATGTAGCTCACTATAGCAAAATCAGAAGTCTAGCCACACAAAATAAATGGTAGAATGTATCATGGAGAATATAGCATTCCAAACAGTAGCAATATCCAAAATATACCTAAAAAAGGAACTAAGAAATATGTACATGATGTTTATGGAAGCAAATATTTTTAAAAAGTTGCTAATAGACTTAGGTAAAAGAAATCTCACCTAGAGCAGTACACCACGCTCATTTACAGTGTGCAGAATATTGTACAGATGTCAATTCTACTTAAATTACTTACAGATTTCTGCCTTACCTGATGGATGTGGCTCCAGGTCAGCAGAAGAGACGTAGCCCAGCACCAACAACGCATCAGGGTATGACACTGAGTGAGGACTGAGGGGAGAACCCCCTCAAGAAGAAGGGGCAACAGAGAGATTCCCATCCTCCTTGCCCTCCCACCACCTCGGCTGTCAGTCTTGGAAGGTTCCAGTCATGACTGCTCAGCTCTGCTCCTGCCTTACTTCCTACTGGGGTTTCTGAGGGAAATGAAAGCCTTGGACTGACGAGAGCTAACTTCACCAGAGGAAGAAGGTCCAGGTCCTGCCCGTTAGGAGTCAGGCAGGACCCCTATTTGACTTCCACATGATTCCTCCGCCACTGAGGCAAGTACTGAGTACTAAGTAGACTCCCCCAGATACCCACGCGAGATTTTATGCTGGGGAGCCCAGGTGGGCGTGGCCGGAAGTGCTCTCCCTGAGTTCCGCTACATGCGCAGCGGAGCCTGAGTTCTCGGTGTGCGAGGTGTACAGGTGTGGTCTCACGCCCGCAAAGGAGGCGTGCCAGGACTGGGCAGTTGTCAAGGTGAGTAACTTGCTAGACCTGAAGGGATGCACTTCTTTTAGAACTGATGTGGCCCGAAGAGCCTGGCCCTAGTCCGGCAGGCCCTACCCCCACTGTCCCGATCTCGTGGTTAAAGCATGGCTGTTAGGCCTAACGCCCCCTCCCTTCGGCCTTGGGCGTTTGTGGGTTGGGAGGTGTTTGGCTGAAGGGGCAGCCTCAAGTCAGCAGAGGGAGGTTTCAAAGGACCCATCAGGAGTCAAGTGTAGTATTCTGAGTTAGAACTGAGGTCACAAGCCCCCACAGAAGAGAGGAGGTGCGTGGAGTCTTGCTCACCCGTTTTGTGGGTTCCTAAAATAGTACCCTTAAGAGAATAAGCAGAGGCAGTTTTTCTTGGAGCCCAGGTAGAATATCCTTATCGAGGCTAGGCACATCATCTGTTTTGCCATATTCTAGGGTGACCTCTTCATCCACCTAACTGCTTAAACCTAACTCCTGCCTGCCATCCCTGACCAGTGTCACCATGCCTCGAGGTCAGAAGAGTAAGCTCCGTGCTCGTGAGAAGCGCCGCCAGGCCCGTTGCGAGACCCAGGCTCTGGAGGAGGCTCAGGCTAATGCAGCAGCGGCGGGAGAGTCCCCCTCCGCGGCCTGTCCTCCCTCTGAGGGTAGAGCTGCTGCTGCAACTCCTAGCCGTCCTCGGGGAACCGCATCTTCCACCCGTGCTGATGCAGCTCTTTCAGGCACCGATTCAGATGAAGGTCCCAAAAACCAAGATGAGGGAAGCCCCAGATCATCTAAGGGTGCAGAGGTCTCACGCAGAGACCCGCTAAACAAGAAGGTGGTTTTGCTGGTGCAGTTCCTGCTGCAGAAGTATCAAAAGAGAGAGCCAATTACGAAGGCAGACATGCTGAAGTTCGTCGTCAAAAAGTACAAGTATCATTTCAATGAGATCCTCAAGAGAGCCTCTGAGCACATGGAGCTGGCCTTCGGGGTTGATCTGAAGGAAGTGGATCCCATCCGGCACTGCTACACCCTGGTCAGCAAACTAGACCTCAGCTTCGATGGCTCGCTGCACGACGAAGAGAACATGCCCAAGACCGGCCTCCTGATGATGGTGCTGGGTGTTATCTTCATGAAAGGCAACTGCGCCCCTGAGGCGGAGGTCTGGGAAGTCCTGAATATGATGGGCGTCTATGCTGAAAAGAAGCACTTCATCTACGGGGAGCCCAGGAAGGTCCTCACCCAAGATTTGGTGCAGCTGAAGTACCTGGAGTACCGCCAGGCGGCTGGTAGTGATCCTCCACGCTACGAGTTCCTGTGGGGCCAGCGAGCCTATGCTGAGACCAGCAAGATGAGAGTCCTGGAGTTTCTAGCCAAGGTCCATGATACCGTCCCCAGTGCCTTCCCATCGTGGTATGAAGAGGCTTTGAGAGATGAGGAAGAACGAGCCCGGGCCCGAGCCGCCGCCAGGGCTCGCACCGCTGCCATGGCCAGTGCACGTGCCAGGGCCCTGGCCAGCAGCCTCTCCCACCCTAAGTGATGTCTACAGCCGGTTGACCAGGTGCGTCAGCGTTAGAACGGTGGAGGGGGAGGGGCAGGGTGGGGCTGGAGAAGGGGGTGCCATCTTTGTGTTCCTCTGTCATATCGGTAACATGGAATTTCAACCGCCCCCCTCTTTTTTTTTTTAGGTCTTACATCAAATTGAAGTTTGAAGCAGATTCTTTATGGAAGGAAAAAGCAGTCCACGCGTTAAGTCATCGATGGCCAGGGTGGGTCTGGAAGGAACAGTGAATATTGTCTATGTGTTCCTGTTTTATCTCATAAACTTAAGAGTTTGTTTCTTTCTTTTTTCTTTCTCTCTTCCTTTTGCTTTCTTTTTCTTTGTTGTTATTTTTCAAATGTTATTTCTTTAACAGAAAGTTTACATAATTTTCAAATCTGAATTTATGAATGATTTTGGTTGGTTATTACTCTTCAGTAGATTTAGGATTAGGAGTTTTATTAGTTAGTAAGGCAAATTGGGAAACCTTTCATATTTACCAAAACAAAAACAATAAAGCATGACATCATAACAGGCTTTTCCTTGGAAAGGCGAAAAAATGGAGCAGTAAAATTACCAGGATCAAAAAACGGAGGAGAAAGAAGTAAAAGAGGTTCCATTCTCGGTTTCCCCTATACACTTTAGCTCGTTGCTCTGTAAGGATAGAAGATGCATACACGGATTTGCTTGGCTTATTGAAGAATGGAGGAGAAATAAAATGTTTAAATAGTAGAATTCATGCTTGCTGGCTCATTTATTTTCCAGATACTAATTGAGCGTCTGCTCTGTAAAAGTCAGTGTTAGAAATGGGGAAGCTAGGATATAAAACACTCCTGGCCTTAGATGGTGCAGTCCAGGAACACTAATCCTATGAATACGGTGGGGAAGGACCCTCTAAGACCCAAAGGACCAGTAAGAAAGAGTAAAGAGGGAAGGAGGCAGGGAGAGGGTTGGGTGAAGTGGGACGGGGAGGGGGTCTGGCTGAGCGATGAGGTATAAATTCCCTGAAGAGAGGCAGTTTGGGGTTTTTAGGAAACTCTGAGCCCCTGGGTGGGATAGACTGTTAATTGAAGCGCATGGTGGGCCACATGGGACTGTGGCAATGGTGAGCCGAGAGGCCAGATGGTTTCTCGGTGTTGAAGGACGTGTGATGCAAACCTGCTCTTAAGGTTACCTTGGTTTCATCAGTAAACCAGAGGAAAACCTCCTCCACAGGCGGAAATGGAAGGTATCTTGTGTTCTTGTTCACGGCAGTTGGACAAAGAGCACAATCTCATTTTTTAGGCACAGCGTCTTCAGGGAATATCTAGTAAGGGTGCTACTCCTTGAAGGTGGGATGCTGAGAAGTTACAGTGTTGGCTCTCTGCTCTGAATTGGGTGGGGAACCGGGTCCCAACGCACTGAAAGGGCATTTTATTTAGATTATCCTGAGTGTAATTTTGCAAATTCTAAGGGAAGATTAGATTTTGGGTGGTGGCGAAATGGGTGAAAATAAGGGTGGTTTGGATGGAAAGGGCACCTGGGAGTGAAGGTCTTGGTCCTTGACACGTTCTGGGACGTCTGAGTTGCCTCTGGCTGGGGGAGACTCTTCCACACCCAAGTTAACTTATCCTGAACTGGGGAAAACCTCCTTCGGTTTTACTTGCTGAGAAGCATTATGGGCTAATCTGGTGTTATTTGTCCTAAAAGCTGCATATTCCGTGATCTCTCCTGAATTAAAAAAATAAATCTCAAACAATTAAAAAAATAAAAAAAATTTCCCCAGGGGGGAGGATGGTATCATCTGCTATCATCTGCAGGTAAAAAAAAAAAAAAAAAAAAAACCTGTGATAACTACCATTCATTGAAGACCTACTATTTTCCAATTACATTGCCAAGTGCCTCATACCCACTAACATTTATTCCAACAGTCCCGCAGGATGGGGCTTCTCAGACATACTTTGCAGCTGAATAACTTGTAATTTTCTCAGGTTCACATGGCTGATAAGTCGCCGTGCCAGGACTTGATCCCTGGTTATATTTGACTGGGGCCCACACTTTTCCATTCTCCAGCCCAAGGCGACCTTCTGTCTGTTCATTTTCTACCCTTCTCACTACTCCAAGGTGTATCACGGGTCATTAAAGACCCAGACGCCGTAGCCACAGTGCTAAAAGCAGTCCTGGTGGAGGAAGGTGAATATGAGAATAAAGCACGATTTGGGGATTATGTGTGGGCTTTGTTTAGTGAGGCTCCTCTTGTCCCAGCACTTGTCTGCATTACAGCTCTTGTCTCTTGAATGTGTGCCTTCCTGTCTGAATTGGAACCTCATCTGCTAACCAGCTCTCCACTGGGTCTGCTGGAGGCTGTACCCAGCTTCCTGAAATACAGACAGTCCTGAATCACCTGCCCTCGCCTTAGAGCCTTCCACCTCCCTGCAGGTGGACCTTGGAGGTCCCATCCCTCAGTGGATCCATAGACCGTGAGGTTTAGGTACTGGATAACACAGCACACCCCCCCCCCCAATCCCTACGACGATATGGAAGTGTATTCCAAATAAACAGGTGGTTGGATTCTTACTTACAGAATAGACTGGTTCTTGGGATGTAACTGAAGTTAGATAGGGGATCTTGTAAACAGCACAGATATTGTCAGTAGGATTTTGCAGGAGTGTGGTATTTGAGACTGGCACTGAGCACCAAGGACCGAGCTTACATAGATGGTCATCAGCAATCAAAGCTTCCCTTGTAATTTGTTAACTGTGGAAATCACTGTACAGCAAACATCTATTGAGGCTGAATTCCCCAGAACCTGGAGTTTTTCTAAGGGGAAAAAAATGGTTTCTTGACAGACATACTATCTTGGAATAGCAAAGACTAAATTTACCATTCCTCTGCTGCCTCTTATCTCAGTACTTGCCCCAGAGGAAAATGCTGGTTTGTCTTTGTGCCTAATGGCATTTGTCAAAGTGTCCTGCACGTTCAGTCATGCTAAGGATTGCCCAGTCTCCCAAGTGTTGACCACGCTTCCACGAAAAGAGACCATTCTCATCCTCTAGAGAGTCTAGAACTCATTTAAAAGGTGAGTACAGAAAGGTGCCGTTGAGTGCAAAAGGTGAGCCCTCTTTACTGAGAATTTACAGGATCTTTTTGAAAATTAAATGTGGGCGCACCTGGGTGGCTCAGTGGGTTAAGTGTCTGCCTTCGGCTCAGGTCCTGATCCCGGGGTCCTGGGATAGAGCCCCGTATCGGGCTCCCGGCTTGGCAGGAAGCCTGCTTCTCCATCTCCCACTCTCCCTGCTCGTGTTCCCTCTCTTGCTGTGCCTCTGACAAATAAATAAATACATAAAATCTTAAAAAAAATGTGATCCAGTCTTGATATGGATTCAAGTGATGGATGAATGATCCATTCAAGTGATGGATCCATATCCATCACTTGAAAGCACCTGCCACATAGCAGGTTTGGAAAAAAATGGATGAATTGCAAGGCAAACTGGCCGCCTTAGAAACTCCAAGAAGACGGTTGTTTTCATAACAAAATCCAAGGGTTGCTCTTTACTGAGCACCTACTATATTACAGTTTATGGGAGAGGCCGCAAGTGCTCATCACATCACGTCTGGGTCTTCTTCCTGGGCTGATGGGGAGAGTGCATTCCGTCCCTACTTAGGAAGGGTCTTGCAACTGGACACTGAAATGAGAAGACAGTGTGTCACCTCCAGGCCAGGGTATTTGAGAGCCAGTATGACTCCTCCAGGGTTTCTGTTTGATTCAGCAGCAAATGGAGACACTTGTTGAGAAGTGGAGCCATCTGACGGGAGCCACCTGGACCGCTGGGTCATCTGAAAAGAGGAGGCCCCGCCAACTCACATCAGACCATGTGTATGACAGACTAACTTATTGTTTTAAGCCTTGGCAGGTTTGCTGTTGGATCAGCCGTCGGTCACTTTATCCGATTAATGCACAGCTGCTATCTTTGTGGTGAGATGTACTGAAATATTTTAATAACGAAGATAATAGTACATGTGTTCCTTTAAAAACTTCTAACAACCCACATCAATTACAGTCTCCCTTCTCCTCAAAATTCAGCTTCCTCCTCAGAGGTAATCACAATGAACAATTTGATGTGTGTCATTTTAAAGCTGACCTGAGACTTTTTCTTATGCAGATGTGCTATAAAAATATATTGAATTTTTAAGATTTGTCATTAACAGTGTACATATTATTCTGCCTTTTGTCCTTGACATAATAAAATGAACACAAGAGAATTCCATGACAGGACATACAGATCCACCGCACTCTTTTCACTGATCCCTGAGTTTTTTTTTCTTTTAAAATAGGTTTATTGAGATACCCAAAAATCAGCTCATACTTAATATGTGTAGTTGGATGAGTTTGGACATATGTATACATCCGTGGAATCATCATCACGATCCGGGGTAAGATGTATCCATCACCTCCAAAAGGTTCCTTGTGTCCCTTTGGCTATTTGTTTTTCTAAAAACATGTCACATGAGATCTCTCAAGCGTATTTAAGAGTGTAGTACGGCACTGTGAACTGTAGGCCCAATGTTGCACACAGGTCTCCAGAACTAATTCATCCTGCATACCTGAAACTGTCAGTAGAACAACTCTCCATTGCCCCCTCCTCCCAGCCCCTGGTACCCACAGTTCTATTTTCTGATTCTACAGGTATGATGACTTCAGGTACCTCACATAAGTAGAACCACGAGGCATTTGTCCTTCTGCAACCGGCTTTTTTCACTGAGCACAACGTCCTTCAGGCTTGCCCGTGCTGCTGCAAATGGTAGGATTTCCTCTTTTAAGGCAGAATAATACTCTACTGTGTTGACCCCAAATGAACAAATCTTCTTTTTTTCTTTTCAGTTTCAAAGGAAGAGAGTTTTATTCGAGCCCAAGTTAGGACAGCTGCCCGGGATACACAATCTTCCAAAAGAAGAGAGTGCATCAGGGAAACAACATTTGGTGCCAGGTTAGAAGAGGTTTTTTTGTTTGTTGTTTTTTGTTTTAACAAGAAGAGTCACAAATCATCCTGACAAAGAGCCTAACAGAAAGTTACAGACTTCATCTTATGTTTTTAGTATGTGCAGGGCTATAGGACTATCATCTTAGGGGAACCAGGGAGGTTTTTTTTTTTTTTTTCTTCTTTATGTCTGGAATGTTCCTTTCCTCGTCGTTTCAGTACAGTGTGCTCAGGGCAGAAAGAGAGCTTATATTTCAAGGTTTTGCTGAGTCATTTTGACCTTGGTAAATGTTAAAGTAAAGCTTCAGTGGGAACCTAGGAGCAGGGCCTGCAAACATGACAAGTTGAAAATTTCCTTTATTTTATCAACTGTGTGTGTGTATGAATGTGTATTTATTTATTAAAACATATGAGGCGCTTGGGTGACTCAGTCAGTTAAGTGGCCAGCTATTGGTTTTGACTCAGGTCATGATCTTTGGGGTCATGGGATCGAGCCCCGCATGGGGCTCCATGCTCAGCAGGGAGTCTGCTTGAGATTCTGTCTCTCCCCTTCCTTGCCTTCTGGATGTGCTCTCTCTAAAATAAATAAATCGATCATATATATATATATACATACACACACACACACGTATATACACATAAATACACATACACATATATATACATGTATATGTACGTATGAGGGTATGTATGTATGTATAGATCACATTTTCTTTATCCATTTCTCCTCAGTGGACATTGAGGTTTTTTCCATAACTTGGCTATTGTGAATAGTATTACAAGGAGGTTAAAAATGCAGGTATCTCTTTGAGGTCCTGAATTCCATTCTTTTGAGTATTTATACCCAGGAATGAGATTGCTGGATCATATGGTATTTCTATTTTTAATTTTTGAGGAACTTCCGTGCTATTTTCTATAGTGGCGGCACCATTTTGCACTCCTACTAACACTGTGCAAGCCTTCAATTTCTCTACATTCTTGCCCTCACACTTTTTTTTTTTAATAATAACCATCCTAACTGATGTGAGGTGATATTGCATTGTGGTTCTGATTTGCATTTCCCTCATAATTAATGATGTTGAGCATCTTTTTATCTTTTGGACCTATTGAAGGAGACCTCGTCAGGAGGAAGATAGGAGCAATCAGGGCAGTGCGAGTCTTGATTACACAGAGACGTTAATCATGTATTGTTGGCAACTCCAATCATCTAGTTCCAAGCCCTCCCCGCAAAGACCAGGTAAAGATCATCTTACTTATGTTTGTGCAATAATTAATTTAACCATTCTCTTCCTAATACACATGTAAAGTGTTTCCCATTTGTTGCTATGATTAACAGGACTGAAATCAACATCTTTGAACATGAAATCTTGGGCAAATGTACATGCTTTCTCATAGGCAAGATGTAGCAAAGTGCAAGCCTGATTTAAGCAGGTGACTGTGAAGATTGGGAAGTTTTACAAGTATTGTTGAACTTCTGTTCAAAAATGCTCTACCACTTCATAGTCTGTCCAGTTAATGTGTGTGAATACCTTACATCCTCCTAGGCATTTTATTCATCATACTTTGAAATTTTGGTCAAACTTTGGGGTGAAAGATGGTCTCAGTAGTGTTTCACTTTCTATTTCCTTTTTTCCAAAAAGGTTGAATATAAAATTCGGTGACTCGCTCACCCCTAGAGAGTGCGATTTCTGCATTAACGTCTTGAGTGCCTGGATTTTTCTCGGCATACTTTTATATTTTGGAAGAGACATTCCTCCTTTACTTATAAACCCAAGGGCTTCACAGAATGATCAGTTGCTGAGCAGTGGAGCCAGGCAGGGCACCCTTAGCTTGTGAGGGCTGGAGGTCAGAGCAATTGCCAGAGCCCACGAGAGAGAGAGAGAGAGAGAGAGAGAGAGAGAGAGAGAGAGAGAGAGAGAGACACCACATGTAAAACCTCATCTAGAGAGCCGAGGGCAGGCTGGTGGTCAGCATTCTGGATCGAGAGTTGAGCACAAAGTGGACAAAGAACCATAAGAAGAGCTAGGAATGTGGGTAGCCAGTCCAAGAATATTTGTTAGTAGGCTTGGCGACTCTCTGAATTGCCACCACCAGCTGAAGTTGTGAGGTGGTCTCAGTGGGCAGGTCTGCTGGATGAAAGGACACGCTGTGAACCCCCCCCCCCCCAAGTCTCCTTGCCCAAAGTAAGGCAGAGCACAGATGGCTTTCTGGCATCACGCGGTGGTGCTGCCTGCTGGATCCTGGGAGGGTCACATCTCCTGGCTGCTGTGGTGGCACACTGCGTCCTCGCCAGTGTTCGGGCTGGGCAGGTTTGCTAAGTGATGACAGCTGAGATGGGCCGTGAGTACCCATGAGCAGTGGCAGGGCTACCACTGCAGGGACGTGGGAATTGAGGGGAGATAAGCTTCGCCAATTGCCTCAGTGATTCTACCGATAAAGGGCTGCGTGTGGACATGTCTGGAAACGAGGACCGAGACGGTATCTGCAACTCAGGCTGTCCTCCCTGGTTCCTGACCTCCTGGCACACCAGAGGCCAGATGCCCTACGGCTCTATTTGGTGGCCTCTATTGCCACCAGCTATTTCCTAGGGTGAGAGGTTGACTCAGAATGCAGACATTTGTAGGGCGGATGGAGAGTCTGTGACGATGGGTCTGTTTATTAAATGGACCACGGATGACAGGGGTACATGGAGTCCAGAGCTGTATCTTTCTGGTTATAATAACCTAGACCGGATGTACTTGAAAAAACAAGTCTGTACTACTTCTCTCCGGGTTGTCCATGATCTGTAGCACAATGTAAATCACTACTCACTGTGTAGTACGGGGAGGATTTGTGTTTCTAAGGAAGTCGTGTTTATTGTCTAAGTGGCAACTGAGTGAGAGTAACGTAGAGTGAACAGGACAGGAAATAAGGTTTATTTCCCTGCATTAGAGATTTAATAGAAGTTGTATATTCTCCCTTTAGCAGGTTTTCCCCTTTTATTTGTGGCTGCTGCTTTATCTTTTCCACCAATCACAACACAGATGACCCTTGCCTCTCTTTCCACATTTGCATAAGTCCGTCTCATATCCCACACTCTTTGTATAGTTCTATATTTTATTTGAAATCACTACATCTATCAGAAGCATATTATCATCATTTGGCTCAATAAACTGCGGTTAGACCCCAGAAATTGTGGCCCAGAAGGACAGAGAAGTGGATATTGGCAAACACCAAAAATTGTACAAGTTACAGCCTCCCTATTTAAAGTCTTTCATTTTGAAATAATTGTATACTTACACATAAAATTGTAGACATAGTACAGAGAGTTCCTGTGGCTCTTACAACCAGTTCAGCCAAACAAATCTGTGTACGTTGTGATAGTTCATTTACCAGAAGTCACAGATTGACACTGGTAGAGTAGTATGTAACTGCAACCAGATCTGGATTTCACCAGGCTCGAGTAGACAGGCAATCGGTGCTTCTTGTTATGTTTTGTTTTCTTTGGTATATAGCTAAAGACATTTTTATCCCATGTATAAATCTGTATGAAATCTACTGGAATACAGACACAGAAATTTCCCCAAACCCCAAAGAAACTCCCCATGTTCCTTCTTTATAATCACAGCAGATGTAATCCTTGGCGACCACTGATCTATTCTCTATTAGTATAAGTAAGTTTTCTTTTCTGAAAATGTTATATACATGAAAGTTAAAATGACGTAATTTTGTGAAATGGGTTTTTTCAGCTGGCCTAATGCACTTGGGATCCCCCCAAGTTGTAAGAACAAATAGTATATCCCTTTTGATTGCGGAATAGTATTCCCAGTACAACACTTTATCCACTGGCGGGGGTTGGAGTTATCTCTGGTTTGGGGCTGTCACAAACACAGTTGTTACGTACACTTGTGTGTGCTATTTTGTGTGAACATCTACTTTCATTTCTCTAGGGTAAATTTTGAGAAGGGGCTTGTTCTGTCATACAATAAGTATATGTTTAACTTTGTCAGAAACGAGTATGTTGCTTTCCAGAGGTCCTGGACTATGTTACACTCTCACCATCAATGAATGTCAGATCTACTTGTTCTATACTCACAGCAGCACTTGCTCTTTTCAGTCATTTCTGCTTTATGTATTCGAGTAGGTATGTGGCAGTATGTTGTTGGGGCTTAAAATTACATTCTACTAATGGATAGTGATGTGACTATTTTGTCATCTCCTTATTTACTATCCATATATCCTCTCTGGTGAACCGTGTGTTCAAGCCTTATGCTCCTTTTCTATGTAGATTGTTTCTTGGTGTTAAATATAGAGAACTTTTTTAGGGCGGTGGGGGATGATATGCATGTGATAAAAGTATCTTCAAAGAAAACACAACCCTAAGTCTTTGGGTAGGTGACTGGTAAGGATTTTTCGCCAGTACGTAGTGGAGGTGAGCTGTGTGCCTTGCAGTCGGGGTGGCTCTGTAGCCTGCAGTAGATGCACAGGACATCATCAGTGCAGGGAAAATTTTAAAGCTCCGCCCCCGAATCTTCCCAGGGTGCCTTGGAACCAACAGTTGCTACTGCTTCATTGTGTGAACCCGAGAGAGCAGCAGAGACCACTGCTCTGGGCAGCCATGGGGTTATGGAAGGATAACACACCCGAAACCTCCTTCCAGGTAAGTATGGGCCTTTATTATTATTTTAATACAGCGTATGGGTTCAAATTAGCAAATAGCACAGTACATCACACCGAGACCTTCACAACATAAGGTAACTTTGATGATATAGTTCCTTTTGCTCAAATATAAGATGAACAATCATGACGGAGGCAGACATGCTGAAAAGAATACAAGCGACTCTTCCTGGTGACCTTCTAGAATGCCTCTGAACACTTGGGAGCTACTCTACCCTTCTCTTCACCACAGCCACACCACCCTACCCTACCCCATCCCTGTCTCCACCTGTGCTGTGCTTTTCCCTTTCTTACTTACACACACATCACAATCCTTTGCCATTTGTCCCTTCCACCCTGCACAAACTGTTCATTCCTTTCTCTTTCCTTCCACACAAAGTCTATACTATTTCCTCCCTTCTCCAAATAGGGTAGGGATGGGGTAGTCTTTCTCCAAACCCACACTGCCCTATTCCCTACCCATTCCTTTGCCTCCCGTTGTACAAACACACATCGCCCTATTCTCTTCTCTATACACAAATTCTACACTATTTCCACCCTGCTGCCCATAAACGCATACCCTATCCATTCTCTAGCCTATCCAGCATAATTCTACACTTTCCTACTCCACACACACACTATATTCTCCCTTTTCTTCCCTGTCCTCAACCACACACTACCCTATGCCAACCCCTTAGTTCTCTGAGCAAACATAACACACTATGCACTTCCCTCCTTGCCAAACAAGCTCCCTTCACCATGTAGACACACACTACCCTATCCCTGCCCTTTCCTCTCCACACAGACTCTATCCTTTCTCCAGACACACACCAGCCCATTCATTCTCTTCCCAATACACACACAAAGCCCTACCTATTCTCTTCTTAATACACAAAGTCTACACTATTTCGTCCCTTTTGCCAATATACACTATTCTATCCCTATCCTTTCCTAATGTACACACTATTCCTTCTCCAAACACACTCTCTAGGGGCACCTGCGTGGCTCAAAGCCTCTGCCTTAGGTCATGATCGCAGGGTCCTGGGATCGAGCCCTGCATCGGGCTCTCTGCTCAGCGGGGAGCCTGCTTCCCTACCCCCCCCGCCCCACCGTCAAATAAATAAAATCTTAAAAAAAAACTTCAAACACACACTCTAGTCACCTCCATCCTTTGGTTTCCTTTCCCACACAAACAATATAGTATTCTCTGTGCAAAGATCCTACAGTATCCCTTCTCCACTAACACTACCTAATCCCTTCCCTTTCTCCAAACACACAATGCCTTATACCTTCGCCTTCCAGTCTCTTTCCTCTACACAAATTCCACACTATATCCTCCCTTTTCCCAATATACACATAGTACTCTACCCTATCCATACCACACACTCCTCGTTCCCCGTGCAAACATTCTACACTATGCCTTCTCCAAAAACACACACATCACTGTATCTATCCCTTCTCTTCCCTCTACACAAATTCTGCACGATTTCCGCCCTTTTCCCAAATTCACACTCTATGCACATCCCTCCTTTGCTTCCTGTTGTATAAACACTCTATCCCTTCTCCAAAAACACACACTACTCTGTGCACTTCCCACATGTGTTTCTCTGTTCTCCAGAAACACACCCCCCTATCTGTTCTCTTCCTTATATGCAAATTCTACACTATCTCTTCTCCAAACACACACACTCCTCTATTCCCCAGGCACATAAATATCCATTCTCTAGCCTATCCAGCAATTTTAAACTGTTTCCTCCCTTCTCCAAACATGTCTACCCTCCCCCCCACACTGTATGTCCCTTTCCTCAACCCTACAGACACACTCCTCTATGCCCTTCCCTCCTGTGCTTCCCTGTTGTACGCACACACACCACCCTCTTGATTCTCTTTCCTCTACACACACTTCCCTTCTCCACACACACAGTATATTCTCCATTTTCTTCCCTTTCCTTGACCACATATACATGCAGGATACACTGTTCCTTCCACTTCTTTGTCTTTGAAAACACACTCCTCTATTCACTTCCTTTGGTTCCCTATTGTACACACACCACCCTATCCATTCTCTTCCCTATACACAAATTCTATACTCTTTCCTCCTTTCTCCAAATATACACACACTACCCTATCCCAACCCCTTAGTTCTCTGAGCACACTATGCACTTCCCTCCTTGCCAAACAAGCTCCCTTCACCGTGTAGACACATACTACCCTATCCCTGCCCTTTCCTCTCCACACAGACACTATATTCGCCTTTTTCCTTCTCTGTGCACACATTTCCCACTGTCCCTTCTCTAAACACACCCTACTCTATGCACTTCCCTCCTTTATACATACAGACCCACACACAAGACACTACAGTCGCCACTCCCTTCTTTTTCTGCTCATCCGCACTCCCCACACCCACAAACTTTGGTTACCTGTTCAGTCAGCCCCTTGTTCTGCTTCAGAAGGAACAGTTCTATAAATAGGTGTTGATTTTGTATCTCCAAGGAGGCGGTGACTTCAGGGTCTTCCTACATCACCCTCTTGGACCAGAGCTCCGTTATTGCTGTGTGTCAGGTTTAAGAGGAGGGGATACGTAGTTTGAAAAGCACTTTGGCAACTCCTCCCTCCTATTTTACGATATGGAACAGCGTATCACTGCACTGAGGAGGTGTTTCAAGGACAGATGACTCACTGCTTTCCTAATACTTTCAGTCCGTCACTCTGTAAAAATAAAAGAAACGTATGTGAATTTGCTTAACTTATCCAAGAAAGCAGGAGAAAATAAACCTTACATTAGGTAACATGTTCAATGGCTCATTTATTCATTCTCTGAACATTAGCTGAACATGTGCTTGCTGGAAGCTATTAGATATCAGGTAGTATAAGAAGGATGGAAGAGTTGCAAGTCCAGCTGAGAGCCGTTAAGTGTCCATTTGGACCTCTGGGAAACTAGTTTTTCACTGGAAGGAAAGTTTTAACCTTAGCTATGTGGCGCGTGAGGTAAGGCTGTGGGAGACCCTCAGGTGCTGTGTCTCAGTGTTGAGAGACTAAAGCATAGTCTGTAGGATGGCTCTTCAAAGTCTCCCCTGGTAGAGGCAAGGTAGGTGTTATAAGTACCTGCTTCTGTGCATTTGATCACGGTTTACGAGGCGGATAGAGGCCCCCTCCCTGGGCCCCAATTCCTTCCTGTCCGCTGCGCGCCTTTTACCACAGAAGGAGAGATCAAAAGGCAGCCCGTCCCATTTGGAACAAGCCCCCTGGGATCATTTAGCACTCTCCTGAGAGTTCCCTATAGATTATACTCCAGGTAAAGGGGAGCCAAATGGTCCTGAAAAGACTGCGAAGATTTTCCGATACCGTCCCCCATCACCTGTGTCCACAAAAACTCACCCCTAACCCTGTCAGTTGCTCAGTCTTTTGGGAATTATCCCACTGGGCCTGCGCCGGTGTGAGTTTCCTGCTACATCTGGTTCCCTGACTGGGAAACCCAACCGTGCTGGCCCATTGTGCCACCGGTGTGGGACAAGAGACAAGCCACGGAGGAAAACAGAGAACCTACCCAAGGGTTTAGGCACACCCCGCTGATTTCGGCGGACCCAAAGTTGGGTCCTCCCGGACAGCCGTGGCTCGCTCTACCTCGCTGGACTGAAGTTACGAGACCAGGGACGACCAGCCAGATCCTGCCTTCTGGACCAGGTAAGCCCCGGGGCCACTGCCCGACTCAGACCCGTCCATAGAGACGGAAGGGGAGTTTGATCACCTCCCCTTAGTCAGGGATACCCAGAGGGGGGTGTCCAACCTGTTTGAATGTGAAGAGTGCCCGACTGTGTGAGTCTGTCAGTACGGTTCCACGGCTTTGGCTACGGAGCCTGAGTGGGCTGCACCCTGAGTCTCACGGAGTGTCATACGGCATAACCGTCATCTACTCCATGGAGTAGCCTTGTCCGGGGCTTGTATGGATAGACCTTAGCTAAGATGTTCCCAAGCTCCCGCAAGGGACGGAAGCAGGACAGCACCTGAAAGAACCCCTTCCCCCTGTTTGCGACACCGTTCACTATGGGAGGGAAGCCCAGCAAACCCACTGTTTAGACTGTATGCTTAAGAACTTTAAAAAGGTTTTAGCGGGGACTATGGAGTCCACATGACGCCAGGAAAGCTCAGGACCCTGTGTGAACTAGAGTGGCTCAGTTATGACGTTGGCTGGCCCTCGGAAGGAATGCTAGATCTACCCACCGTCCGGCACGTTTAATGCGTGATCACCGGCAACCCAGGACATCTGGATCGGTTTCCTTACATGGATTCCTGGTTAGAGATAGCTAGCACCCTTCACCCATGGGTATGGTTCTGCGTCAATAGCAAGGGACAGTGCAGGATCCTTGGCGCTCAACCAACCAGAAGCACCCAGAAGAAAGCCATACATCAGGGGGACCCAGAGGAAGAGCTCCCACCACCGTATGTTCCTCTGGCCCCCTCGACTGCCCCCCTCAACCCATCATCTACTATCAGTTTTTCACCCCTACAGACCTCATGGAATCCATCTTCCAAACCCACCGACCGACGTGGGAAGATTGTCAACAGCTCCTTTGCACCTTGTTCAACACTGAGGAGGTGGCGCCAGCAGGCATTATAAGTACTAAGGGATGGGCCCAAAAGTCTGCACCAGACAATCGTCCCGATGGGGACTTCAACACAGAAGAAGGCCGTGATGCTGTCAAGCTCGACCAGGAAGCCATTCCATTAGGTCTCTGACAAGGTGCAAAGAAACCTACTAACATGTCAAAGATAGCTGATGTAACCCAGCACAGGGAAGAAACTCCTGGTAATTACTACAAGCGGCTTTGCGAGGCTTTTCGCATATACACTCCATTTGATCCAGAAGCCCCCGAGAACCAACGGATGGTAAATGCAGCCTTCGTGGCACAGTCAGCCCCTGATATCCGTCGCAAGCTCCAAAAACTTGAGGGTTTCATCGGGATGAACATCACCTGGCTACTAGAAATCGCCAATAAAGTCTATCGAAACCGAGACAGTATAGCAAAACGTGAGACTGAAAAAATGAAACAAGACGTCACCCTGCTGGCGGCAGCCCTTCAGCAAAACTCTCAACCATGAGGGCCACCAGAACAGCTCAGAGGATAGCCTCAACAACGCAGAACCCTCAAAAAGGATCAGTGCACATCCTATAAGGAAATGGGGCACTGGAAGAAGGAATGCCCAAATTGAAAGCCAAAACCAGCCAAATCCTCCACTCGACCGGGATCCAGACTTGACCTAGCTCGTTGACGTAAATGTGGGGGGCCAAAAGATAACCTTCATGGTGGATACAGGAGCAGAATATTCAGTACTCACCACACCAGTGGCTCCCCTTATGGGCGCCACAGGAGATCATGCCACAAACCAACAACCTTTTTGCCAATCCCGGACTTGCAAACTAGGAGGTCACATCGTATCCCTTGAGTTCCTATACATTCCAGACTGCCCGCTCCCTTTGTTAAGAAGAGAATCCCGCAACAAACCCGGAAATCTACCCGGTTGCAGTCCCAGGTGTATGGGCAGAAGATAACCCTCCCGGACTTGCTGTTCGGTGGGCCCCAGTCATCATAGAACTAAAAGCTGGAACCCAACCGCAATGGCAGAGACAGTATCCGATCTCTCAGGAGGCCCAACTAGGCATACAGACCCACGTGGAACAACTAAAAGAAGCAGGCATCCTTATCGAATGCCAGTCTCCCTGGAATACCTCGCTGCTCCCTATCAAAAAGCCCAACGGTGACTACCAACCTGTCCAGGACTTGGGCACCGTAAACCAAGTTGCCCAGTCTCTACATCCGGTGATGCCCAACCCCTACACCCTCCTAAGCCAGATTCCTCCAGATGCTGCCTGGTTTAGCTGCTTGGACCTTAAGGATGCTTTCTTTTGTATTCACCTGGCTTCTGTCAGCCTATTTTTGCCTTTGAATGGACTGATACTGGCTCAGGACGCCAGATGCAACTTACCTGGACCAGGCTTCCACAAGGATTCAAGAATTCACCGACATTATTCAGTGAGGCCCTAGCCTCTGATCTCGCTGACTTCCCCAGAGAGCAGACCGGCTGCACACTGCTTCAGTATGTAGATGACCTCCTCATTGCTTGCCCAACCAAGAAAACCTGCCACCAGGCAACACTCCTGCAGCATCTATCAGAGAGGGGATACCAGGTATCTTGGAAGAAGGCTCAACTATGCCAAAAAGAAGTCAAATACCTAGGCTTTATAATAATTCAAGGAAAGCGGGCCCTCAGCACCAAACGAAAGGCTGTAATAACCAACCTCCCACGGCCCACCACCAAGCGAGCCTTAAGTGAGTTTCTAGGGGCAGCAGGGTTCTGTCGGATCTGGATGCCAGGATTCTCCGCCATAGCCCAACCCTTATATGACTCACTCACAAGACGGGACAGTCAGCCTCTACAGTGGGGAGATGCACAGGAAGAGGCCTTCATGGAACTCAAAGACTTACTTGGAAAAGCTCCAGCCCTGGGCCTACCTGATACAGAAAAGCCCTTCTGTCTGTACATCCATGAAAAGAATAAAATGGCTTTAGGACTCCTAACCCAATCGATGGGTCCATGGGCAAACCTCTTTGCATACCTATCAAAACAATTAGACCCAGTTGCCTCTGGATGGCCTCCTTGCCTAGGGCCCTAGCTGCTACCATACTCCTTATCAGGGAAGCTAGCAAACTCATCCTTGGGCAACAGCTTACAGTAAAGGTTCCCCATTCAGTGATCACTCTCATAAACTGTCAAGGTCAAAAATGGATTTCAAATGCCAGACTTGCTCAGTATCAAGGGTTAATTCTAGAAAACCCTCGCATAAACTTACAGACTGTGCAAGCCCTTAACCCAGCCACATACCTCCCTCCAGCAGAAGGGGAACCGGAACACAACTGTCTAGAAATCATATCTGAAGTCTATGCCACCCGACCAGACCTCCAGGATTCTCCTCTGCCGAATGCTGACCTTACCCTATACACCGCTGGCAGCAGCTTCCTAAGCAATGGTCTAAGAAAAGCGCGTTCCACCATTACCATGGCTACAGAAGTCCTGGAAGCCAAAGCACTCCCTGCAGGATGGTCAGCCCAGAGAGCTGAACTCTGGGCCCTCATCTGGGCGCTGTTACTGCCTAAGGACAAAAAGGTCAACATATATACTGACTCAAGATATGCTTTCGCCACTCTACGTATACATGGGGCGATCTACATGGAAAGAGGACTCCTCACATCCAATGGAAAAACCATCAAAAATGAAATCCTCCAGCTGTTAGAAGCAGTATGGGCGCCCCGGAGCTTAGCCATCATCTACTGTCGGGGACACCGAAAAGGAGATGCCGAGCCAGCTACGGGGAACCGCTTAGCTGACCAGGCAGCCAGGGATGCTGCCCAAGATGGAAAGCCTGCCATTATAGCACCCGTCACCCCCTCCTTACGAAATCCCACTTATAGGGCAGCTGAAATTGGGCAAAAACTGAGGGAGCCATTCGCCATCCCCAAGGGTGGTGGATCCCCCCAGACGGGCCCTTACTCATTCCAGCAAACCTTGCCCCCTACGCTGTCACTGAACAACATTCAACTTCACGCTTGGGAAAAACAGGGCTGGAAAACCTGCTGACAAAACATTTCTACATCGCCAGACTCTCTACCTTATGCAAGTCGGTCACAGATCGGTGTGCCACTTGTGCTAGACACAACCCAAAAACCGGACCTTCCCCGCCCCCAGACTACAGCGCACAGGGACAGCTCCCTTCGAAGACCTGGAAGTGGACTTCACAGAGATGACCCTTAACCAAGGCATACAATATTTGCTAGTCCTGGTCTGTACCTTCTTAGGATGGGTAGAAGCATATCCAACCTGGACCGAGAAGGCCAGAGAAGTCACCAGAGTACTCCTCCGGGAGGTCGTGCCTCAGTACGGGATCCCGCTTACCATACACAGTGACAATGACCCAGCCTTTATCTCTAAAGTTCTACGAGAATTAACTTCAGCCCTTAACATCTCCTGGAAACTCCACACAGACTACCGACCTCGGAGTTCAGGGAAAGAGCGTATGAACTGTATCCTTAAGGAAACCCTATCCAAATTACATGCTGAGACCTCCTTAGGGTGGACAGATCTACTTCCCTTAGCAGTGCTCCCCTCCCACTGCACTCTACAGAAAAATGGATTCTCCCCATTTGAAATACTCTCTGGCAGGCCACCCCCACTGTTGTCATCTTCTCCGGGCAACCTTAATGTCCTAGGAGACACACACCTCCAGAACCATCTATTATCCCTAGGAAAAATCCTCGCAGAATTACATGCCCACATATTAGAGAGGGCCCCCATATCCCTAGGAACCCCTGTTCATTCCTTCTGCCCTGGAGATGAGGTCTGGGTAAAAGATTGGAAACATGAACCCCTTTGCCTGACCCGCATACAGTAACTCTCACTGCCCTCAAGGTCTCCGACATTACACCATGGATTCACCATTCCCGAGTTAAAAAGGCAAACCCGGACCAAGCTACCTGGACCTCACATCTAACGCCATCGGACCCCCTGAAGATTACCCTCAAAAATGACACTTAAAACTCCAGGATGTTTTTCCTCAGCCCTATCGGCCACATATCTTATGGCTTGTGAGCTTTCTCTGCCTCATCCTGCAAGGGACCCCCACTAGCCCAACAACATATGACTGGAAGTTAACTCAGACCTTGGAGGGCCAGGACAAAGTCCTCCATAACCAGACCACCAACGGCTGTGCCACCTTCCAAATATCCCTATGTCAACTCCTGACCCCTAGCCAGAGATGTAAAGAACAAGGACATCAGATATATCTCTGTCCAGACCAGGGATTAGATGAATGTGGGGAGGCACCAGAAACCTTCTGTGGCAGATGGGGTTGTGAAACCATAGCCCCATGGGTGACATCAGATAACCACCTTCAAGTCACCCCAGTTTACCTGTCTCGGGCCAAATGCTTAAAATCACCCTGCAGAACTGCAAGGACCCCTACTAGAACCAGCCACGCAACTGGGGACTGCGGTTATATGTTCCCGGGAAGGAGCCCGGAACAATCTTTACTCTCCGCCGGGACAGGCCTCCTCCACGGGCTAGGTTCTCTTCTATGCTTCCCACTCCTCCGGGGCCAACCATTCAAAACTATACTCGACAACACTTAAAAACCTCCTACGGCTTATGGCTCAACTCGACTCACTCCCCTACTGATTCTGCCTGCTGGGTTTGTCTCCCTTTGACTCGATCAGCTTTCTTCGGTATCCCTGTCCCTCCTAACTGGCCGCTGCCCAATAATACAAGCCCTATGAGTTTTGGGCCCGTACAAAATTCAGTCCCGCTGCTTCCAGCTAACAATCTGACCTGCTTTCTTCCCCCGGCTGCACCAAGGTCCCCGACCCAGGCTGCCAGAATTTCACAGCTCCTCTACCTTACTGCACACCCCCTGGCATCTTCCCCTCCTGTGAAAACAACCTTCTCTTTAAATGCTGCGATGAAAGTGACGCCCTTTCCAGTTACATACTCGTGTTTTTGTCCCCCTTTGCCTATTCAGACTTCCAGTTCCAGTCCCGGGTCTCTCTCCACCAACAGAGTCGACGAGCAGTAGTCTTACCTTTCCTTCTAGGGGCTGGAGTCTTCGCCGGTATAGCCACAGGAGCATCAGGACTCGGAACTTCCCTTAACTTTTACTTTCAGCTTTCACGGGAACTCATCAATGACACGGAACGTATCGCAGACTCATTAACATCTCCCCCCCACAACTCTCCCGTCTCGCAGCGGTAGCCCTCCAGAATCGCCGAGCTCTCGATCTCCTCACTGCCGAAAAGGGAGGAACCTGTCTCTTCCTACAAGAAGGATGCTGCTACTCTATCAACCAGTCCGTGATCGTCACTTCCAAAAACGGGAACGCATCCAGCATCGTCGAGAAGAACTCACATCTTGGGGTTTCAACCCATAGTCATGGACATCTTGGCTACTACCCCTTCCAGGCCCCTTAATGCCTTTACTCCTCCTAGTCACCCTGGGTCCTTGTCTCCTCAATGGCCTCATTAGATTCATTAGTGATACTGTCTCTCAACACATGACTGCCCGTATCCTTGCCCTCTGCGGATATAGTCCCTTAAATCTAGAAAATGATGATCTCTAGGGTACCCCTGCCAATCAAGAGGGGGGACATGAGGCGATAGAGGCCCCCCTCCCTGGGCCCCAACTCCTTCCTGTCCGCTGCGCACCTTTTGCCACGGAAGGAGAGATCAAAAGGCAGCCCGTCCCATTTGCTTACGAAAAGGAACGAGCCCCCTGGGATCATTCAGCACTCTCCTGAGAGTTCCCTATAGATTATACTCCCAGGTCAAGGGAAGCCAAATGGTCCTGAAAAGACTGCAAAAATTTTCCGATACTGTCCCCCATCACCTGTGTCCACAAAAACTCACCCCTAACCCTGTCAGTTGCTCAGTCTTTTGGGAATTATCCCATTGGGACTGTGCTGGCGTGAATACACTGTGTTCTCCCTGTGGTCCTGTGCCGCTTGAGTTTCCTTGGTCACTTTTTCCCGCTACAGTTTTATAGTGTTAACTCCAAATACATGCCATCTTCCATAAAAAAATAAAGGAAAGGTGAGGGGCACCTGGCTGGTTCACTTGGTAGAGTATGTGACTCTGGGTCTCGGGGTCGTGATCCATGTTGGATGTAGGGATTACTTAAAAAATAAAGTGAAGGATGACTCAGAGGATGGATACAAGAACCCCAAGATGGTGGTGATAGCCTGGGGAATTAATCTAAGGTTTGAAATCTAATCCAGGAACTGACAGTAGTTGCTCAGTGTTGTGTCAGAAGTGCTACTGTGCACTGACATTTGTAAACAACAGTGTCTACAGAGGGGATCCCATTCCTATCCTGCCATTGTACATTGGATGTGTTAAGACAGATGACCTATCTTGTTGCTTCACAGGTCCACAAATAGAGATTTACTCAGCCCAACTGGTATGCTTAATAAACTTCCTCCCCAGAGCCTCATCATCTACAGCTAGACTTGGAGATTTAGGCGACGGGACTTGGGATTTTGAGCTGATGTTGTAGTGGGATAAGATGTTTTGGGATTTGGAGATAGGGTGCATGAATTTTACATAAAGTAGGAACATGAGACATGGGGGCCCAGGGGGTGGACTATGGCAGACACAATCTCATGGGGCTCATATGATCCCCATCTCCTGGTGATGGTGCTTTTGTGTATTCCTATCCTTAAGGTTAGGTAGGGCCTGTGACTTGTTTCTAAGCAATACATTCTAGTGAGGGTGATGAGATGTCAGCCCCGTGATTACATTACATATGTTGGGGGAAATAATGACTCAGAAATTTGTCTCCACAAAATGTACGTAAAATAAAGAACAAATCCAACTTAGTAAGGAGAGAACTTCCTTCGTAAGGGATGACTGCAAAGGTAGAAAGGGAAGTATTGCAGCAGGGAGAATCTATGCCTGTAAGATCGGCCTGGATGTCAATCCTCAGTGAGGCAAAAGGAGTTTGCCGTTTGGCGGGAGGAGACACAAAGCTGTGTATGTGTGGAAACAGAATAAAGGATGGTGTGCTTGGACAGAAGATCAGAGAACATTTCACCCTGAGGCCGGTCTGTTCTCAAGAGGGACTGTATGCTGGCTCAGCTGAGGGGGGCCTGGAGGAAGAAGAGAAGCTTAACCAAAGGTGGCCTGAGAAGCGGTTGGGCTCACCACTTATAAAGGCCAAGAATGGGATTTTTGAGGATCTGTGTGTGGCCTTGTCACAGGTAAACACACGAGCAGCCACGTGTCTTACCTAACTCCTGCGAAGAATGGCTCTTTGAGGCAAGCTGTTTCCCGGAACCCAAAGGAGGTGGATCTCCTGAGGTATCATGGAGGAAAGAACTCAGCTTTCTTACTGGATGAGCACTGAACTGCACAACGCCGTACATCTCAGGCAGGCAACTGAAGACAAAGCAAGGTCGAAAAGAAGCCTTACTCTTCCATGTGGCCAAGCTGATACAACACATTCTATACATTTTCTCAAGAGGAAAGATAATTAGTCCTCAAGGAAGAGGACTTGATGCGTCCATTTGTCACACCCATTTCTTCCCAACTGCACGCGCTCCCTGGGTGCTCCTCTGTGACAGCCTTTATCCAAGGAAAACATTCCTGGGAAGTAAATTGTGAAGAAGCTGCTTCAGCTTTTCCAGGATAAAAGTTTTCTACTTACACTTTTTAAAAGTAAATGCTATTCAAAAAGGAGGGGGGCATGAGACTCCCACTCCTCCCACCCCCGCCTTTTAGTGGCACCAGAAGAATAAAACTTTTTAAACTTATTTATCCTTATGATACCCTGCCTTTGTTACTGCAAAACAGTAACAGTACAGTCTTACAAATTCTCTCCATTGCCACTTCCACCTTTCTCTGGGCAAGCTGCAGCCATCTAAATAGCCAGTAAGTCCACGGTAAATTATAAGGCAAGGCAATTACAAAAATAAAGTAGGATAAATTCAGTACATTATTTGCCTTGGGGGGAAAAAAAAACCTTTATATCACACTATTAGTGGACGGTTAAAGCCAATTCTTGATTATCAACATGTAAAACTTCTCTATCGTATATTTATTTTACAAATTGTTGTGATGCATTATTGCCTAAGTTATCTGAGTTCTGTTCTGTCATTCCTTATTAAATATAATCCAACTCTAGAGCCTGATAATCTAAATTTTTAACTAAGAGTTGTATTTCTCCTGAGTTTCCTTTAGTCCTATAAGTAACATGATGGCTTCGGCCCTTCAGTAACTGCTCCATCTCCTCAGGTAATTTGTCTCACATGTGAGACATGACACACATGGCCATTATCTAGTATCAAAATCTGATTAAGAGATGCCAGTCAGCATCGACATGGATGGAGCTGGAAGAGATTATGTTATGAAGTCAGTCAAACAGAGAAAGTCAATTATCATATAGTTTCACTTACTTGTGGAGCATCAGCAATAGTGTGGAGGTCATTAGGAGGAGGGGAAAATCAGAGGGGGAGATGAACCATGAGAGACTCTTGACTCTGGGAATCAAACTGAGGGTTTTAGAGGGAACAGGGGTGGGGGGATGGGTGAGCCAAAGTGAATGGGGTGACACTTGGGTCTGTCCTCCTCAGTAACAGATTTGTTCCAGGCCCTGCTTCTCAGACCAGGTCCACCTGCTTGGGGGCCGTGTGGTCCACAGGGTGCCCAGGGTGAAGGAAGGCTATTACCTCAGCTTGTAGCCCAGCTCCCCCGCTGCTCGCAGCCACTAAATGTCTGGTCCATAAACAGGCTGCCCCACCTGAAAAAAAAAATTGCTAGTGGTCCCAATAGGAAGAGCTGGTTTTTCTCATTGTCAAGTCAGAAAAATGTAAGTTCTACGGTCTTTTGGTTAACCTTCCCATACTGACATTTATCAGTTTAACACCTTTTTTGGTCAGCTTTGTCCCAAGTGACTAGTTCAACTACTCTTGATCCTGTTGCCTTTATATGACTGCATCATCTTTTATTCAAACTCTCAATTATTTTGTAATTATGGTTATCAGACTTCTCTCCTAGCTACTGGATGTGGGGATGACATGGGAATCTGGTAGGTCGCATCTTGGCTAAGATATAAAGGGGACCCAGGCCAGAGCATGACTCACACAAAGCCTGCGTCCTCAAACAGGGCAGGTAAATCATCAGCAGTTAACAAAGTTGTGTCTTAGTTCCTCTGTGCAGAGAAAACCACTAACGAAGTCAACAATGCATATAGCTAAAAGATCACTGCCCCCTTCCTTCCAGGACTTGACTTAATGTGGTGAAAAATAAAGAGAAGCAGGGGAGCAGACAGCTGGACAGCTGAGAAAAGGGCCTTTAAGTCCTTTATTTCCTTCCCCCACTCCAGTTTTTCCTTCTGGCTATTCAAGTCATATTTAACTTCCCTATATGAATGATACGAATCCCATACATACCAGCAACTGGGTGGAGATGAGGCCCCTTTGAGAACCCCTGCAAATACATAATTTTATACAAATGAAAAGAAGTGTCCTCAGGCCACTGCAAGAGCAGATTCTTATAGGCATTCCGTTCCTAATGTGACAGAAGACATGTTAAAGACAAAGAACTGCAGGTAGCATTCCCAGCATCCCATAGTTTTCTATAATCAAAGCCAATGGTGATCCTAATGAGATTTAGAGCCCATATTCTCATGCTTAATTAAAAGAAAAATCTCGAATTCAGAGAGGTTGGTTTTCTGACAAGCATTCCAAAAGAGCGGAGAGCTAGAAGGGAGACTTTGTAAGTTACCTTACCTGACTGTCTCTTACCTGACTCTTGTGTGTCCACAGAACTTACTCGCGCGATTCAGGAACTTCCAGAAGTCTTATCCTCATTGCCAAATTTGCTGGGGGAGTTAATGGAAAACAGAATCTCCTGCCAACTCAAAAATGCTTCTCCACAAAACACAAGAAAGAGAGAAATTGATTTTTGAATAAGCATTGAACCAGAATGTGCCATGCATCACATTGCCGGAGACTACTAAGACGGAAAGCTATCTCATCCTTTCATGTAGCCAAATAGATACAACCCATTACATCCATGATCTTAAGCTGATCATGACTATTCCTCAAGTAAGAGGACGTGACAACACCATTGACTACACATCGTTCATCCTAAAATCGCCTGGTAATTTGGGACAGGGGAGGAGAGCATCTTTGTTAGCTCACTGCCTTTATCCAAATGGAAAAAATAATAACAACTTCGCATTTCTTTATGACGGGAGACAGTTTTTTACAACTTGGAGACAGGGGCGCTATTTTACTTAATGTTTAGATTACAAGGGCCTGACTCCTAGTCACTTGAGAAAAAATCCCTAGGCTGTAAACTGGCAAGAAGTGTAATCGCTTCTTAAGAGTTACAAAGATCTCAGTGAGGCAGAGAAAGTATTTACCAAGTTCGCTAAAATAAATGCTCTACAAGGAGTCTCATTTCTTGATTTGCACAAGGAAGAATTGAATTTTCTTATTTTTTTTACTGGGTTGTAATCAACATATGTTTCATTATTTTATTTTATTAGTGTTTTTTTTAATTTTATTAGTTTCACGTGTACATGACTCAATATTTATGCTTTTCCCTTATTTAAATTTTTATTTGTCCTTAGGCCCCAAAGGGGGTGGGGGACTGCCCTGACTCTAGATAGCACGTAACATTCCATTTTGTTAATAGCAATGCTCTCGCTCTGCGGGGGGTCGTGAAGAGAAAGCCTGTCATGCTGTCGAGTGCCCGCGGAGAGGGCTGGGACGGGATGGGGCACATGTCATGGAAGTGCAGCCTGGCCTCTAGCCCACAGCCAGCAACCACCACCAGAACCATCAGCTTCTGAGCACCACTGCCCACAACGTGACGGAGCTTAGACTTATCTCCAGTTTAGCCTTCAGCTGACCACACAGCTCATGTGACACCTTTGATGCCGCTAGGTGAGACTCGAAAGCAGAGACCACAGTCGACTTTTACCTGTGGACATCTTACCCCTAGAAACTGTGAGATAATAAATTTGTGTTTATCCTGCTAAATGGGTGCTAATTTTTAGGCGGCAGCAGCATACAATGAAGACAAGGGGCGCCTGCGTGGCTCGGTCGGTTAAACGTGTGCCTTTGACTCGGGTTATGATCCCAGGGTTCTGGGATCGAGTCCTACTTCAGGCTTCTTGCTCAGTGGGGAGTCTGCTTCTCCCTCTGCCTGCCACTCACCCTGCTTGTGTTCACTGTCTCTATCTGGCAAATAAATAAAATCTTAAGGAAAAAAAAAAAAATGAAGACAAAAGGAGTTAACCGTATTTACCAGGATATTAACTTTCTTTCAGTCTTTCTTCATCCCTTGTATACCAAGGTTCTAAGCCTAAAGTAGTTACCTGATGACAGGTAATAGGAGGTTCATGAAACATTTGAGTAAGTATGTAGAAACCGTTCACTCTGTCAAAGTCGAGGGAGGGTACCTGGAAGGAAGAATATAAAGCCAAGGTAAAGGCAGGCCTTGTTCTGGTTTGAGAGCTGCCCGTGATCATGAGTATATCAATGAGAAAACCAACACAGCACCATCCTTCTCCATTTCTCCTCAACGTCAGGCCCTGGGGACGGACTGACTGACTTCTGGGTCACTCTTTCCACATTTAAGCACAGATGGTCAGATTCTCACTAGAATTCCAGACACCATTTATATTGTGGAGAGTCCCCATTTATAAACGTCCAGGGCACAGCCTGCCCTGACTATACTTCCTTTGCTAGAGGAGGAGGTGCTCACAGTGAACTCAGTCAAAGCTGTCTGCCCACTCTGGAATCATAGTCCTGCCCTCCCTCCGCTCAGAGTAGCCCCGATGACGACAAGAAGAGAGATCCTCCTTGCTCCCTAAGTACTCTGAACCCTAGTGTGGGTCTCCACACGAGACCTGATAAATGGTAGAATCTGCAGGACAACTCCACATGTGTAAAAATAGGCGAGAGGCCAAAGAAGACCCGAATAGACATTTTGCCAAAGCAGACATCCAGATGGCCAACAGACACATGAAAACATGCTCAACATCATTAATCCTCAGGGAAACGCAAATCAAAACCACAACAAGGTATCACCTTACACCTGTTAGAATGGCTATCATCAAAATGACAAGAAATAACAAGTGTTGACAATGACATGGAGAAAAAGGAGCCATCTATGTGCTGTTGATGGGAATGTAAATGGGTATAGCAACTGTGGAAAACAATACAGAATTCCTCAAAACATTAAAAATAGAAATACCACAGGGTCCAATAATTCTATGGGTATTTACCCAAAGTAAACAAAAACAGTAAATCAAAAAGATATATGCACCCCTATGTTAACTACATTATTTATAATGGCCAAGATACGGAAGCAACCTAAGTGTCCACCAACAGACTAATGGATAAGGAAAATGTTTCACACACACAGATAATGCTCAGCCATAAAAAAGGATGAGCTTCTGTCAATTGAGAGAACACAGATCAACCTAGAGGACATTATGCTACTGAAATAAGTCAGACTGAGAAATACAAATACTGTATGATTCCACTCTTAAGTAGAATGTAAAAAACAAAACAAAACCCCCAAAAGAACAGAGGAAAAGCAGAATCAGACCAATAAATATCAAGAACAAACTGATGGTTGCCAGGGGGGAAAGGGATGGGGGATGGGCACAATGGGTGAGGGGGAGCTATGGGGTTCCAGTTGTGAAATGAATAAATCATGGGAGAAAAAGGCACAACATAAGAAATACAGTCCATGACACTGTACTAGCGAAATAACAGGACAGACGGCAGCTACACTTGCGGCAAACCCAGCATAATACATAAACTTGTCAAATCACTAAGCTGTACATCTGAATCTAATGTAACATTATGTGACAACTATACTCAAAAAAAAAAAAAGGTAAAGTATTTAAAAAAAAAAGGGGGGGGGAGGTGGAGAGTCCCAGGCTTCCACTTTTTTCACCCCATAGCAGGAATACTCACTCTGGTGGAGAAGGAGGTGGGACACTTCTCCCATCACATCTGAACAAGCCGGAACCATCTCTAGGTTCCTAACATCTTCTTGGTTCTCTTCAGTGTGTCTGTAGTCAGTCCTATGCCCCTGGTCACTACTGTTGATAACACTAGTGTCCCGGCTGTGCTTTCTTAAGGTGCAGAGGTTGACAGGTCAGTCAGGGACCAGGGCGGGGGGGATGGCATGGGATCACTGGCCCAGGGAGTTTTCTCCCAAGCCAGCCCTGAGTACACAAGCACCCCTCACTGCAAGTGAGGGCCCATAATGGTATCCAGGCCAAATAAGGAGGGGACAAGGGGGCTCAAAGAGCTGCCATTTCTTCTCTTCCTCTCCAGGTCATATCATCCCCAGGCCTTCTGGTCCTCAAGTGACTGATGTCCCTAAGTTCTTTCATCTCTTTCCCTCCAAATGTTCTACTTGACCCATGCCGGTGTCCTTCTAGTTGACAGAGTATATAATCTTTTTGCTCTTCTCGCCTATGAGGTAATACTGAAAATTGTCATAATATAAATAATGGAAGGTTTTTAATCCCTTCTAGACCTGAATTTTGTGTCTAGCATGAGGAAAGTGTTACAGTTGTGCTAGTTTTCAGTTTGGATTTCCAGTTTCTCCATTGTCCTATCTTAGTAAAAAAACAAACAAACAAAACCCAAAAAAAACCTTGTTCTTTCGCTACTTCTCTATAATCACAGTTTTAATAATCAGAAGTTCACGTATAAGTGGGAGTTGTGGGACACCCTATTCAATTCTATTGGTCTCTTTATATTGCACAGGGCACACATTTTTTATTACTACGGTTTTTAAAAAATAATTCTTAATATCTAGTAGAGTAAGTCCTATTTTTATTAAGAGCTCTTTGACTAGGGGCGCCTGGGTGGCTCAGTCGTTAAACGTCTGCCTTCGGCTCAGGTCATGATCCCAGGGTCCTGGGATCAAGCCCCGCATCGGGCTCTCTGCTCGGCAGGAAGCCTGCTTCTCCCGCTACCATTCCCTCTGCTTGTGTTCCCTCTCTCGCTGTGTTTCCCTCTGTCAAATAAATAAAAAAATCTTAAAAAAAAAAAAAAAAGAGCTCTTTGACTATTCTTGGAAATTTGTAAGCAAATTTAAAGTTCAGAATCAGCTTGTCAAACTTCACACACAAAAGCTATGTAGTTACTTTTGGGGAGATTGAGTATTAATCTATACTACAGATTACATTTGGGCAGAATTAATGTTTACAATATTGAGTACTTCTTTCCACGAACAGGATAATCCTCTATTTACTCAGGTTTTCACTAATTTCTCCATATAGTAGCTAAATATTTTTCATTTTTATTATGCATTTTATATATAAATACATATATATATAAATACATATATATAAATACATATATATAAATACATATATAAATACATTTATATGCATTTTATATATAAATACATATATGTATTTATATATAAATACATATACCAGTATTATGGTACTTTACAAATTAGTTTTTTCTTTTTAAAGATTTATTTGTTTGACAGAGAGAGAGAGATCACAAGTAGGCGGAGAGGCAGGCAGAGAGGGGGAAGAAGGCTCCCTGCTGAGCAGAGAGCCCGATGCGGGGCTCGATCCCAGGACCCTGAGATCATGACCTGAGCCGAAGGCAGAGGCTTTAACCCACTGAGCCACCCAGGTGCCCCCCAAATTACTGTTTCTTAATTTCATGGTCAAACTTCTTGTTGTTGCAGAATTAAAGTATGTTTTTATAAAAGTGATCACTTACTCAAGAACTTTTACTAATACCCTCAATGATTTAATAGTTTATCCTTATTTGTGGTTTTTGTAGGTATCCTTTACTTGTAACATATCTCCTTTTATCATGAATGAGTGCTAAATTTCATAAAACATTATGATTGCTTTTTTTTTCATGTGAAATCCTCCTTTCATTCCTAGGAAAAACTTAGGTCTATTGCATATGTGTGTGTATATACACACACTAAAAAATTCTAGGAGTAGGGGCACCTGGGTGGCTCAGTGGGTTAAGCATCTGCCTTCGGCTCAGATCATGATCTCAGGGTCCTGGGATCGAGCCCCGCATCAGGCTCTCTGCTCAGCGGGGAGCCTGCTTTCCCCTCTCTCTGGCTGCCTCTACCTACCTGTGATCTCTCTGTCAAATAAATAAAATATTTTAAAAAATAAATTCCAGGAGCATAATGGAGAGACTTGCTCAAACAATTTTCAAGTACTACACATAAAGGTCTACAGTGTTACCTGTGGGAAACAGCACAAATGCTACTTGGGTATGATAGCACTAAACAGATTTATCAGCAAAATATTTAAGGCGTTGCAATGGTTCCAGAGTTACCGAAACAGCAACATATTACACCCAGGTAATTAGAAGGCAGAAATAATGAAGACAAATGCAGAAATGACGACTTAGATGACAGCAGAGACAACTACTGAAAGCCAGTTCTTTACCAATATTTCTGTAGCACCTTCTGTAGGTCCTACCAGGTACAAAAGAAAAAAACAGAAACAAGTGATATTAAATCAGTATCTACCAAGTGTAGGTGTAGAGGAGATTTACAGACTGTAATTAACACTCTAAATACTTTTACCATTGCATGAGGATGACATGGTAGATAAAAGGTTCTACCTAGAGAATTATTTTAACTAATAGAAACAAAGGAATGACAGAATTACCATTCAGCAGCCCCTGATGGATTAACAGATGAGGGTGGTGATCCTCAGTGATTGTTAACATCACCAGAAAGGGGATGACAGACATTATATCCTAATGGAAGTACACAGCAGCCCCTCTGGAGAAGTGTTACCAATAAACACACAGTTTAATCCAATTAAGCTTCTTCCTGTTACTGCTGAGTATTGTTGATGCCGAGTGCCAGGTACACGGGGTTCGACATTCTGTTGTCTGTACGGTGGTGTACGTGTTTGAGAATTTCAGTGGTGATGTAATTTTATTTTCAATAGCATGCTTTTAAATTTAAAAATCCAAGAGAAATGGACTATTTTTCAGCAAAAGAGAAACATTAAATAGGTTCATACATAAATAGAAAACTTACTTTAACCATACAAACTAAAACTGTAGGTAAAACACAAGGTCCCCTCAAAATGTTCCCGGAGCAGCCAAATGTCAAGTCTCCTTACACCAAATGGGGCAGGAGAAACAAATAAAATTTCTAAATAAATTCTTTCAAACTATACAAGAAGAAGGGAAATGACTCACCCACTCTAATGCCTTAGCTCTCCCTGATAGAAAGAACAAATAAGGATACCCTGGAAAAAAAGCACTTGATCTGGGGTCATTCCTACTGAGAAAAATTCATAGCAAATGCAATACAGGGGCCAATAAAGACATAAGCTGTGTCAAAGGAATGCAAAGATGGTATCTCGTTAGAAAATACGAATCAGAATTCACTACACTAAGGGGAAGAAAAGCATCTGACAACGTGTAGTGGTAAAGAAAAGGCTTTTGACAGAAATTCCGCACCATTTCATGGTAATAACTTTTAGTAAACTTCTAAGAATGGAATTTCCATATTGTAAAATCATCAGCAAGCATACATAAATGTGAAATATTAGAAGCATTCCCAATAAAGTTTGCAAAAACACAGAATTATGGTCCCAAAAACTTGGATGTGAATGCATAGCAGAGCACAGCCATGCACAAGAATGAGAAAATAAGAGGTATGAATAATACAAAGAAACATAATAATAGTACTAATCTCCTAACTAAAATATCTAAAGTAATAAGCAGACACAATATTCAAATATATAGGGAACATCAAATTGCTAGTATATAGAAAATCCCTGTAGTAAACTCAGAAGCCTGGTCACAAAATCAATACCGATTTAGAACACGTATGGATGCTGTACCATTTACAACAGCAACAGTATCTAAAATGCACCTAAAATGAAACCTCACAAAACTGCAGATATTTATGGACGCAACTAAAAAAATTTACTGATGGAGAAAGAAAATGTTCCAAACGGAACTGTAAAATATGTTTATTCAGGGGAAGAGAACAGTATACAGATATAAATTCTCCTTAAATTATTTAAAGATTTAGAGCCGCCTTACCTGTAGCTTCCAAGATGAAAACTGATCTCAGGCTGCTGTTTCCTGCGCCCAGAATCAATCCTTGGAAAAACTAAAGGAATAAACAAAACCAGATCAACAACAATACTGTGAAACCCTTGAGGGGCACTAAGTGTGTACTGAACTAGGACTTGTGTGGGGGCAGGCCCTGAAGTTGAGACAGGTCTGTAGAAGACAGCGTTGGGGGGCGGAAAGGTTTTTGGTTTAGCCTTGACTTTCCCAGAGTGCCCTGGGATAGTCAATTCCTGATGCTTCACTGAAGGCACCTCTCTGAAGGCAGCTCCTCAGGGCCCATGTGCCAGGACTATAGAGTAATATCAGGACGGCACCAAAGTTTGGGTTGGTTGAGGTGGTCTGAGTCAGTGAGTCTAGACACTGTCCTAATAACTACCTGAAATTTCTTTTTTTGGTGAGGACTGGGCCTTTATTTTTTATAGTCATCTTAATAGATTTTAAGGCATGAATGAAAATAGAACAGAAAGAACACATGAGATCTAGTCTCTTAGATCTTAGCAAATTTCAGGTAAATAGCACATTATTATTAACTACAGTCACTGTGCTGTACAGGTTTCCAGAACTTACTTGTGACAGAAAAACTACCCTTTCATCAGTATCTTCCCCTCTTCTGTCACCCCCCAGCCTCTGATAACCACCATTCTCCTCTGTTGCTGTGACTTATTTGTTTCCTCTATAGATTCTACATATAAGTGAGATAATATAATATTTGTTTTTCTAGGTCTGGCCAGTTTCACTTAGCATAACGTCCTCCTGATTCATGCATATTGTTGAAAATAGCAGGATTTCTTACAACACGCATGAATATGATAACTATGGAAGGCGATAAGTTGACTAGCTTTTGATAATCATGTGACAGTGTATGCATATATGAAGACATCACATTGTGTGTATATAAAATTTGTATACATCAAAAACATAAATATTGATATAGAATAGTAAGTATCATAATAGTTTATATATAAGGCAGAAACTTACTCTAGAAACTTTCAGAAATGACAGTGATGTCAGCCAGGAAAGGCCCTAGATTAAGCTATCAGGCTTAGAAGTACTCCAGTTTCTCCAAAAGGTTCTTGAGGACCATGCTAGGGGAGGAAGGGAGAGGCTGCATTTACAAAAGGGAAGAACTCTGGGACTGTAAAGAACTCCGTGCAAGATCCCTACCTCAGAACACTGGACCCCAGATGATTCTTATTTCCCTTCAGCCACCTCTGGAAGGAGTACCCCAAAGAAGTATACCTTCAATTCACATCGGGAATCACAGGCACTTGATGGCATTTATATGAGGGGTTGACCTCAAATCAGCACACGGAGCTTGCCCAGCACCCACAAAGGATCAAGGGAAGACACTCTAAGACAACTGAGGGAGTGGAGTCCCCATCCAAGTGCACAATCCCCCCAAAAGCTACCACCTTATGACTGTCAGACTGGGGAAGCCCCGGGAATGACCAGCTAAGCTCAGACCCCCAAATACTTCTTACCGGAGGTTGGGAACGAGATGACACCCTTGGTCTCAGGCCAGTAAGCTCAGCAAAGCAGAGGGAAAATTCACTGGACCTGCTAAGAGTCTGTGAAAGCCCCTGTGTGAGTCCTGCACGACTCCCCCCTAAAATCCAGCACATCACACACTATCTCCATCACTCCAAAACCCCGCCCACAGGGCCCCGCCCACACCCACCCGGGAACTCCCGGGCCCGAGACCAAAGGACTGGAAGCGGAAGTGGACCTCCTTGCCCTCGAGAACTTCCACCTGACCACGCCGTGGGTAGTGAGGCCTTGTCGGACAACTGCTGCCTAGGGTGAGCCCAGACAGGGGCCCCACGTGCTCTTAGGGGTCGACGTGCGAGGAGTCCCTGGTTA
>CM053612.1:84731328-84749258 GCA_028646535.1 Procyon lotor | reverse complement strand
AAAGAAACTCCATGTGTACGGATTGGAGGAACAAATGTTAAAATGTCCATACTACATAAAACAAGAGATGGATTCAATGCAATCCCTATCAAGGTACCACTGTCATTTTTCACAGAACTACAAAAAATAATACCAAAATTTTTATGGAACCACAGAAAACTCCAAACAGGGAGAGCAATCTTGAAAAAGAACAAAACGGGAGGTATCACAATCCCAGATACTACAAAGCTATAGTTATCAAAAAAAAAAAAAACATGGTATGGCACAAAAGCAGACACGTAGATTAAGCAACAGAATACAGAGCCCAGAAATAAAGCCATGCTTATATGGTCTATCAATTTATGGCAAAGAAGGCAAGACTATACAATGGGGAAAAGACAATCTCTCCAGCAAATGGGGAGGGAAAATTGTGCAACTACATGCAAAATAAAACTGGACCACTACCTTACTCCATCCACAAAACTAAACTCAAAATAGATTAAAGTCCTAAACATGAGACTTGAAACCATAAAATTCCCAGAAGAAAATATCAGCAGTAATTTCTTTGATATTAGCCATAAAAACATCTTTCTAGACTTGCCTCCTCAGACAAGGGAAACAAAAGCCAGATTAAACTATTGGGACCACATCAAAATAAGCTGTTGCATAGTACAGGAAACCATCAACAAAACAAAAAGGCAACTACCTGAAAGGGAGAAGATATTTGCAAATGATATATCCAATAAGGAGTTAATATTGAAAATATACAAAGAATTTAAGCACACACACACAAAACACATACTCTGGTTAAAAAAGGGGCAGAGGACCTGAATACACATTTTCTCAAAAAAGACATACAGATGGCTGACACATGAAAAGATGCTCAACGTCACTTATCAGTAGAGAAATGCAAATTAAAACCACAATGAGATAACACTTTACACCTGTCAGAATGGCTAAAATAAAAAACACAGGAAACAAGTGTTGACAGGGATATAGAGAAAAAGGAACCCTCATGCACTGTGGGTGGGAATGCAAATTGCTGCATCCAATGTGGAAAAAGGTTCCTCTAAAAATTAAAAATACATGGGGCGCCTGGATGGCTCAGTCCGCTGAGCATCAATCAGATTCTTGATTTTGGCTCAGGTCATGATCTCAGGGTAGGGGGATCAAGCCCCATGTCGGGTTCCAGGCTCAATGGGGAGTTAGCTGGAGGACTCTCTCCTCTGTCCTCCCCACCCCCACCGGCTCTCTCTCTCTCAAATAAATAAATAAATCTCAAAAAAAACAACAACCAGAAATACCATAGGATGCAGTAATTCCATTACTGGATATTTACCCAAAGAAAATGAAAACACTAATTTGAAGAGATACACGCATCCCTGTATTTACTGCAGCATTATTTACAATAGCCAAGATATAGAAGCAACTCAGGTGCCCACTGACAGATGAATGGAAAAGATGTGTCGTGCACATATATATATATATGTGTGTGTATATATATATATATATATAAATTATTCAGCCACAAAAAAATGATATTTTTGCCTTTGGGACAACATGGCTAGCTCTAGAGGGTATAAGGCTAAGTGAAGTAAATCAAAGAAAGACAAACACCATATGATTTCATTCCTGTGTAGAATTTAAGAAACAAAACAAACAAAAAATAGACTCACCTACAGAGAATTGGTAGTTGCCAGAGGGGAGATGGGTGGCGAGATGGGTGAAATAGATAAAAGGGATTAGGATTACACTTTTTTTATGAACACTGAGAAAGGTACAGAATTGTTGAATCATTATATTGTCTATCTGAAAATAGAACACTGTCTTAATTGTAGATCAATAACATTTTTTAAATGTCAAAAAAAGAGCAGAAGCTATGCTATTTTATAAATCACACTAAGAATTCTTACATCTTATTTATGATTAGGAACATGATAATGTGGGGCGCCTGGGTGGCTCAGTCGTTAAGCATCTGCCTTCGGCTCAGGTCATGATCCCAGGGTTCTGGGATCATGGGCCCCACATGGGGTTCCCTGCTCAGCGGGAAGCTCGCTTCTCCCTCTCCAGCTCTCCTTGCTTGTGTTCTCACTGTCTCTCTCTGTCAAATAAATAAATAAAATCTTAAAAAAAAAAAAAAAAAATGTGATAATGTGGCCTTGTAATAATAGGGCTTTCTTTGAAAATATCAAACAACTCAGCAGTAAAACTGTTGTGCTCATGAAACAGAGAAAAATATAATCAAAGATTGTCAACTCATGGATTCCCTTTCTGTCATCCTGTAAAATTTTAAAATGCATACTTGCATTTGTTTAACTTATCTAAGAATGTAGGCTATAATAAATCTTAATAAATGGCATACCATTCACTGGTTCATTCATTCCCTTAACATTAATTGAGCATCTACTCTTTGGAAAACACCGCAGTGTTGCTGGGGATGTTAGGATTTAGGATAGGAGCAACTTTCAGTTGGTGGGATAGCATGGTAATGAGACACCTAGGAGATGGACTCAGCGTAAGTCATGCCATTTTTATAAAAAGTGGGCATTTTGTAACACAGTCATGTTATTGCACCCGTGTTATTACAACCTTAGCAGGAAAAAAACCCGCAAAATACTCCAGATAGAACAGTCCCAGGAAATATACCCCTACTCTAGATATCTGCTTAACCCAGCATTTTTGCTTCTGTACTGTGCTTGGCAATTTTTAGGAACTGGCAACAGGATATGTGGTTTATGCCTTTATAAGCCTACCCCTGAGCTCATTCGGGGCTGCGAGATTTTGAAGTGCACGAGCCCCCTCGCAGCCGCCGGCTTTAATAAAAACTCCTCAATCTGGCCTACTAAATGTGGTGTCCATCTGTATAAGTCGCTGCTCTCGATACAACATTTGGAGGCCCCAGTGAGATCCTTGAGTGTCCTCATAACACTCGGGTAGGACACCTCAACGGGCAGGTGGCCTCCCTGCCCGTACTGCCCAGATCCAGAGAGATCTCCAGGGGAGGCGCCCCCTGAGATGTTCCAGGGCCCCGGAAGGATCTCTGCGAGGCTCCGACCATCGGACAGGAGACGACACCTGACCCTCAAAAATTCACGGAGTCACTAGTATGTCTGTGAGGTGGGTAATGCCTCCTTCTGTTTCTGTTAGCCTGGGACCGGTCAACCTGGTGGAGGTCGGAGGACTGGACGCAGTCTTAACTCCCCTCCAAAGACTCCCCTGAGACGTTAGAGGGAGTCTCTGGAATTCTGGTGTTTGAGAGTTATTTGTTTGTTGTGTCGCTTTAGTTCTTTTCTCCGTCTCATCTTAGAAGACCTGTCTTAGTCTCGCCCCATTTCCCTTCTGTGGATGATCTCCCCTCCTGGATTATGATCTCTCTTTCCAGGGGACTTTTCAGGACTATAGTCTGGCAGAGATTTCACTATTTACCTTCCTCCTTATCATTCTTATTTCAGATCCATACATTGGCTGATCTGGTTAGGAAAATTCTCACTTTTTGCTTTGGTTTTACTTTTGGTTTTTTACGAGTGTTATTAGGACCCAGTCCGGCCCACCCGTCAGGGTGGAAGGGGTAACTGATCACTTCCCAGAGACCTCTAAGAGGTCTCACACATAGGGACTCCCAGGGGAGAGGTCCCTCAGGTCAGGAACCCCCCCGAAAGGGGGATCAGAAAGGAATCTCCGGAAGGAATTCCACAGATCGGGGCCTCCCAGAGGGGAGGAACTGTAATAACTTTGGAGTGAATGTGTAGTTTGACCTGGCTTATCAGACGGACTAATTCTGTGACTCCATGGGTGGGCACCTTAGGGTCCCCAAAAGCCTACGAAGTCCGAGTGGGCCCCAACCTGTTTCCAGTGGTGACCTCATATGGTCTAAGATGAGCCTCTTCAGCGTGCCAGTCCGGGGTTTATACAAACTCGCTACGGCCAAGAGGCACCCAGGTCTCCTCCGGGAGGGTAGACAGGAGGGTATGTGACTGGTCTCTCCTTTGGAGGGACACCCACCCTTTGTCTGTCTTTATGCCAACGACACAGACACAGGGAGGGAACACACAGGGTGACCAAGAGAGGCCCTACTCACCATGGGTGGAAGCTCTTTAAAATCTATGGTATCAGCAAGAAAAGCACCCCCTGGACCTAATACCACCCACTCCAGATCTCCCCACACATCTCAGGTGAAAATTGACCATGGGGAGGATCCAGGTGGAACATAATTCAGTATTTAAACTAAGTTTGTTGGTCTAATTAAGATAGACATGTCTTTAAAGCTACCAGCAGTAAATGTCAAACTTTTATTCTATCAAGGTTCGTGTTATCTCTGTTGCAATTTGTTAGCAAAAAGATGACTATACTGATGGTTAATTGTCTCAAAGTTTTCTCCAGTAATTGTTAAGATAGCTTTCTAAGTCTTTAATAAGCTAAAATTTTAAAGTTTATTTGGTTGGAATTAAATTCATTGGACATCTAGGTCTATTCCAAATAGGATAAAGTGCTAAGTCATTAATTACTGGACATAGATTTGTGCTTTTGACTTCTTACTACAAAAAAAAAAACTAAGGATATTTACATCTGTTGATAAACATGTTTTATACTTAACTAAATTCACAAATTTGCCATCCAAAGATTTCTGATGTAACAGTTCAAAATTGGTTACTCCTTAGTCTTCACTGGAGATTAAGGTTTATAAAAAATAAAAATTCTACTAACTGTAACTAAGACTGATGAAAATAAAGAAAACAACTCTGTATATAAAACTCTGTATATAAAACTGTAGTAAAACTGTGAAAATAAAAAAAACAACTCTATATATAAAAATTAGAAGATAGGGGCGCCTGGGTGGCTTAGTGGGTTAAGCCTCTGCCTTCGGCTCAGGTCATGATCTCAGGGTCCTGGGATCAAGCCTCGCATCTCCGGCTTTCTGCTCAGCAGGGAGCCTGCTTCCCCCTCTCTCTGCCTGCCTCTCTGCCTACCTGTGATCTCTCTCTCTCTGTCAAATAAATAAATAAAATTAAAAAAAAAAAAAAGTAGAAGATACAACACCATACCAGAATATATATATCTATACGGGTAGATCTAGATACATATATATATATATACATATATATATATATATATATATAATTAAGATAGACATGTCTAATTAATAGGTATCTATAATATAGATGGGTATATTATCTATTATATAATATATATCTAGTATATTATGTATCTATAATAGGTAAATTATAATATCTATAATATAATAACATGTCTAGATAATAGGTATCTATATATATAGGTGTATATATATATATAGGTGTATATATCTACCCATATAGATATATATATTCTGGTATGGTGCTACCTATATAATATGCCTATATTATATATACCTATATAAGGTATTATTATATATATATATAAATATATATATACTTATATAAGGTATTATTATATACCTATATATACCTATATAATATATCTATATATCTATATAACAGAATATAAAGGAGATATATATATATCTAAAGGATATATTTATATTAGAATATAAAGGAAATATTCATAAAAGAAAATGAGGTTATATGTACAATGAAAAGTTTTCAAAAAATAAAAGTAGGATTAAAAAAAGGGATGTACAGAACAATGTCAGAGATGACCTGGTTCTATGACAGTTAATAATGGTAAAATTATGGCATTAAGGGAAAAAAAGATAAGGGATGAAAATGCATTTTAAAAGGTAAAAAAAGGTAATTTTGTTCTAAATAAGATGTTTATTTATTTATTTATTTATTTTTAAAGATTTTATTTATTTGACAGAGAGAAACACAGCGAGAGAGGGAACACAAGCAGAGGGAGTGGTAACGGGAGAAGCAGGCTTCCCGCCGAGCAGGGAGCCCGATGCAGGGCTGGATCCCAATGACCTGAGCCGGAGGCAGACGCTCAACGACTGAGCCACCCAGGCGCCCCTAAAATGGTTTTTTAAAAAGAAATGACTTGGGACAAAATCTAAATACAAAGAAAAGTTGTAAAAGATTTGTAAAGGGAAATCTTTGGAAACAAATTTTAAGTGTGGTCAGGATGGACTAAGATTAAAATGAATTTTAAAGACACTAATATAAGATTTTAAGTCGACTTTCTCTCTGTTAAAAAAAAAAAAGTATTCCCCAATTGTTAGTCTGCTCTTGATAAAAAGAAATGCAAAGTGTTGTCTTCTCTCTGCCTAGAAAAACTAGTTTCTGTGTCTTGCCTTTATCAGGTCTTTACCACCCTTAATCCTATTTAGACATGTGCTTTCAAACTTTCTAAGGTTACCCCCCCCAAAGGTTTTATTTATTTATTTGAGAGAGAGACACAGTGAGAGAGGGAACACAGGCAGGGGGAGTGGGAGAGGGAGCAGCAGGCTCCCCGTCGAGCAGGGAGCCCGATGGGGGGCTCGATCCCAAGACCTGAGCGGAAGGCAGCCGCTTAACGACAGAGCCACCCAGGTGCCCCCTAAAACTTTCTAAGGTTTTAACAAACTTCCCCAAGATTTAAACCAAGTTTTGCTGACTAATTGAGCTTGCTTGTTTGGTATGTAAAGTTCTGGTTCTGGCTACTGAAATGTTGTTTATCACAAGATAACCGAGTTTCCTTGTCAATCGTGTCATAGCGACCTCTCGTATCAGATCATTAACCATGTCTATTCTGAGATTTTGTCATTTATAATTGTTCTAATTCTCTGGACATGGGGTCATCTACCGGGCTGCTTGGGATGGGGATGTAATGTCAAATAGCGCAAATAGTAGTGGCAGCTATCAGGGAAACAGACTCGGGAAGAGAAACCCAAAAAGAAAAGGAACCCCCGATAGACACCAAAAGTCCTAAACTTTAAAAAAAAAAAAAGGACTGCCGGGGCTGGAGCTCCTTTTTCCTGAGCCCCCGGGAGCCCAAGGTCACTATGCAGATAGGGGGCAAACCTGTTAATTTTCTGGTTGACACTGGTGCAGTACACTCAGTTCTGACCCAGCCACTGGGGCCTTTAGCCACACAAAGGACTTCACTTCTTTGGAAGCGAAGGAGCTACAGAACAAACTAACCTTGGGGCAAGAATTCTTATTAACAGCGCTCCACTTGGTTGACACCTTGCTCCAAAGCACACTTGAGTGCTGGATGTCAAACACAAGGGTTACTCAGTTTCAGGCCCTTTTGCTAGATCAGCCTTGCATTAAGTTTCGAGACTCTAGCTATAAACCCTGCAAGTTTACTTCCAGATGATGACCCTGAGGAACCCATCCATGACCGTCTGGAGAGAATCGACATGGCCCAATCTGTGCGACAAGATCTGAAGGATACACCGTTGCCTACTTCCGACGAGGTATTGCTCACTGACAGCGCCAGTTATGTCCACAATGGAATCAGGTATGCAGGTGCGGCGGTGGTACCATTAGACAAAATTATTTGGGCACAATCCCTAAATCAAGCAACTTTGGCCCAGAAGGCTTAGCTCATCACCCTAATCCAGGCTCTTCGATATAATAAAGGGGAAACCCTTACCATTTATACTGACAGATGTGCATTTGCCACAGCACATGTCCATGGAACAATATACCAAGAAGGAGGGTTACTAACCTCTGCTGGAAAGGACATTAAAAATAAAAAAGAAATCCTCGCCTTCCTAGAGGCCATATGACTCCCGAAGGCGGTTGCTAGAGTTCATTGCAAAGGCCACCAAAAAGGAGATACAATCAAGGCCAAAGGAAACAGGCGGGCCGACCAGACAGCCAGGGAGGTTGCACAAAAACCAGTGGGCCCCCTACAGATCCTACTGACTATTCCTGAATCCGAATTACCTGCCTCACCCTCCTATACAGAAACAGAAAACAACCTGGCTGTGCAGAAGGAAGCCACCCAAGAGACAAATGGATGCTAGACCCTACCGGATGGGAGGCTACTGGTCCCTGAGGCATTAGGTCGAACTCTAATGAACCAGCTGCACCAGTCAACTTCTTTAGGTCAAACAAACTTAATAAACATTTAAAAGATAGGTACTGGGGCACCTGGGTGGCTCAGTGGGTTAAAGCCTCTGCCTTCAGCTCGTCGGGTCATGGTCTCAGGGTCCTGGAATGGAGCCCCACATCAGGCTCTCTGCTCAGCGGGGAGCCTGCTTCCCCTCTCTCTCTGCCTGCCTCTCTGCCTACTTGTGATCTGTCAAATAAATAAATAAAATCTTAAAAAAATAAAAAAAATAAAAGATAGGTACTGAATCCCTAACTTAAGTAGCTTAGGGGATGACTTTATCTCTAGATGTGCATTTGTGCACAAGTAAATGCAAAACAAGGGAAAAGAGTCCGTCTAGGAATTAGTTAAGAGGGATTTCCCCAGGAGAATATCCGGAAATAGATTTCATGGAAGTCAAACACCTGATAACAGGATACTAGTATCTCCTAGTTTCTGTGGACACTTTTTCTGGACCAGCAGAAGCATAACCCATGAAAACAAAAACCGCTGCAACAGCGGTTAAAAATTACTCCAAGAAATCATCCCTAGATATGGGCTGCCCCTAACCATTGATTCAGATAACAGCCCTGCCTTTACAGCCAAAATATCCCAAGACCTTGCCAAGGTTCTAAATATCAACTGGAAATTACACTGTGCATACCGTCCCCAAAGTTCAGGGCAAGTGGAATGAATGAATAGGACTCTAACAGAAACCTTTACTAAACTTATTCTAGAAACCAGTGAAAACTGGACCACTCTGCTCCCCCTCACCCTCCTCAGGGCAAGATGCACCCCCTATCAAGAAGGGTTCACCCCTTATGAAATAATGTTTGGTAGACCCCCTCCCATCCTTCCAAAACTCCGAGAGGAAATATAAGCTGAAATTCATAATCATTCATTAACCAAGTTCTTACAGGCCATACAGCTCACCCAGAAGGCATAAACATAGTACATAAATAAGTACATAAACATAAACAAGTCTGGGACGCATTGCCAGTACCATTGACAGATTCACTACATACTTTCCAGCCTGGAAACTCAGTTTATGTGAAAAAGTTCACTACCCAAGGACTGACTCCCATGTGGACAGGACCATACAGTCATCCTGACCACGCCTACCACCATCAAAATCACCAACATTCCCACCTGGCCACATCCCACGTGCATCAAAAATGAAAAAACAACATGGACGGTCCAGGATACTCCAGATCCTCTAAAGATAAGACTTTCACGTGTACCTTAATCCTAACCCTTGTCACATGTTGTTCATGTAAACCTGTAAACCCCCACAGACCTAATTTCCCTGTCATATGAGAACTTAGGAATGGAATTTCAGGAGAAATACTTAAAAATATTACTAAATCTACATGGGGGACCGACTGAACTAAAATTAGATTTATGCTCCCTGTTTAAAGATATCATTACCATAACTGGAAAAAAAAAAAAAAAGGAACATCCCAAAGGGAGGGGAAGAGCAAAAGTAAAAGATTGGGGATGTGGAACAAAAAGAGCAGAACAGGGATTACCAAAATTAGGTATCTACATTTGCCAGGATTCAGGACAAGTTAGTTGGCAGTGTTTAAACTCAGGGGATTTTTCTGTCCCCACCGGGGGTGTGAAACTCTATCAACTATTGACAATTACTACAGGGATGGGGATACCCACCTAAAATTTCAAAGGAACCCCAACTCCTTTACTTTTGTAATAGGAAAATGTAACCCAGTGACCTTCACAACTAGAGAAGGGTATTCAACTTCCAGCTCACGGGAAACAAGTAAGACTTGGGGAATAAGACTTTATGTATCTGGGAGGGACCCAAGAATCCTATTTACCATTCAAAAGAAAACCCCACTCCTACCAGACAGACCACTGGGTCCTCTCGCTGATCTAACTTTACCAATACCAGTAGGCAAAGGCCCCTCCAAACCGCCCACTGCCCCTACAAATATTACCCCTGGAGCAAGAGATCAGCTATTGCCCCCTTGGCCAAATCCACAACCAGAGCTGCCTCTTCTTAACATAAATCAGTGCTGTCCATCGGCTTATAAATATTTCCCAGCCAAACTTGGAAGCCGATTGCTGGCTATGCTTTAACTCCAAACCCCCACATTACATAGGAATAGGTCTTTCTGGAGCTGTCTCATCCACTAACAACCCCTATAACTATAATTGGGAATGACCCAAGTTAACATTAGGAAACATACAAGGGACAGGGACATGCCTAATATCAACTAACTACAATTTCCAACAATCACCCTATGCGTCAGCATGCAACTGAACTATCCAAATAAATAACAGTAACTCTAAAACTTTTTTCAAGCCCCGAATCAGACTTGGCTAGCCTGCACTAACGGACTCACAAAACGTGCTGCTGGGGCCAAATTCGCAATCAGTCAAGACCTCTACTTTGTATCCTAGTCCACATTTTACCTGAAATATTTGTATACGATGGGGATGGTGGGAAAACCTTAATCCATTCCCTGTCGTCCTCAAACCGCTGGAGACGAGCTACCATTCTAATGCCTATCTTGGTCAGGCTAGGAAATGCCGGATCCGCTGCAGTTGGGGCTTCAACCTTAGTAAACAGAGAAATCCATATAGGCAAACTCTCAACCCGAACAGATGCTGACCTAGGGCACCCTGAAAACTCCATCTCCCACCTCAAGAGCCAGGTGGATTCATTCATTAGCAGATCAAATTCATTAGCATTTGGTCCTACAAAACAGGCGGGGGCTAGATCTCCTTATCCTCCAGCAAGGTGGACTTTGTATAGCACTAGGAGAAAACTGATGTTTTTATGCTAATAATTCTGGGGTAATAAAAAAAAAAAAGTCTATCTCTAGTGAGAAAAAAAATTAAAACTAGAAAAAATGAACAAAACAACAAAATGGTTGGTTCAAAAACCTGTTCAACTGGTCTCCACGGGTAACCACCATTGTTTTGGCCACAAGAGGGCCTCTCATTCTCTTCCTCAAGGCCATTACAACAGGGCCCTGTATCATAAATTGGATTACAAGCCTGGTCAAAAGAAAAATCACCTCAGTCAAACTGTTAACAATAAAACAAACATATAATCCATTACAAAACGAAGGAGAAACAACAATTTGATTCACTGTCTTAAAACCAGTGGAAAATGAGACACCTAGGAGATGGACTCAGCATAAAGTCAAGCCATTTTTTATAAAAAAAATGGGCATTTTGTAACAGTCATGTTACTGCACCCGTGTTATTACAACCTTAGAAAAAAACCGCAAAGTACTCCAGATATAACAATCCCAGAAATATACCCCTACTCTAGATATCTACTTAACCCAGCATTTTTGCTTCTGTACTGCACTTGGCAATTTTTAGGAACTGGCAACAGGATATGTGGTTTATGCCTTTATAAGCCTACCCATTCGGGGCTGCGAGATTTTGGAGGGCACGAGCCCCCTCCCAGCCACCGCCTTTAATAAAGACTCCTCAATGTGGCCTACTAAAGGTGGTGTCCAACTGTATTAAGTCGCTGCTCTCGATATAACAGTAGCCCAGAGAGACAAGGAACAAAAAGGAGTAAGGAAAGTAGATTTCTAGTGTAAACACCCTGAGACATGTCTATGTGGGCATTTGGAAAACTCTATTTCCAAAGTTTAAGAGTAGCTATACAGTGGTTGCTAAGGTTGTGGGAGGGATAAACAGGTGAAGGAACCTTAGATGATGGTGCTTGCATATTTGAGAGACTGGAGCCTGGAATATAAAAGTGACTCTAGAAACATCTCCAAAGGCAAGAGAAGGAAGGGCAAAATGAACTACTAGGACTTCATCAAGACAAAAAGCTTTTGCACAGCAAAGGAGATAGTCAACAAAACCAAAAAATGGCCAATAGAATGGGAGAAGATATTCGCAAATGACATATCAGATAAAGGGCCAGTATCCAAAATCTATAAAGAACTTCTCAAACTCAACACCCAAAGAATAATCAAGAAATGGGCACAAGACATGAACACACATTTCTGCAAAGAAGACATCCAAATGGACAACAGACATGTGAAAAAGTGCTCAACATCACTCAGCATCAGGGAAATACAAATCAAAACCACAGTGAGATACCACCTCATACCAGTCAGAATGGCTAAAATTAATCAGTCAGGAAATGACAGATGTTGGCGAGGATTCGGAAAAAGGGGAACTCCCCCTACACTGTTGGTGGGAATGCAAGCTGGTACAGCCACTCTGGAGAACAGTATGGAGGTTCCTCAAAAAGTTGAAAATAGAGCTACCCTACGATCCAGCAATCGCACTACTGGGTATTTACCCTAAAGATACAAATGTGATCCAAAGGGGCACGTGCAATCTGGAAAACAGTATAGAGGTTCTTCAAAAAGTTGAAAATAGAGCTACCTTATGACCCAGCAATTGCACTACTGGGTATTTACCCTGAAGATGCAAATGTAGTGATCCAAAGGGGCACACGCACCCCAATGTTTATAGCAGCAATGTCCACAATAGCCAAACTATGGAAAGACCCTAGATGTCCATCAACAGATGAAGGGATAAAGAAGATACACACACACACACACACACACGAATATTATGCAGCCATAAAAACACAAAATCTTGCCATTTTCAATGATGTGGATGGAACTAGAGGGTATTATGCTAAGCGAAGTAACTCAATCAGAGAAAGACAATTATCATATGATCTCAGTGATAGGTGGAATTTGAGAAACAAGACAGAGGATCATTGGGGAAGGGAGGGAAAAATGAAACAAGATGAAACCAGAGAGGGACTCTGGTCCCTCTCAATCTCAGGAAACAAACTAAGGGTTGCTGGAGGGGTGGGGTGGGAGGGATAGGGTGGCTGGGTTATGGACACTGGGGAGGGTATGTGCTATGGTAAGTGCTGTGAAATGTGTAAGCCTGATGATTCACAGACATGTACCCTGGGGCAAATAATACATTATATGTTAATAAAAAAAATGTGAGAACTGCATAAATTATTTTACTTCCAATAAAACATTTCTGGTAAATAAAAAAAAAAAGTGACTCTTAGCAGTTACTAAAGAATTCCAGATAAACTAGATAGAAAGTTACCCCCTGGAGAAGGCAAGGGAAGTGTTTTGCGTACTAATCCCAGAGCATTTGATCACTATCTGCGGAGTAATTGTTTTATAATGAACACATGTTACCTTTCATTACAAAAGAAGGATAACACAGAGGTTGAAACCAGGAACCCACAGAATGAATATGACAGCCAGAATCATTCTGGAGCTTCACAATTTTATCAAGAAATTGACAACTTTGCCTAGTGCAATGTCAAAACAGCTATTTGACTCTTCTGTACACGGGAATTTCTGCAGCTGTTACCCCATTCCTGTCCTAGCATTGTATACTGAGTATGTTAGAACACATAACTTTTTATTTAACAGGTTCACAAATAGAGAGGTATGGTGTTGGTGAGTAGATACACTTAAACTAAAGCTTCATTATCTATAGCTGGAGTTTATTTAGATGATGAGGTTTGAATATTGAATTCACGTTGCAATGGGGTCAGGCTTTTTAGGGTCTTGGGATGGTGTGGACAAATTCTGTATAAGGCAGGGATATGAAATAATGGGCCTAGGGGATGGAATGCCCCAGACACAAGTGTACTGGGCCCTCATCAAGCACATCTCTTGTAAGTCATACCTTTGTGTACTTCTCTGCTGAAGTGGGGGTAGGGCCTGGTGGCTTGTTTCTAATCAACAGATGATGTCAAGGTGATGGGTGTCACTCCACTTACTACATTACAGTATATGCCAAACATATGACATCGCTCCTTTATTTACAGACATTACATAAGATACTGTTCTGCTAGCAAATAAGTTCTTGCTTCCCTATCAGCTTTGAATAAAGTAACCTGCCAAGTTTTAAACTACTTATGGACAGGTATACAGCATGGAGCTGGGGAGTCTGGGAACCAAAAACTGCAAAATCCATTGGCATGAATGACTCTATCTAAGAGATGAGTGAAACTTGACTGAACTCAAGCAGGGCTCTTAGCATCCTAAGGCTACATCTTAGGACAACCCAGTTGCCTTTGAGTTCCTATTTGGCAAATACCAAGTCTACAAAAAGAATTACCCTTTGTTCCAGCCAACATCTGATGATAGGCCCTCCATCTTCCTTTAGAGACTATTGAAAAAACAATGCAACAACAACAATAAAAACTTTTAATTATAAATCCATCCTTTGTCCCTTGGAGGTGTATATGTGTCTCAACAACCCAGGAGTGTCTTTCTCAAAGATCTGAAAGACTTTCCATTGAAATGCAGTTATCAGGAAGGATAGGGCCTGTCTCCCAGTCACTGTGGGAGGAAAAAAGCCACAAAAAAAAAAAAAAAAAGACATCTATTTCTGCAAAGAAGATCTACAAATGGCTAACATGAAAAGATATTCAATTATCATTAGTCATTAGGAAAATGTGAAACAAAGACACAATGGGATAGCATTTTACTAGAGTGGTTACAAGAATGGGAAAAAAAAGAAAAGCGCTCCCAGGAATGTGGAGAAATTGGAACCCACATACAGTGGTGGTAGGAATATAAAATGGTTCAGGCTCTTTGCCAGTTTGGTAGTCCCTCAAATTTAAACAAGGAATTACCATTTGACTCAGCAATTCGACTCCTGGGTATATAAATAACCTACAAAATTTTAAGAGTATTCAAGGAAATATTTGTGCACAAATATTCATAGAAATATTATTATTCATAAAGCCCCCAAATGCAAGCAACCCAATATTTCCATCAACAGATGGATAAACAAGACAGAGTATATCCTTACAATGTATTATTATTTGATCATAAAAGGGAATGAAATACCAATACATGATAGACCACGGAAGAACCTTGAAAAGATTAGGATAGGCGAAAGAAACCAGACACAAAAGGTCACATATTGCATGACAACAAGTAGGAATTATCCAGTCTAAGCAAATTCAGAGAGAGGGAAAACAGAATGATGATTGCCAGGGGCTAGGGAGAGCAGTGAATGGGAAGTAACTTTTTGAAGGTAGGAAGTTACTTTTTGGAATGATGATTATGTTTGGAACTCATAGAGGTGGTGGTTGCACAATGTTATGAATGTACTAATGTTACTGAAATGATCACTTTAAATGTTATATATATAAAAAATACACACACACACAAAATCAGTGGAATGATAGAGGATACCATTCTGCAGCCCCTAATGGATTTATAGAAATGGGTGGAGATCTCAACAACTGTCAACATCACCACAAAGCAGAAAACAGACATTAGGTATCTCTGAATGGTATAGCTTTGTCTCAGAAATGGACGTACTGATAAATAAATCTTAATTTGAACAATATTTGTCCTGTGACATTGAGGATTATTGATGCTAAGTTTCAGGTACATTGGGTTCATTATTCTCTTCTCTGTAATGTGTATGATTGCTTTAATTATAAGTAGCATGCCTTTAAATTTGATAATCTGCATAAAACGAACAAATGCTACAATACATAAATCACTATGCCGAAGATGGAGTCAAAACCTATAGCACCATCAAAATTTTCCAGGACAAGTCAGGTTTGGAGGCTGATTATACCAAGTGGTTAGGGAAAAACTAATCACCATCTTATTTAAATTCTTCCAAATCATACAAAATGATGGGAAATGGATCAACCACTTTAACAAAGTAGCTCCCCTTGATACAAATGCCAGGTAAGAATGCCCGATAAAAGAATACTTGAGCAAAGATCACTTACATGGAGACAAATAATCTTTAAACTTACAGATATTCAATATAAGCATGAATTAAATGAATAAACAGGGTGACTAAGAAACACAGTGACTTATCACAGAAGAAAATACTGACAAATGGAAATCACTACATTCACAGAAAAAGAAAACGCATTTGTAAAAGTAACGAATATTTTCCTCTACACCTCTATTTCCAGTACTACTGACACCAAACGAATGGGTTTTTGGGTTTCTACGCCCCATACCAGCTAGGTATACTACGATTCAATTCCATTCTGACAATATTTACCTGAAATTGGCATCAAATCTCACAAGTTAAGGGCTCACGCCCATAAGACGATCCTTTAATCACAAATCTGGGCCTCCCTTACCTCTGACTGGCTATAAATTAGGGGTTCGCACAAACCCCTCCTTGGGTTTGAAGATTTTCTAAAATGGCTCACAGAACTCAGGAGAACTATTTCCGTACTAGGTTACTAACTTACTATAAAAACAGAATGACCCAGTAACAGCCAAACATAAGAAATGCATAAAGCGTGGTGTGGGGAAGGGGCACAGAGCTTCCACACCCTCTCTCCAGCGGCAACCCCCCCACCCCCAGGACCTTCATGAGTGCAGCAAACTGGAAGATCTCCAAAACACTCTGGTTAGGTTTTTGCTGTTGTTGTTTAAGAGAGAGAGAGAGAGTGCGGGAAGAGGCGAAGAGGGAGAGAGAAAATCTTAAGCCTGCTCCAAGCTCAGCACGGAGCCCAATGCTGGGCTCCATCTCGAGATCCCGAGACCGGGGCCTGTGCAGAAATCAAGAGTCTGACGCTTCACCGACTGCACCACCCAGGTGCTCCTGGTTAGGATGTTTACTGAGGCTTCATTACATAAGTACAATTAACTAAATTGGTGGCCACTGGTGAGTAAGTCAATTTCCAGTCTCTCTCCCCTCTCTGAAGGTCAGGAGTTTCAAGAGTTTTAGGTGCTCTGTGTCAGGAATGGGGATGAAAGCACGATTTCACAATTTAATTATGCAAGAGTAAGGAAAAGGCCTTTCATAAAAAGTCAGCACCAGTGCAAATCAAGGAATTTTAGCAAACTTACATTAGAAGGGAATTTCCACTTTGTATAATCTATAGTAAGCATACATAAATGTGGAATGTTATAAAAACTTCCAATAAAAGAAGATAGGAATGTTTGGTACCAACTCTACTATTTGAAATTAAACAATTTCCCTGCTTTGACATGTAAAGATGATAGAAGTCATCACTACCATTCTCACAGTAAGAAAAAAAGCCAAACAAACTGAAAAGTCAGTAATTGTTCTCAGATCTATTAAGAGAATTGAAGTTACACGGAAAACTAATGCCCCCAAAACTGAAAGAGACAGGCAAATACAGGGAATCACAGCTTACTGGGAGCAGAAGCCCACAGATTCGGAAAGGGGTAGGAGAATTTACACTGTAAACATCACCTGGCATCAGGGAAATACGCATCAAAACCACAATGAGATACCACCTCACAAAGGAAGGGAGAGATTGGGAATACTCTGCTATAAGACACGTGTACTAACAGTGATAGTATGGTGTTATTTGAAACAGGACATGAATAAGGTGTAAATGTTTAATGAAAGCTCTGGAAGGTCACAGGTAGGAGTGGTGAGATGAGGGGTAGGTGCACTACTTATCAGGAGTCTCAGTTTAAGTCATTGGTGTGAGGCCTTAAGTCAGCAGAGGGGAGGTATCATAACTTCCACAAGGAGTCAAGGAAAGACACTGAAAGATGACTGGGGGAGTCCCCACCAAAGTGCACAGGCTCCCCCAAAGGTACCACCTGCTGTCAGAATGGGCAAGCCTCGGAAATGGCAGCTAAGCTGAGACCTCCAAATACTTCTTACCGGAGGTTGGGAATAAAATGACACCCTTGGTCTCAGGCCAGCAAGCTCAGCAAAGCAGAGGGAGAATTCACTGGACCTAAGAGTCAGTGAAAGCCCATGTGAGTCCTGCACGACTCCCCCCTAAAATCCAGCACACCACACACTATCTCCATCACTCCAAAACCCCGCCCACAGAGCCCCGCCCACACCCACCCGGGAACTCCCGGGCCCGAGACCAAAGGACTGGAAGCGGAAGTGGACCTCCTTGCCCTCGAGAACTTCCACCTGACCACGCCGTGGGTAGTGAGGCCTTGTCGGACAACTGCTGCCTAGGGTGAGCCCAGACAGGGGCCCCACGTGCTCTTAGGGGTCGACGTGCGAGGAGTCCCTGGTTA
>CM053612.1:84708307-84730828 GCA_028646535.1 Procyon lotor | reverse complement strand
TTGAAGCACCCCATCTTTGGGGAGCCGCGCAAGCTCATCACCCACGACCTGGTGCGCCAGGGGTACCTCGAGTACCGCCCGGTGCCCGCCAGCGACCCTCCGCGCCGCGAGTTCCTGTGGGGCCCGAGAGCCCGCGCCGAGACCAGCAAGATGCAGGTGCTGCAGGTCCTGGCCAAGATCAACGACACCACGCCCAGCTGCTTCCCCCGGCTGTACGAGGAGGCTCTGCTGGATGAGGAGGAGCGTGTGGTGGCCCGTGGCTGGCGCCACTTCTAGTTAATGGGGCAGCTGCTTTTCCTTGGGGTGTAAGAGGGCACCTTCCAATTAGTGCAGAGTCCTAGGGGTTGGAGGGAACAAAGCATAGATCTTCTCATAGTTAAGAAAGCGTTCGACATTTTAAATAGTGGGGGTGGAGGTGGGTGTAATTTTAACAAAACATATCTTCTTTTTGTTCCTTCCTCACATGAGTTGTTCAAGGTAAAGATAGGTAAACAGATATTAGCTGAAGATTTTAGTATTTTTCAAATGTTCTTTCTTTTAATAGAAATTTTATTTAGCTTCATAATATAAATATATGAACAATATGGGCCACATAGTTTTTGCTGTTTAAAGGGTTTTAATGTTCCAGTTTTGGTATTTAGAAAACAATTCAAAAATATTCAATAATTTGTTCATGATCCAGACTAGATAACATGCCCTACAGAACACGACTTACATGGAGATGTGAAAGAATCCAATGGCAAAATAGTTGGGATCACAAAGTTTATGAAAAAGCTTTTTAAAACTTAAGATGTTCTATTATTTGTTTATTTCTTTTAGTCTTTTTTTTTTCTAATATTGAAAGTTATCTACCCTGGATTTGTGTAATACATTAAAGACTGTTGAAGAACAACTGTATATTCTCTAATATCTACTTGATTAAGAAAAAATATTAATGGGAGGTTGATAATTTGGGGTTTCAAAATAACCAGGATAACTATCAATGATTAAAGATCCAACATTTCCCCATAAGTATGCCAAGTGCTTTACAATACAGTGTGTGTATTCCAACATTCCTACAAGACAGGACTTAGGAGACTCCCTTTACTGATAAATAACTTGCACATTTCTCACCTTCATAAGATTAGCAAGTGACAGAGATAGGGATGGTCAGAGGGATATGAAATCCTTGGACTAATGCAGGGAGGCCCCTTCCAGCAGATGAGCCTCAAAGAAGTCAAGGTGGTAACACTGAGTATCAATAAGAATACCTTTCCCAGAAAGAATGAGGCTACCTACAGCCTTGTCCCTTGTTGGACCTGAGAGACCCAGGTGTGGTAACATGATGAGTCATACTCACTTCCTCCCATGGCATCTCATGAAGGTGAGGAACCTCATCAAGTCAGCAGAGGGAGAATTTCTAGATTGTAGCAGGAGTCAAGGTGAGGACCCGGAAGACTGAGGAGACCACCAACCCCTAACAGTGGGGGCTGAGGCAACAATCCAGATCCTGACTGAATGAGATCTAAGGGGACCACCAACCTCAGGACAGTGCAGTCCCATAGGGCTTCACCCCTTCTACCAGTCTGGAGAGAATACGGACCAGTAGTCGGGGAGCAGATGGGGATCATGCTTGCTTTAGCCTCTGAAGTCTGGAGTGTGAGCATCTTAAACTGATGTGAAGTTTCTCAATAGCATTAGCAAATTGTACAAGGAGTCCAGTTTTTTTTAACCCTCTATATTTTCTATTAACCAGAACAAGATAACATGTTATTGGCATAGGGGCTATCATGAAAATGTGAAATAACTCCACGGGAAAATTACTTGGGAATCACAAAAAAGAGACATTGGGCAGTAAACAGTTAAATTCTTGGTCAGGCTCATTCTTTTAGTCTTTAATATGTATCTGCCTCTCTGTCTCTATATATCTATATAAGATAGATATGTAGATATATAATAATTATAGATATGTAATCCATATAGATATCTATCTATCTGGATTTTCTCTGCTTATTCAGGAATGTGGGAGAAATGAAATCATAATACATTAGAAATCCAGTTTACTGTCTAATCACCAAGCGTTAGTTCAGCATCTGCTCTTTGGGAGACTCCATGGCAATATGGGGGAACAGTAAGAAAAAGAAGACTGAGCCACTGCCTACAGAATTATAAGTCTACGAGCAGCTATCATCAAAGGAAGATGGAGGAGCTATACTCTAAGACCTAAAAATTAAAAAAAAAAAGCAGTGAGGAAGAGGAGGAGCTTCCAGATCAGAGCAGTCAAATGTAAAGTATCTGAGGCCAGGCAGTTCCGGCCTGGGACTCTGCAAGCCTTCAGAGGCAGAAGGTGTTGGGCTGAGTGAGGCTAAGCGAATCCTAAGGAAAGGGCAGACATCAGATTGTAGGTCTGGGAGTGGACAGACCGAAGCCTGGAATGAATTCTTTTTTTTTTTTAAGGATTTTATTTATTTATTTAGCAGAGAGAGAGAGCACAAGTAGGCAGAGAGGCAGGCAGAGAGAGAGGAGGAAGCAGGCTCCCCGCTGAGCAGAGAGCCCGATGCGGGGCTCGATCCCAGGACCCTGAGATCATGACCCGAGCCGAAGGCAGAGGCTTCAACCACTGAGCCACCCAGGCGCCCCAGAAGCCTGGAATGAATTCTTAACAGCTACCTTGGGAGGGGCACCTGGGTGGCTCAGTGGGTGAAGCCTCTGCCTTCAGCTTGGGTCATGATCTCAGGATCCTGGGATCGAGCCCTGCATTGGGGGGGGGGTCTCTGCTCAGCGGGGAGCCTGCTTCCCCCTCTCTCTCTCTGCCTGCCTCTCGGCCTGCTTGTGATCTCTCTCTCTCTCTCAAATAAATAAAATCTTTAAAAAAACAAAAATAGCTACCTTGGGAATGTGGGAAAACCAGAGAGACCTCTCCACCTGAAGCAGGAATGGATGGGGTCCTGCACTTTTGTCCCACTGCTGGTGAACACAGTGGACAAACTAGGTGTTTCATGTACATCCTATCGAAGAAACTTCTAAGAAACAGGGTTCTTTCTACTCCCTTGAAGTGTGGTCAAGAAGCCAAGTCACACTCTGCCTTGGATGAGGAGAGCCAGAGCCTACTCCATTGAAATAGTGTTATAATTAGGTTTTCTTCAGTACAATTCTGCAAATTCTAAGTCAGGGACCACTGAGTTGTGTCTAACTGGGTAAGACTGATACTGAAATTAAACAACATACCTTCAAATAGGGACAATCTTCTTGCCAGGCAACAGACTGGCTATTTCGGTGTTCTCTGTCCTGCAGTGCATATTCTCTGACATATGCTGGATGAAAGCAAACAAACAAAAAAATATTACAAAGGTGTGGGTGGTATCATCTGGGACCAAGGTGATTAGAGTAACAATTGTCATTCCTAAGAGACCCAATATTTGCCAATCACTGTACTAGGTGCTTTATATGTGTTACATACAGTTTCAACAATCCTGTGGGCTAGGGCTTATCCAATGCACTTAACAGAGGAAGAACCCGAAATATTCTCAAGTTCAAATGGGTAATGAAGTGACCAAACCAGGAGGAGAGCCTGGTCTGATTTCTCTGGAGCCTGAAATGTGCCACTCCTCCCAGTGTGTCTCCCTCCTGTGTCTCTTAATTCACTTCTATTCTCACCGTTCCACAGCGGCTCCTAGGTGATAAATAAGAGGACTTTGCTGCCGAGATATTACAAGCAGGGCCTAAGGAAGGAAGGTGAGTATGATAATAAACTGCAATCTGGGGATTATCTGTAGGCTTCATCTACTTAGGGTCCTGCTGTCCCTCATCCCAGGTTTTCTTGAGAGCGGAGTGCTGATTTTTGTTCAATTCCAGCATTTTCCCACCTTATAGTATCCTTCTCCCAGGCCATTCCTAGTGTGACCTACTCTCCAACTCTGGTCAATTCTTCACCTCCTTTTTCTGTAAAGGACATTCCTTATTGCCAATGTAAAGATAGCAACAGACCCTAGGATATAAAAGGCGGTTATAGACAGGTTTAAACACACCCATGTAAGAGATCACTTCAGAAACAGAAGTTTCAAACCCATGTGTGTTTTCACTATATTCTCAAAATATGTCCCAAGTGGGCTCATAAGTAGAGTTCGCTTTGGCACAGCTACTAGTTTGGGGATATAATCTCGCGAGAAGAGAAGGTACCTGTATCGTTTCTAGATAAATTCTGGTCAGTTAATATTTATTCCTGCTAGTGGACACATTCTCCTGCTTCTTTGCATGCCTGGCAATTTTTGATTGGATGCCAAACATCATGAATTTGGCCTCGTTCACACTTATCAAGCCCAGGAGTGTCAGATACTGTTTTTTCAATACCTGTATATTCTTGGGCTTTATTCTGTAACTCAGGCAAGATTCTTAGAAACACTAGGTCTTTTTTTTTTTTCTTCAATTTTTGCCTTAAAGGTTTGTCAGGTATTGCCAAAGCTGCATAAATCTAGGAAGAAGCCTGCATCATGACAGAAACAACTTTCTGAGTATTCTCTCTGATGCCCTGGGCATGATAAGGTTTTCCATTCTGACTTGTCCAAGTAGGAAATACCCCACGTGGAGTCGGAAATTCTCTCCCTGTGCAGCTCTCTCAGTCTGGTACTTTGCCCTGTGAACTCTAACTTCCTGGTCACCCTCTGACCCTCAGTCTTATCTTCTCAACTTCTGAGCTGTGGATTTCACTTTAACTACCAGTCTCTGCACTGTGGATTCAAGGCAACAAGCTGGTGAAATTCTAGGCTCACTTTTTTCTTTTCAATCTCTTGGGCATCACTGTCTTTCCTTGCCTGATGGCCAATATATTGAAAATGGTTGTCATATATATTTTGGCACTTCTTCCTGTTTTCTTAGTTGTTCCTGGCAGGTGTCTAGATCCATCTCCTATTATTCCATCTTCTCCAGAAATATAAGTTGTAGGATCCAAATTTAAAACCTTAATTTTTGTGGTAAACAAATGCCTTCAAACTACAAGTCATCCAACATTTGAAACACATTAGAATAAAAACTTGGATGGAAAGATTGTGAAACACACACAAGTACGTTTGTGTGTGTTTATATGCATGTATGTAGGTATGTGTATGTGTATACATATGTATATATATTCACAGAACACATTTATAAATAAGTAGCAGAGTATAAACATGCAGGGCAAAATAACAAAAATGTTCCTCTCCTCCTTGTGGAAAGGTATACGATTACTTATTTATGGTCTCTATATTTTCCAACACTGATAAAACACATATGGATTTCCTTTACGTTAAAAAATTCTATAGGGGTGCCTGGGTGGCTCAGTGGGATAAAGCCTCTGTCTTCAGCTCAGGTCATGATCTCAGGGTCCTGGGATCGAGACCCACATCAGGCTCTCTGCTCAGCGGGGAGCCTGCTTCCCCCTCTCTCTCTGCCTGCCTCTCTGCCTGCTTGTGATCTCTGTCGAATAAATAAATAAATTCTTTAAAAAAAAAATTCTATAAATATTCAAAATGTGATTTATATACCCTGCTGAGAAACTGAACCAAAAGGATGTTTGCATGTGTGTGTACGTATATATACACATCTCTATCTCTATGTATCTATCGATCATTCGAGAGAGATTCATTTTAAGTAATTGACTCACGTGATTATGGAGGCTGACAACTGCCAAGAACTGCAGGATGAGGCAACAAGCTGGAGACCTGGGACAGCTGCAGGTTTAACAGACTTGAAACCCCAGTACTTCAAGTCTAAAGATGGGGGGGGATGTCTAATCTCAAAGGCAACTGGGCAGGAAGAATTCTCTTAGACCTTGTTCTATTCAGGCCTTCAAGTGATTATATGAGGAGTACCCACATTAGGGAGGACAATCTATGCATTTAAATGTTAATCTCATTCAAAAACACCCTCATAGAAGCACCCAGAATCATGTTTGACCATGGCACCTCATAGCCCAGTTAAACTGACACATAAATCTAAACATCCTGACACTGAAAATAAACACACATTCTCTAACTTTACCCTTTAAAAATTAGGCAAAAAATTTTAAATCTAAGGATTAGGCTATGTGCATTCAACCAACTTGAAGGACTTCATCTAGAAAATTTTAAGCTATATTTTATTTTATTTTTTTTAAAGATTTTATTTATTTATTTGACACAGAGAGAGAGATCACAAGTAGGCAGAGAGGCAGGCAGAAAGAGAGGGGGAAGCAGGCTCCCTGCTGGGCAGAGAGCCCGATGCAGGGCTCGATGTGGGTCTCGATCCCAGGACCCTGAGATCATGACCTGAGCCAAAGGCAGAGGCTTTAACCCACTGAGCCACCCAGGCACCCCTTAAGCTGTATTTTAAAAGCAGAAATATATGCATATGCACATATGCATATACATACATATATCTTACACCAATCTTCCCTGACATGATTAGATTCATTCACTGTTTTCAATATTTATATGACGTGCTGCTAGGCAACTAATCATGGCAATAATAAAAAACATTGATCACTTTCAGTATTACACATTGTATTTCTATGTTTGTTACCCAAGCTCATATAAAGAAATTGTGCTATTTAAAATATGTAATATTTTCACTGCTGCCATTAATTCCAAGTAGTAACTGAAAATATATTTATTTTTTTCCTTATTTTCATGAGGACAATGTCAGATAAAGCAGAATTTCCCTCACAGACTATTATTTACCACATCTCCTTAGTTAACACGTGAGTATCTTTCACAAAGTCAAAACCATGGCAACAGAACTGAGATCCGTAACTTCCTTAATTCCTCTCCCCTACTGGCAATGTTGCTAACTTCTCCATTATTAGTTACACATCACATACTTATTTTCTGGTTTTGACATTCTTCTATTACAAAGTTTGCGTTTATAAATTGTTGTGATAACAAAGGCACTAATGATTTTGCTCACATTGATATAAATCTGTATTATTTCAGTCCCAAGTAATTTTCTCCCTTTGGTATTACCTACTCCGTGTTAGTTTCTTTTCCTTTATTAAAGAATTATATTCTCTCTTCTCCGGCGAGCATGTTTTATTTCTTTGCATTTGAACCATGGCCCTCTTTTCAGAACTCATCAATTCCCAAGTTTTACCACATGCTTTTGATCTGAAGGTGATTCTGCAGATTTTCCATTACACAGGCCATATACATATTAGTTGGCAGTGCAATTCTTATACTACTTTCCTTTTCTCTTTAAAAGTTTGCCCATATTGGGGCACCATGGCCGGGATCACCACCATCAAGGCGGTGAAGCGCAAGATCCAGGTTCTGCAGCAGCAAGCGGATGACGCAGAGGAGAGGGCCGAGCGCCTGCAGCGGGAAGTAGAAGGGGAAAAGCGGGCCCAGGAGCAGGCTGAGGCTGAGGTGGCCTCCTTGAACCGTAAGATCCAGCTGGTTGAAGAGGAGCTGGACCGAGCCCAGGAGCGCCTGGCCACTGCCCTGCAAAAGCTGGAGGAAGCGGAGAAAGCTGCTGATGAGAGCGAGAGAGGTATGAAGGTTATTGAAAACCGAGCCTTAAAAGATGAAGAAAAGATGGAACTCCAGGAAATCCAACTCAAAGAGGCCAAGCACATTGCAGAAGAGGCAGATCGGAAGTATGAAGAGGTGGCTCGGAAGTTGGGGGGACTTGGAACGCACAGAGGAACGGGCCGAGCTGGCAGAGTCCCGTTGCCGGGAGATGGATGAGCAGATCAGACTGATGGACCAGACCCTCAAGTGTCTGAGTGCTGCTGAAGAGAAGTACTCCCAAAAGGAAGACAAGTATGAGGAAGAGATAAAGATTCTCACGGATAAACTCAAGGAGGCAGAGACCCGTGCTGAGCTTGCCGAGAGATCGGTAGCCAAGCTGGAGAAGACAGTTGATGATTTGGAAGATAAGCTGAAATGCACCAAAGAGGAGCACCTGTGTACTCAAAGGATGCTGGACCAGACTCTGCTGGACCTGAATGAGATGTAGAGCACCCCAGTCCCGCCCTGCCGCTGCTCCTCCCTCTGCCCCCGACTCCACCTGAGGCCGGCCTGCCCGAAGCTGGCCTTGAAACTGAGGGCTGATCTTTAACTAGAAGGCTGTTTTCTCCTCTTGCCGCCTCTCCCACCCCAACCCCTGTGTCTTTTTCACCAAACTGTCTCCGCCTCTCCCTAGAGATTCCAGCTGGGCTTCAGGCTGAGCACCTTTGGGAACAATGTTTAAGGGAATGTGAGCACAATGCAAAGTGTCTTTAAAAGCATGTTGTGATGTACACATTTTGTAATTACCTTTTTTGTTGTTGTTGATGTAGCGACCATTTGTAAAACATTCCAAGTAATTCTACAGTTCTGAAGCAGCAGTCTAATCCCTTCCTCACATTTGGAAAGTAACTTTTCAGTTGAGCGCATACTGCCCTCTCCATGGAGGAGGGAAGGCGGCAGGGGCTTGCCTTACTGAGAGCCAGAGCCTAGAAAGAGACCCACTCTGGGAAGCTTCATTGCTTTGTCCAAAGTAACAGCCAAATTAGAAAGATGATTCCAGGAGGACTGGCCAAAAGAGTGTGGCTCAGGGTTTCAGCTTTAAGGTATCTTTGAGCAACTTTATTTTTAATTTTTTTTTTCCTTCAGAAGTGACCAATTTAAGATGGTGAGACCTCTCTCTGAGACCAAATCCTGGTCCTGTCTTTACCCTAACTGCCCATAGAATGGATCATGTTCCCCATATGTGACCACTTATTTGCTCTCCTGCCTCCTTGAAGGAAAAAAAGAAAATGATGGGCTTGCCACTGATTTAGCCACATGAAACAAACTCATCTCATCACCCTTTGCTGGGTCCAAAGCTGCTGTCTCTAAAAGTGCCATCTTGTGCTTTGTATCAGTTAGTGCTGGAGAAATCTTGAATAGCTTATGTACAAAACTGTTTTTAAATTTTATATTATTTTGGAACTTTGCTTCTTTAGGGTTAGGGCACATCGGCCACCCCGTCTGGCTGAGAACTCTCTCCAGTCTGTGGGCTGACAGTGTGCTGATCTTTTGAAGTTTCTTTCCCTCTCCGATTCCCCTTTTTGGTGAGATTTGTGTGAGGCCTGTTAGGTGTGCATCCTGCGGCTTATTGGCTTAAAATGCACTCTCCTTGGGTGTGCTCTCTTCCGGGGCCAATTGGGAGAAAAGAAACCAACAGTGCGAACTGTTTTGATACTGAAAATTGACAAGTGTCTTTTTGAAATAAAGAGCCAGTCCCTCAAAAAAAAAAAAGTTTGCCCATATTGTCCAAAAAAGGTGAAAAAGAATGAAAAGACACCAGTGTTTTCCCTAATACCATTTTATAGTTAGAGCAGCACCTCAACATTGCAAATCAAAACTCTTCCTTCTTTTCCCAATTTATCACCTTGTTTCTTTAGTATGCTTTCGCTGCGGAGCTAAATGATTTGCTGCCCCATTCTTGCTTTTAAGTAGTTATACATTCCTACTGGAGCATAAAGCAGTTGCTATTATTTTTTTAAAAGATGTATTATTTGAGGGGGGGGAGGCAGAGGAAGTAGGGCTGAACGTGGTCCCCAACATGGGGCTCCATCTCACGACCCTGAGATCACAACCTGAGCCCAAACCAAGAGTTGGATGCTTAACTGACTGTGCCTCCCAGGTGTCCTAGCAGTTGTTATTATGATGTGATGATAACATATGCTCTGTCATTTTTGCCCTCCCTGGAGCTCCTGTGTTCTATATTCCTTGCTGAACATGGACAGTTTCCTATACGTCTGCTGTACCGAAAACCTGTTCTGCTCAATATTCTGTTTTTTACTCTGATTTGAACATCAAGGCACAACAATCCTCTTATAATCTAAAACTCCATTGCATCTTTTATATCTACAGTCTTTGGAAAATATTTCTATGTCATTTTATTACACACTTTCGTTTTCCTTCATAACACTGCTTGATTTACTTATCAATATAATTCAGTCCCATGAGTCCCAGGAACAATGTAAGGATATTGACATAAAAGACTTTATAATAAAATAATACTTTAAAATTGGAATGATTAAAGCTAGATTTTTAAAAATAAGAGTAGAAATGCCAAGTTGAGTTTCACAAGGACCTAGTACACAAAATGTTTGTTGTATATCCCTATTTGGGAACAAAGTTTGGTCCCGTCCTTTCTGACATCCAATGTGAAAAGGGAGATCAAAATACAATAAGTAATTGATAAGGCACATAAAATGAAAACGCAAGCCATTATCTGACATAGCTCTTTTTTACACTACCAAACGTGAAGGAGAGAGAAATAGAAAAAGAGAGAGTTCTATTTCCCTTCTGTCCTTCAACGTCTGAGGAGGGAACGGCGTAGGTGGCTCACGCTGCTCTTACCCCGTCCTTCCTGCAAATGCGGCACCTGTCACGGCAATAATATCGTCGTACAAGATCATTAGGTAAACTGTAATCTAATTCAGATTGTAAAGTTTTAGCACGCACTTATGTGACAGGGGGGTAGAGTTCCCTAAATTTTTATTTTTTTAACCCCATCTATATTGATTCATGTAACGACCACCATAATCAGGATACAGAACTGTTTTCTCACCATATAAAAGGTCTCCAACACGCCCCATTTCAAGTCTCACCTTTCCCCAAACCTCAAACCTTGACAACCATGGATCTATTTTCATTTCCTATAATTTGGTCATTTTGAGAATGTTATTACAGAAATGGAATTTTATGGTACGTAAGATTTCACATTCAGGTCAGCTTTTTTGCTCAGCATAATAATCTCAAGATCCACCCAGAATGTTTCAGGTATCATTAATTACCCCTTCTCTTTTTAATGCTGAGGAGTAGTCCATTGTATTGATGTACCTGAGCCTTTTATACATTCACCAGTTGAAGTACAGTTGCGTACTTAAATTCCCTTAAATTCTGGGCTGCTACAAATAAAGCTGCTCTGTACATTTGTTTGTAATGTTTTAGCTGTTGCTTGATCATTCGGTAAGTGTATGTTTGACTACATAAACCTGACAAATGGATTTCCAGAGATCCTGGACCATTTTACTTTCTCACCGTACTTGTATTGAGCAAGCCAACCACTTGAAATCCTCATTAATACTTGGTATTTTCAGTAACTTCTATTTTAGCTAGTATGGTAGGTGTATAGTTACATCTCATCTCTGCATGAATTCACAGTTCCTTAATGGACCTTCAAGTGGAACGTATTTGCATCTGCCTCTTTTCCATTCATAGGTCCTCTTCTGTGAAATGTGTTCAAGTTCTATGCATATTTTCTAATTGTACTCTTTTTTTTCTAATTGTTGTTTAGCATATTTTTTTCTTATTTCGTTTGGGTCCAAGTCTTTTGTCACACAGGTGAGTGGCAAACATATGCAAATCTTCCTGTCTATGGTTTTTATTCTCGGTCTTTCACAGTGTCTCTTGTAAAGCAAAAGGTTTTAGTTTTGAGGAAGCACAACTGATCAATGCTTTCGTTATGGATCTAAAATTAGGTCTGAAAACGCTTCACGGTGGAGGGGAGGCGCAAGCCATGCATTAGCTGTGCTGGCTCTGGAAGCTCCCGGAAGGAAAAGGTTTTAAAGTTCCGTCCTTTTTCTTGCCAGTGAGCTATAAAGAATGGATGAGGGCACCTGGGTGGCTCAGTGGGTTAAGCCGCTGCCTTCGGCTCAGGTCATGATCTCAGGGTCCTGGGATCGAGTCCCACATCGGGCTCTCTGCTCCGCAGGGAGCCTGCTTCCCCCTCTCTCTCTCTGCCTGCTCGTGATCTCTCTCTCTCTGTCAAATAAATAAATAAAATCTTAAAAAAAAAAAAAAAAAGAATGGATGAAAAATAGAATAGTTATTATCACAGCAAATCACATGGAAAGACCAAATAATTCATGGAATTTTTGAGAGGATGCCTACGTACATATGAACATGAAATCACTAAGACACACAGTTGGTAGGTGTTCTTACTATTCCATATACATCTTACTATAATTGAGGGGCAAAGTCACTGTGGCGGACGTTGCGATATTACACAATGGCAAAAGACTGGGAGCTCACGAAAACATCTGGTTCAGCACCTTACCTTCAGAAAGGAAATGTTTTTTGGACAGAGGACACACAAAGTCTGGTTGGTAAAGAGAAAGAACAGATAAATCTGTTGATTATCTGACAGCCTGCTAGGGCCTGGATGTTTGCGTCCCCTGGCTCCAGCGAAAAGGCACCCGAGGGATCCCTGGCCCCTTCTACCACGTGAGGACACAGTGGGAAGTCAGCAGTCGGCAACCCAGAAGAGAGCCTTCACCAAAGCAACCGCACTGGCATCCTGATGTGAGACTCCCAGCCTCTAGAAACGAGAGAAACTTCTGTCGTTTCCAAGCTCCCCAGTCTACCATGCCGTCATAGCAGCCCGAAAGGACTGGGACACAGCACATCACCTGTCCCGGGCACTCTGCCTTTTGCTGCAGGTTCCTCATCTCACATCTAGCCAGGGCAAAAGCTCAGAGCTTGGAGGGAGGCGCTATTACCAGAGAGTCTTAGACAAGGAGCACTAATCACTTATGAGGGTCTGCCTGAGGGAGGACTAAAGTGACCACCAACCTCAGAACAGAAGCATTACTACATCCTCGCCTCTGCTTTCAGACCTGAGAGGGTCCAGGCAGCTGTACTCGGCCACCGGTGAGTGGTAGCCAGCATCTAGAAGGAAGTCAGGTCACTGCAGCAAGAGAAGCAGCATTCTTCATCTGCTTCTGTCCTCTTTTCTGGGCATTCCCCAGATGCTACCTGCCATTAGGACACAAAGCATTCTCGCACCTCTCGGATTCCCCCATCCACCACCACTGCAGACTCTTCATGTAGCGGAACCGAGGAGGATGCCAACAGCCAAGAAGATGAAAATCTAAGCACTTCACAAGCCCCACCCGCCACAGAGAACTCATGCAGAGGTCCTTTAACCAAGAAGGCAGCTTACTTGATGCAGTTCCTTTTGCTCATACATACGATTAAAGAGCCCGTCACAAAAGCACACATGCTGAAAAGGTCAACAAAATGTATAAGGACCATTTTCCTGTGATCCTGTGGAAAGCCTCTGGTCTTAGCCCTTGACTTGAAGGATTCTGACACACCTAAACATCGTCCTCGTTAGCAAAATGCATTTACCCACCGTGGGAATTAGAGTGCTGCCAGTGGTTGCAAAGGACTGGTCTGATGACCTTCCTGAGCATGACCTTCGTGAAGGGCAATTGGACCACTGAGGAGAAGATCTGAGAATTCCTGAAAATGATGTAGATACATGCTGGGAGAGAGCCCTTCATCCATGGAGAGGCCAGAAAGCCCATTCCCAGAGATTTGGTAAAGGAAAAGTACTTGGAGTATCAAGCGGGCTCCTGATAGTGATCCCACATGCTATAAACTCCTGTGGGGTCCAAGAGCTCAGAGGAACGAACAAGATAATCCTGAAATTTCTGACCGAGGTCAATGATATGGCCCCATTTCTGCCTGTGCCAATATGAAGTCTTGGTGAGATGAGCAAGGGAGAGCCTGACCAGAGTTGCTGACGCTACGGCTATGGCCTGGATACAGTTCAGGGGCACATCCAGCAGCTTCATTACCCCTAGTGAGGTCTTAGGGAGGTTCTTCACTTTCTGGCTGACTAGGTCCATCAACCACATAAGTAGTGGGGGTCTGGCTGCTGCTGGGCGGGAGGGAACACATTACAGACCATCGTCGTATTGGTTTTACCAGGTACCCTGGAGATTTTCCTTCCTTCTTTCCACCCTTCCTTCATTTCCTTCTTTCCACTTAGTTTCTAAATGTTGTTCCTTTAAATAGAAAATTTAAACAGCTTCGGAATGTAAGCTTATGAATCACCACTTTGATTATACGTTTATTGTTTGGCATCAAGTTTAGGAGTTGAAGATATGCTGTTTTGTAAAACCAACTGGGAAAATTTCCATCTTATTTTGTGATCTAAAACAGAATAATGTGGCAATTGAGTAATTGCTTCTTTGGAAATATGAATGGATTCAACAGTAAAATTGTTGTGCTCAAGAGATAGCGATGAGATGAAAAACAAAGGCTCAACTCTTGAATTCCCTAAACATTCAGTTTGTTGCTCTGAAAAATTTGAACACACAGATTTACTTAGCTTATTCAAGAATGTAGTAGAAATTAAATTTTAATAAATTAGATACTATGTTCATTGGCTCATTCATTCCCTAAGCATTAACCGAATATCTGCTTTTTGAAAAACACCACGCTATCACTGGAGCAGTTGGATGTCGGTGAGGTCTTATGGTAGTACACAAGGATAATTTAAAAGAAGAAAATAGGAGGTGGGAAGCTAAGCAAGAGCAATTAAGTATAAACATCCTGAGACAAATCTGTTCAGGATTTCGGTAACTGCAGTTCTTCAGAGGTATTGGAGTTTGAGTTTTGCCCTGTGGTCCGAGGTAAGGCTGTGGGAATGTTGAACTGGTGCCAAAACCTCAAATGATGTGTCTCAGAGTTGAGAGACTAAAGCCTGCAATGCAAAGTAGCTCTTGCAGTTATACATGAATCCTGGATAAACTAGGAGGATTGTTTCTATTGGAGCAGGCAAGGTACGTGCTATGGGTACCTGTCCCACCACATGTGATAACCATTTACAAAGTATTTCTCTATATTCTCAACTGCAAACACAGTCTGCCTTTCATTTAAAAAGTAAGGATAACATGTTTCATAGATCCATACGTAACGATGTAATGTGTCCAGGGGGTGTACTTACAAACTACACCTAGGAATCTAACCACTGGTAGGTGGACCTCATTTAAATGATAAGATTTGAATTCTGAGGTGATGTTGTGCTTGGATCAGGCTTTTGAGGATCTTAGACAGGGGAGATGTATTTTGTATCAGGTAGGGACGTGAAAAATTGGGGCCTACAGGATAGAGTGTGGTATACAGAACCGTATTGGGGCCCATGATTCCCCACTTCTCGATGATCATATGTTTGCATGCTTGTATCTTCAAGTGTAGGGCCTATGGCTGGATTGACAAAGGTGTTGGGATGTCACTCCAATAATCACATTACATGTTAAAGGTGAGACAACACTCCTCCGGTAACAGACATTATACACGACACCATATTGCTATCAGATATGCTCTTGCTATCTTGCTTATTTTTGAAGAAGAAATCGGCCATGTTTTGAAAGGCCCGTGGCATCGGCAGAGTGGCATGAAATTGCAGGCTAGGTTTAGGTACTGACGTTAGTCACTAAATAACAGTTGGCAAGAAAAAAACCCTCTAAGTCCTAGAGACAAAAGGAAATGAATTCTGGCAAACGAAATGAGATCGAGAGTGGATTTTCCTTGGTCATTTCCAGTTTGCAGTCTAATATGTAAGGAACTTACTTTGTCACTCCCGGTCTCCCAACAAGAAAACATCTGAACCAACTGCAAATTGGCAAATCTTCTTATATCCATCAGAGAATTGAGGTCACAGGGCTAACTGCTGCCCCCCAAAATGGAGAGAGGAACTGGGTGAAATAGACAATCAGCTCACTGGGTCATGAGTCCGAGAGCAGAAACCAGTGCTGGAGCTGGCACCAGGATTAGAAAACTTACAGTGTATTTCGCCAATTTCTGGAGACTCATTGCAGAGTAGCTTCAAGTTAAAAACTCTAGGCAGGTCTAGTCTAATAGGGGGCCCGACACTTTTCTAAGTTTTACCTCCAGGAGCCCAACCTGGTTCTTATAGTGACAAGTCTAAGTTTTACCTCCAGGAGCCCAACCTGGTTCTTATAGTGACAATAAAGGTCAGATAACAATGCCACTGTTCTTCTAGAAGGGGAAAGGAAAAATTAGCCAGTGTGCAAAATGCCCAAAGTGATCTGTTCTTCCTAAGAAGATTTGCTTACAGAGAAACTATTTGCCAGAGCCTAAATGACTAGGGTTTTATTAGAACCTAAGCCACGTGGAGGAGGGGAAATGTCAATTCTAGATCCTCTAGCCTTCTAAGAGGAGAAAGAGAAATACCCCCAAATAGGCCCTCTTTACTTCTTGTCTTAGCTAAGGCATGAAAAAACTGAGAAGCACTTGTGAAGTCAGAACCCAAGGGCACAGGCTCACTACAAAACTGAGACCTACCCATCAGATTATAGAACACGCCCCCCACGCCATGTCCCACACCTCACTACCACATCAACAGGGCTCCTGTCTAATGACAACAGGTTGCAACTGAAAGCTGTTCATCTTGGACCTTGTTTAAGAAAAACAGAGAAGATGAAAAGGACACCAGAAAAAATTTAGTCTCCGACAATTGCAGCTATAGCAAACAATAAACACTGCCTAACTCCAGGCCAGAAAATGATAAAATCTTTCACCCAATACTTTATATCGAGATTTCAACGACAACAACAAAAATAATAAGGCGTACTAAAAGACAAAAAACATAGTTAGAAGCAGGAGACAGCAAGTATGAGATCCAGAATCAGATAGAGCAGACATTATGACATTATCATAGCAGGAATTTAAAATAACTATAAGTAATATGCTGTGGGCTATAATGGAAAAAGGGAAACTGTGCAAGAATAACTAAGGGGTAATGTGAGCAGAGAGACGTAAGCTCTAAGGAAGAATCATAAGGCAATGCTAGAAATCAAAACCACTGCAAAAGAAACGAAGAAAACCTTTGATGGGTTCATCAATAGGCTGGACAAGGCTGAGGAATGGAATCAATAAATTTGAAAGCATGTCAACAAAAACTTCCAGATGAAATGTAAAGAGAGAAAAGAATGAAAAAGATGGAAGAGAAGAGCCAAAAACTGTGGGATGACGTAAAATGAAACACTTGTGTAATGGGAATACTAGAAGAAGGAGAAAGACAGCAAGAAACAGAACAAACATACGAAGTAAAAATAATGGAGAATTTTCCAAAATTAACAACAGATGCTAAACCACCAGTCCAAGAAGCCCTAAGCATGCCAAGCAGTATGAGCAACAAAAACTACACCTAGGCATAGCATCTGCGAACTGTAGAAAACCAACCCAAAGGAGAAATTCTTGAGAAAGTCACCTTGTGTAGAGAGACACAAGGTTAAGAATCACATTGGCCTTCTCTTCGCAAGCATGCAAGCAAGAAGAGAGTTGAATTAAAGCTTGAAAGAGCTGAAAAACAAAACCCTATCAACCCAGAATTCCATATTGAGTAAAATATGGAATTCACTTCTCCTCTGAAGTGAAGGAGAACAAAGGACGCTCGCAGACAAACACAAACTGAAGAAATCTGATACCAGGAGACCTCCCTTGCAAAAAGTATTACGTTTTTCAAGGAAAAGAAAAATAATATAGGTTGGAAACTCCCATCAATATAAAGACGAGAAGAATGCCAGAGAAGGAATAAATGAAGGCAAAATAGGTTTTTTTATTTGCTCTAATAGATAATAGGCCAAAAATATTAAGAGACAATCTATTCCATAAATATACCTAATGAGGAAGTAGGACTAATGACAGCAAGGTTATAAGAAACAGGAGGGAGGAATTGGCACTACCTGTGCATCTGTGGCACATCATTCAAAAGCGGACTTGGGTTAGTTCTAAATGCGTATTTCCAACGTGAGAGCATCCACTGAAACCAAGTAAAAATAATCACCATGCCAAAGAGGAGAGAAAAAGGAATCATAAAGTGCTCAGTTAAAGCCAGAGAAGAGAGCAAAAGGGTGAGAGAAAAAAAAAGAAACAAAGAACAAGAGCAGCAAATAAACAACAGGGACAAAATATTATGGTAAATATAAATCCAACTATAGCAATAATTACTTTAAAAGTCAGTGGTCTGAATACACTACTTAAAAGAATACAAATTCTCAGAGGGGATAAAAACAAGATCATATTATACATTGTCTACAAGAAATCCACCTTAAATATAAAAACACAGATAGATTAAAGAAACTAAAGAGATGGAAAAAGACATACCATTCTAATACGAATGAAAGGAAAGCAGGACTATGCATTTTTCTTTTAGACAAAGCAGAATTCAGATCAAGGAAAATTACCAAAGAGAGATATTACACAATCACAAAGGGGTCAATTTTCCAAGATATATCACCATCCTTAATGTATATGCATCAGGGGCGCCTGGGTGGCTCAGTGGGTTAAAGCCTCTGCGTTCGGCTCAGGTCAGGATCTCAGGGTCCTGGGATCGAGCCCCACATCGGGCTCTCTGCTCGGTGGGGAGCCTGCTTCCCCTTCTCTCTCTGCCTGCCTCTCTGCCTACTTGTGATGTCTCTCTCTCTCTGTGTCAAGTAAATAAATAAAATCTTTAAAAAAAATGTATATGCATCAAAAAACACAGTGTCAACATACATGAGGGAAACATGGATGAGACAAATACACAATTATAATGAAGAGACTTCAGCACACCTCTCTAAGTAACTGACAAATGCAGCAGTCAGAAAATTATTAATGGTATGATTAAACTGGATAGCACCATCAGTGAAGAAGGTACATGACATTTTTAGAAAATATAATGATAGGAGAAAACACATTTTTTTTTCCAAGTTCACATGGAACATACATCAAGACGGACCACATTCTGTGCCATAAAACACCATCCAATTTAAAGAACAGAAATCATACAAGCCTACTCTAGGATCACAGTGGAATTCAACTAGAAATAAATAATAGAAAAATAGCATAAAAATCTCAAATACATGGAGATTAAACAACATACTTCTACATAAAAAGACACTTACCACTATATCGCATTTGGAAATTGCAAATTAAAACAGAGATACCACTACACACCTATTAGAATGGCTCAAATCTAAAACACACACAAACTCGAACACTAGAAAGGATGCAGAGCAAAGGGACCTCTCATTCGGTGCTGGTGGGAACGCAAAATGGTATAGCCACGTAGAAAACCATTTTAACAGAATCTCACAGAAGTAAACATACTCATATACAATCCAGCAAATGCACTCCTTAGTGCTTACCCACATGAGTTGAAAAATTTAATACAAAAAGCTGCACACAAAAGTTTATAGCAGCATTATTCATAAATGCCAAAGGATGAAAGCAACCAAGCTGTCCCTCAACAGGTGAACAGATAAACAAATAGTGGTACATCCAGACAATAGAATACTGTTCAATGATACAAAGAAATGAACTTTCAGGGGCACCTGGGTGGCTCAGTTGTTAAGCATCTGCCTTCGGCTCAGGTCATGATCCCGGGGTCCTGGGATTGAGACTCACATCAGGTTCCCTGCTCGGCAGGAAGCCTGCTTCTTCCTCTCCCACTCCCCCTGCTTGTGTTTCCTTTCTCACTGTAACTCTCTCTGTCAAATAAATAAATAAAATCTTTAAAAAAAAAAAAAAAAGAACTTTCAAGCTATGAAAAGACCTGGAGGAATGCTAAATGCGTACTGCCAATTTAAAGTAGCATATATGAAAAGATTTCGTACGCTCTTATTTTAAATACATGCCATTCTGGAAAAGGTAAAACTATGGAGACAGTAGAAAAGATTAGGAATTCAGGGGGATGGACAGAGGGTGCGTCAGTGGGGCACAGCGGATTTTTAGTGCGGCAGAACTACTCTCTATAATACTATTATGATGGATACATGTCATTGTACATTAGTCAAAACCCATAAAATGTACAACGCAAAGAGCGAACCCTAATGTATGCCATTTACTTGTTACTAATAATATATCAGTATTGGCTTATTAATTGTAACAAACATAGTAAACGAATATAAGATAAGATGTAAATAATAGCAGAAACTGTGTGTAAGGGGCTAAGAGGGTATATAGGAACTCACTGTACTTTCTGCCCAATTTTGCTATAGACCTGAAAGAGCATGGAAAAATAAAGCTTCTGAATAAATAAACATCCCCTCAGAGCTATATACTGAGAGTAGTTTTTGTTTTCCTGGGTAATCTGAATGTTGCAGTTGGCCAATTATTTTTATTGACTTTCTCATGTGAAAACTTACTTCCTCTTCTGGGGGGAAAAAAAAGTAACTCTTTTACTAGCGGTTAAGTTTGCTAAAATTTCTTCTATCATTAATAAGTAAAGTATAACAAAGCAAAACACCCCCATGAGCTCTGAAACTTGAAACCTCCTTTAAGTAACTCTATTTTCGATCTTAGTGCTTCTGTGCATAAACACATACATAGATATTCAAAAAATCATAAAAGCATGGAAAGACATACTCGTAAAAAAAAATGTGAGCTATACACATAAAGTTGTATAGCATTCTACTGCTTGAAACAGCCCAAGGGGGTATCTACAGGGATATTTATTATATTAATTAGATTTATTACAAACATGTGTAAAACATCCAAACAATAGCACATTAAAGGCAAAGCAGGAAAAGTAGGAAACAACACAGACAAATGCGAAAGTGATCAATTAGAAGACAGCAGAGCCAGCTGGTGACAGCAGTTCTTTGAAAGGATTTATATAACAATTTTTATAAATATGATAAGCACAAATGAAAGCAGTTATACATGATAATAGGTAAATAAAACTGGACAAAATTTAGGTGGAGAAGAGATATGGCAATAATGAAATAACACTAAGTATTAGCAATATCTCAATATAAGTGACAGGCAATGAAGAAGTTCTCCCTAAAGAAGAATTTCAGGTACAAAACTCAGGAATTTTGGAATTAGAAAATGACCGTCCTGGGGCGCCTGGGTGGCTCAGTCGTTAAGCGTCTGCCTTCGGCTCAGGTCATGATCCCAGGGTCCTGGGATCGAGCCCCGCATCGGGCTCCCTGCTCGGCAGGAAGCCTGCTTCTCCCACTACCATTCCCTCTCACTGTGTTTCTCTCTGTCAAAAAAATAAAAAAAAAAAAAAGAAAATGACCATCCTGCTGCCTTTAATGGATTTAATGGATAAAGAAGATGACGGCCAACCTTACCAAAAGGAGACAAAAGACATCACGAACATCCTGATGGAAGTGCACATTTTTACCCCAGGGGTGCACTTGCTAATAAACAAACAGCTAAACCTTAATATGAACAGGATTCTACCTACAAAAATTGAGGATTGCCATTGATTAATGTTAGGTAACTGGGTTCATCATTCTAGTCTCCATACTATTGTATATATTTGAGAATTTCTATAATACAAGGGCTCCAGTTAAATATCCTGCCTTTAATATGAAATGTGATGTGGGGCGCCTGGGTGGCTCAGTTAGTTAAGTGACTGACTCTTGGTTTCGGCTCAGGTCATGATCTCAGGGCCGTGAGACTGAGCCCCACATTGGGCTCCATACTCAGGGCACAGTCTGCTTGAGATTCTCTTTCCCTCTCCCTCTTGCCCCTCTTGCTTATGTTCTCTCCCTCTCTCTCTCTCCCTCTCAAAATATATGAATAAATCTTAAAAACAAAAACAAAAACAAAAGTGATGTACAGGCGATCTCATTCTATGGCAATTCTCAGATCATCACGTTTTCTGCTAAATGAAGGTTTATGGCAACTCTGTGTAAAGCAAGATTATCGGTGACATTTTTTCAACACAATTTCCCTTCGTATTTCTTTGTTATGTTTTGGTAATTCTCCCAGGATTTCAAATTTTTCATTGTTCTTATATGCGTTATGGTGGTATATGATCAATGATCTTTGACGTAACTACTGTAATTGTTTTGAGGTGCCACGAATCACACCCAGAAGATGGCAAACTTAATCAAGGCTAGGTGTGTTCAGACTCTCCCACTGACCAGCTGTTCCCACAGTCTCACCCTTTTCTCCAGCTCGCCTATTCTGAAACACAACCATATTGAAACTAGGCCAGTTAGTAACCCCACACTGGCTTCTTCGTGTTTAAGTGAAGGAAAGATTTCCATGTCCTTCACTTTAAATTGAAAGCTAGCAATTATTAAGCATAGTGAGGAAGGCATGTCAAAAGCCAAGACAGGCTGAAAGCTGAGGTTCTCGCACCAGTTAGTCAAATAGTAAATGCAAAGGAAAAGTCCTTGAAGAAAATTAAAAGTACTACTACAATGAGCACACACAAGCGAGACGTGGATAAAGTTTCAGTGGTCTGGATTGGAGATCAAACCTGTCACAATATACCTCCCCTTAAGCCAAAGCCTAACCCAGAGCAAGGTGCTAAATCTCTTGAAATCTGTAAAGGCTGAGAGAGGTGAGGAGCTGCACAAGAGAAAATCTGAAGCCATCAGATGTTGGCTCGTGAGGTTTAAGGAAAGAAGCCATCTCCACAACATAACAGTACAAGGAAAAGCACTGAGTGCTAATGTAGAAGCTGTAATAAGGTATTCCGAAGATCTAGCTAAGATAATTCATGAAGGGGGCTACGCTACAAATAGATTGTCAGTGGAGATGAAACATCCTTCTATTGGAAGAAGATGCCATCTAGGACTTTCATAACTAGAGAGACCTCAAAGCGTGGTTTCAAAGCTTCAAAGGACAGGCGAACTCTCTTCTTAGGGACCAATGCAGCTGGTTGCAACCAAAGCCCATTTCCCCTTCCAAAAGTCCTAGGACCCTTAAGAATTATGCTGAATGTATTCTGCCTGTGCTCTGTAAATGGAAAAACAAGGCTCGGATGACAGCACACCTGTTTATAACATCATTTACT
>CM053612.1:84665611-84707807 GCA_028646535.1 Procyon lotor | reverse complement strand
CGCGCGGGGCCCAGAGGCCAGGGCAGAGGGGCTGCCGGGAAGGCGGCCCGGGGCAGGCGCCGCGTCTAGTCAGTCAGTCCGGGCGGCTGCTTTTCCCTGGGGTGGAGGAGGGCACCTTCTCAGTAGTGCAGAGCCCTAGGGATTGGAGGGAACAAAGCATTAGATCTGTTTCCTGTTTGTTCTAAACTGTTAGCTTCTATAAACACACATACAGTTATACTTATTTAGGTGCGTTCAAAATTTTTTTTTCTTGTAATAGCTCATTTAGCTCTAGAATATACACTTAAGAATGGCATGGCTCTTATATTTATTGCTATCTCACAAGGGAGAGTTACAGTTTTGGTGTATGAAAAATAAAGTCACAGACCATCTATATTGTATTCATGATCCAAAAGTAGATAAGAAGTAGCTTTGCTTTTTTTTCCTGTTTCACATAAGTAATTTGTAGGTCTATTTCTCTTTAAGTGTTCGAATGTTCATTTTAATAGAAGATTTTGCTTCCGAAGCTAAGTTTATTAATGCTATGGATAACACATTACTATTCAGGTTTAAGACTAAGAATTTTGTTTTTGTAAACAAGCTGAAAAACCTTCAGTATTTTCTTTTTGCTACAAAGCAAGGTAACATGGCACCAGAGTAGGTTTTTTCATGGGAATGTGAAAAAACCTCATAGGAAAATATTTGGGACCAGAAAAGGTGACACAAAAGTATCCATCCTCTTTGTCTTTACTTTCAAAATTAAATAATATATACCTGAATATGCATAGCTAATTCAAATGTGTGAGAAATTAAATCAAATAAATTAAACTTCTTGCTCATTCTCTCTTTTCGTCTAGCATTAATTGAGTATCTGCTCTTTGGAAAGCTCCCTAACAGCACCAGGGATGTTAAGAAAAATAAGACTGAACCACTGCACATAGAATTGTAGACTTTAGCAGTAGTTACCATACAATGAAGATGGTAAGATACATTATAAGAAATAAATAAATGACTAGTAAAAGAAGAGGTGCATAAGGGGAGGTCCCAGATGAGAACAGTCTGGTGTAAATTACTTGATCAAGGTTTTGGTAGCCTAGGTAAAATGCCAGTCCCTGGAGGGGGAGGTCTTTCTAAACCAGGCTCTGCAGTGGGCTGGATGTGGCTGTGGGAGCGCAGGGCAGGGCGGGACCAGGTCCTCAGTCAGTGGTTCTGTGTTGAGAGACTGGGCTGGGCCTAGAATGGAAAACGGATATTCACAGTAACTTCGCGATTGTGAGGAAACCTGTGAGAGTCCTTGGCTGAGGCCGAAATGGAAGGGGTCTTCTGTGCTTGCTTGCTCAAGTGCAGGTAAGAAGTGCACAAATGTGTTCGAGGCCCAGAGTGTCCAGAGAGTTTCTAACTAATCAGGGTAATACTCCATTGAAGCGAGACTCCAAAAGCCCCTGGATTTTACCACTTATCACAGGATAAGTAAGAACTCACTCCATTAAAAGGGCATTTTAACTAAGTTATTTTGCATATAATTTGTCAAACTCTTAAGGGAGGGCTCCAATTTTGGTGGCAATAAAATGAATGAAAATAAGGGATGGTTTGGATGGAAATAGACCCGGGAAGGAAGTTCTTGATCCTTAACACAAATAAGAACTTTTAGTTGTTTCTAACTGGAAAAGACAACCCCATACCCATATTAAACAACAGCAGCTCTAGTGGAGAAATACTATTGCGTTTTATTTGCCCAGCAACATTTCAGTGGATTTGGATTTCTATATGGTTGGAGTTGCATATTCTCTGATTCAAGCTGGAAATAAAAAATTCTGTGAGGAAACAATGTCACCATTTGGAGTCAAAATCATCTTAGTAATAAATACCATTTATTAAAAGTACTAAACTTAGGGGTGCCTAGATGGCTATTGGTTAAGCATCTGACTTCAGCTCAGTTTATGATCTCAGGGCCGTGGGATTTGAGCCCTGGGTAGGGCTTCACGCTCAGCAGGGAGTCTGCTTGTCCCTCTCCTTCTCCCTCTGGCCTTCTCCTTGCTCATGCTGTCTTTCAAATAAATAAAATCTTATAAATAAACAAACAAATAAAAGCACCGAACTTTGCCAACACTGAGCCAGGTGGATTACACACATCAAATTTATGTCAATAGTCCTACATGAGGGGCACCGGGGTGGCTCAGTGGGTTAAAGCCTCTGCCTTCAGCTCAGGTCATGATCCCAGGGTCCTGGGATTGAGCCCCGCATCAGGCTCTCTGCTCAGCAGGGAGCCTGTTCCCCCTACCCCCTCTGCCTGCCTCTCTGCCTAATTATGATCTCTCTCTGTTCAATAAATAAATAAATAAATAAATAAAATCTTTAAAAAAAAAATAGTCCTACATTATAAACATTATCAGATTCACTTTTCAGCTAAAGAACTTAGAATATTCTCAAATTCAAGGCCGGAAAGTAACTCTCCTGGCCTAGACCAGGGCTCTGAATTCCTCCAGAGCTCACATTGCCACTCCTCCCAGGCCGAGGCACACTTGTGTCACTTATTTCGTTTTTCTGCTCAGTATTCCAAAATGTATTCCAGGTGTTAAAAAGCACAACTTCATACCCAAAATACAGTTCTAGAATACATTGCCCAAGGTAAAATCAATAAAAATAGCAAAATCAGGGTGCGGTATGAATAAAGAAAGAGACAGTATTCAGTGACAATTACGTTATCAACAAAGGAAATGTTAGTAAACCTCAAAAGATCAGGGACTCACAGTACCATGTGGTTGGGTCCCTTTATTGTGGAAAGTAAATTTTTCAGAAGTGAAATTATGTAAGAGGCTAAGTCTGTAAGGAGAAGGAAGAGATGAGCTTGCTTTCTGTGACAGCAGACCACCTGCTGTGGGCCCCCCCTTTCCTGCAGCTCCTTCATCTCACATCACCCTGAGAATCAACCCATTCACTGCCAGCTTTGCAGTAGGGAGACTAAGCAAGAGTTTGGAGAATGAGGTATTTCTTAGGAAGCCTTTCAAAGAAGAGATAGAAGTCAATATGAAAATTCTGATGAATGAGGACTAAGGAGGCAAACACCCCATAATAACTAGAATCACGGGAAGACTGGCTGGTGACCCCTTGACAGAGCTGCCATGATAAGCATCCCCTCACTTATTTGGGGGTTCTCAGGGCCAAGAGAGCTTTGGTCTTCATGGGTGATCTTAGATTGAAAGAAAGTGGAAACCCAGGGCCTGCTAGGAGTCAAGGTAAGGCTCCTAAGTGAAGACTAGGGGAAAACTCTCACCTGGATCAGAGAGAGCCCCAGGAAGCTTAAATCCTGATATCACACCTAGAAAGTAACATACAGGAGTAAGTTCAGCAGGCCCTGGGCTTCCACTTTTTTTCAACCTAAGGTCACCCAGGTAAACCAAAGCTCTCGTGGCCCTAAGAACCTCCAAAACAAGAGAGGGAATGCTTATCTTGGCAGCTCTGCCTTGGCCTCCTAGGACTGAGAGGGGTCACTGGCCTGTCTACCCATGCTTCTAGTTAATATGGGTTCCCGGGGTATAAGGGAAGAGACCTCAGGCAAGCAAAGGAAGGAGTCTCAGGTTCTACCAGTAATCAAAGGGAGGATCCTGAGTGAGAACTGAGGGAACCCTTTTCCCTCAGACCTAAGAGAATCACACAGAACCCTGCCTTTGCCTGGAAACCCTTGGATACCTGGGCATTGTTGACATAATGTGACATATTCACTTCCTCCTATGGTGTCACAAGGGGGTGTAGGGGTGTGGCTTAAGCAGCAGCAGTGAAAAACTTCAGGATTTTTCCACGGGCCGAGGTGAATACCCTGAGGACTGAAGGAGCCACATACCCCTAACAGCAGGAGAACGAAAGCATTTGTTTCTTACACGCTTCCAGCTTCAGGAGACGAAGGACAGGTACGGTCAGATAAGGAGAAACTCACTTCCTTCTAGGGGTCTCAGGGTGATGCCAACCATGATATGGGGCAGGCTTAAGAGTAAGGGAGGGAGGCACTCCAGGCCATGAAAAGGGTCGGGGATAAAAGCAAAGACCAAGGGACTACCCACCACTAAACAGAAAGAGTAACCAAGAATCTGCTCCACCCCTGGTTTCAGCCCTAAGAACTAGGGCCAGGCTATCGAGTCAAAACTCCCCCAACACTTATTTCTCTAAAATTTACCGGGAATGAAATCCTTAGTTTGAAGGCGCAGTTACCATTCGATAAAAGAGGTGGTGCTAGGCCCTACGCAGATCCAAAGTAAGGACCCTTGATGAGGACTGAGGACCCCGAAGAGGCCAGGATAGAAAACTCCCCACTGAACATTCAGACCTAAACAGGAATTATAAGCTGGAGACCCCTTTCACTTCCCTATTGTGGGTGCCAGGGAGGCTTGTGACGTCAGCCTCAGGAGAACAGAGGAAAAAAAAAAATCTATGACCCGCCACTAGTTGAATGAGTGTCTTCCGTAAGAGGCTCCTCAACCATAAGACCAGCGGCCTCTGCTGTCACCCCAGTATGCCTGAGGCAGGTCTGGCAGGAAGCAGCCTAAACCTCACTCTACTTTCCTTCACAGGTTTCCCAAAGGACAGGCTGGTTAGGGAACGGGCAGCCCTGTGGATTTTTAGAGAAGTGCCTTCGAGGAAAACTGCAAATGTAGCCTTCCTTATATACCACCAGCCAAGATGGTGTTTTTCACACTGAAGGAACACACATCCCGTTAACCTTCCTCTTTCTCCAGTGGGCCCTCATTGCCTTCTCTCCTACTCACACTCCTGAGCGCTGTCCTTGATCATACTCATTATGCCTCGGGGTCAGAAAAGTAAGCACCGCACTCGTGAGAAACGCCACCAGTCTCGCAGTGGCTCCCGGAGCCACAGGGGAGTTCAGGCCCCCGTAGCAATGGAAGAGTCCCCCACCTCCTCTTCTCCTGTTTTGGAGGGTAATACCCAGAATCTATCAGCTACTGAGTCAACTAGCACTTCCCAAGAGCCTTGGGGAGCCCCATCTACCACTGTTACCTCTTCAGATATTTCTGGGACAAGATCTGATGAAGGTGAGAACAGCCAAGATGAGGAACATCTATGTTTCTCGGAGCTCTCAGCTACTGAGAGCTCATGCACTGATATTCTAACTATGAAGGTGGGATTGTTAGAACAGTTTCTTCTGTACAAATATAAAATGAAACAGCCCATTACGAGGGAAGACATGATGAAGATTATCGGCCAAAATTACAAAAACCAATATTCTGAGATCCTTAGGAGAGCCTCTGAACGCATCGAGGTTGTCTTTGCAGTCGAACTGAAAGAAGTTGACTCAACCAGGCACTTGTATGACCTGGTCAGCAAAGTGAAACTCCCTAACAATGGGAGGGTGCGTGCTGGCAGGGGGTTACCCAAGACAGGTCTCCTGATGACTGTCCTGGGTGTGATCTTCATGAAGGGCAACTGTGCAGCTGAGGAAGACATCTGGAAATTCCTGGGCATGATGCGAGTATATGCCGGGAGGAAGCATTTCATCTATGGTGAGCCTAAGAAGCTTATCACCAAAGACCTGGTGAGGCTAAAGTACCTAGAGTACCGCCAAGTACCGAACAGTGAACCTCCACGCTACGAGTTCTTGTGGGGTCCGAAAGCTCAAGCTGAAACCAGCAAGATGAAAGTCCTGGAATTTTTGGCCAAGGTCAATGATACGGTTCCCCATGCCTTCTCATCAAGATATGAAGAAGCTTTGAGAGATGAAGAAGCAAGAGCCCGAGCCAGACTTACCACTGTAGCCAGTGAGCAAGACAGTGGCACATCCAGCAGTTTCTCCCACCCCTACTGAAATCTGAGGCTTTTAAAAATATCATCTAAATAAGAAAATATGACATCACAATAGGGATTTGCAGGGAAATGTGAAAGAATCTCACAGTAAATTTACTGTGATAATGGAATATAAAAAAATAAAACATGACCAACTTCGGTGCTCTTTACTCTGTTCAGTCTTTTGTTTTATAAAACCAAAGGATTTATACTTCAATATGCTTAGTTTATTAAAGAATTTAGGAGGCATATTATATCATAACAAGTCAGACCTCATACTCTCTTTTATTCCCCAAATGTCTACTGAGTAATTTGCTTTCTGGAAGGTTCCATGCTAGGAATGGGGATGCTAAGATAAAGACCTAGCCTTGCCCATAGAACTTTAGAAACTAGTAGCTATGATCATAAGGAAGATACTGAGATACCCTCTATGTCTTATAAGAAAGTTAAAAAAAGAAAAATGAGGGCGAGAAGGGAGGTGTCCTAGGGTAGATCAGCGTGTATATTCCCTGAAACAAGGCAGTTTAAGTGGGGATATTGCAGGTCAATCTGTGTGATGTAATTTCAAATGAAACTACATGATGGACTAGACTGAGGTTGTGGGAATGGTGATCAGAGGCCATACCCTAAGATGATGCATCTCAGAGATGAGAGAAAAGAAAAATCTTTACATGGAAAACTACACTATGCTGCAGAAGGTCTAAAATTAAGGTTCAATATTATGGGTTCCTTGACATTTAGTGAAACCGACGGGGCCTCAAATTGCCCAAATGAAAGTTCCCCTCCAGACTGTGCACTTGCATATAAGGTCCACTCTCAAACAACCATCTCCATCAAGGAGATGAGGGACATACCTTGCTTATTCCTAAGTAGAAGATTTCTGTTCCCTAACAGCTTGCAGAATTATTCAAAGAAGCAGATTACATGATGCTATGGGAAATAAGGTCACCTCAACCTCTTGACACCATGCCCTGCCTCCCACAGATGTTCTTGTCCATTGTGTACCTGGGTATACACTGTACTATGTAGCACGTTGTGCCCTTCTCCCCCAGCCAAGTGAGTACACATGATTAATAACCAGTTGTCTGTCTCACCCCTCAGTGTCAGGTGGTGCATGTTGGAAATCTACATAATCATAGAGCGGAAGTGCCTTCCTCACCTCATGGGGTAAAAAGGAGGCCATTACAACAAACTCTGATAAATTACCTTGGCATCGTAGATAATCCAAAAAGAAATTTCTACCTGGGTCAGTTTATTAACCTGTTAGGAATGCCCTAAGACAATAACACACACTAGGTGTTTTAAAATCAAATTTATTTTCTCATAGTTCTGGAGGCTGGAAGTCCAGTGTCAAGGAGCTAGCAAGATTGGTTTCTTCTGAGGCTCCTCTCCTTGGCTCCCATATGGGCACCCACTTGATTTGGGTGTCCTTTTGTGTGTATGAATCTCTGATGCCTCTTTTCGGTCCTAGTTTTTTTTTTTTTTATAAGGACACCAATCAGAATGGGTTATGGCCCACCCTAGTGGCCTAATTTTAATTTAAACATCTCTTTTTTTTTTTTTAAGATTTTATTTATTTGACAGAGAGATCATAAGCAGGCAGAGAGACAGGCAGAGAGAGAAGGGGAAGCAGGCTCCCCACTGAGCAGAGAGCCCGATGTGGGGCTGGATCCCAGGACCCTGAGATTATGACCTGAGCCGAAGGCAGAGGCTTTAATGCACTGAGCTACCAAGGTGCCCCTAAACATCTCTTTTATGACCTCATCTCCAACTATAGTCACATTCTGAGGTACGAGGGGAGGGGTCATGGCTTCAACATACAGTTTTGGGGGACACAATTCAGCTCTGAAGAAACAAGAATCAAAGGTGTCTTCATTACTATCTCAATAAAGAATATAGTGCACAGGGCCGCCTGGGTGGCTCAGTGGGTTAAAGCCTCCACCTTTGGCTCAGGTCATGATCTCAGGGTCCTGGGATCAAGCCCCACATCGGGCTCTCTGTTCGGCAGGGAGCCTGCTTCCCCTTCTCTCTCTGCCTGCCTCTCTGCCTACTTGTGATCTATCAAATAAATAAATAAATCTTTAGGGAAAAACAAAAAAAGAATATAGTGCACAAATGGGTGTTCTAAACACAATGACTCCAGGGTTTTTCGAGAGAGAGGGGTGGACTCCCTTGAGGTGACAGCCCCAGAAGGCACTGTATTGACACTTTTTTGCTTTGAATTGGTGAAGTCAGAGTCCACTACGTTAAAAGAGCATTTTAATTAGATTATCTTGGCTATATTTGGGCAAATTCTAAGAGAAGGCTAGATTTTGGTGAGGAGGAAACAAATGAATATAGAGGTGATTTGAATGGAAGGACAACTGGGAAGAACTTAAAGAGTGGATCCTTGACAAAATGCAAGGAGTTCTAAGTTGCATCCAGGTAGGGAAAGAAAAATCACACACCAAAATTAAATAATAAATATCCTAATAATGAAGAGATGCTTCATTTTACTTGCTAAAGTGAATTTTTGGCTGATTTGATATTCTTTTGTCTTTTGCCAGTCACCTTGATGGATGCTTTACATACAGTACCTACATTCCCACAGTCTTACAATATACTTTACCAAACTCAGTTGGCACATGAAGAACTTCAAATATTCTCATATTCAGGTGTTAAATGTCAGAGCTAGACTATACCGCTAGTGTGAATTCATCCAGGGCATACAGTGGCCTACCACTCCCACCAGACCTTGTGAACCTTTATTCACTTTTCTTGTCACTACTTCAAAATACATCTCAGTTGATTAAGAAAAAAGAGAAAAAAAAAAAAAAAAGGAATATATGGCCAGAGCAGTAAGAATACCAAAATAAATGAGAGGTATGAATAATGAAAGGAAGGATATAATATTTGCTAACAATGTGTAGTGCTGCTTCACTTCAAAAAATGGCAGTCTCATGAAACTATCTGGCTCGGTCTGTTTGCTATGGCAAGTATTTTAGAACAGAAGCTACCTAAGAGACCAAGTCTGGGTAGTAAAGAGAAGACATCCATCAGCGTGGTTTTTTAACTCTGATATTCCACTGCGCAAGCTAAGTCTCTTAATTGTTTTTCTCCTTCCCCATCTCACATCAGTCCTGGGAAACGGACTCATCCTCTGTAAGATTTGCATGAGAGAGATTACTCAAGAGTTTGCAGGGATGTGGCATTGCTCTGAAAGCCTTTCATTAAAGAGACAGGAGCCAAGATGAGAACCGTATGAATGAAGGCTGATGAAAGCAACATACAGTCACGTGGGCAGTCACACAGTGCCCTCCCGTCCCCTGCTCTTACATCTACGCTGTTGGGACTGATGTCTCTGCAGGGAACATATCAAGGATGTGAGGGCCTCGTAAAGGTGGCGGTGGAGAGAAGGGCCCAGGGTCCTAGATGAGTGTAACTGACAACCCTGTATGGTACTGAGGGTGTTCTCCACCCCAGAACAGAGGGGGCACCAGAGATCCCACCCCTGTTGCCAGCCTTGAAAGACCCTGTCGTTGGTGACAGGAAGAACAGCCCTCACTTCCTCTCGGGGCGTCTAAGGAAGGTGCGAGACTTTACTATCGGCGGCCGCCGCAAGGCGGGAGAGGGAGGAATTTTCCCGACCCAAGCACAAGGTGAGGAGCCTGATTAAAAAATGAGAGAACACCCTTGCCCCCCAACAGTGCTTCCCTTGCTCCCTCCGAGGCCCTGCCCAGACTTTCGGTCCTAGCCGCCTCCCCCGCCCCCCCGCTCCCCTTATCCCCCTACCCCCCCACCCCCGGGGCTTGGTTGCGAGCACGTGGCAGAGCAGTCAGGCTGAGGTAGATTTCTGCCTGGAAGGTTGAAAGAAGGTGAGGGTTTTGGTGGGAGGCGCCAGTTCAGCAGAGGGAGGAGAAGACCCTAACAAGAATCAAGGTGAGGAAACTTAGATAGAAATTCTGACCAGAGCCACGCTAGCGGCTCCCGGGGGAAATAAATATGGCGGTCGGTTGGGCGTGAGTTTTCCCTCCACATTTAAAGGATCGGGAAACTGAAGGTCTTGATTTCAGGGGAAAGGTACCATGCCCTGAAGGAAATCATGGATGTGGAAATGTGAGTTAGGTCTGAAGGGAACAATAATTCTAGAACAATGAGGTGGCATAGAACTCGCTGCGGCCACCAATCCTGGGGAGTTCTGGGGCAGGGCCGTCGGGCTTTCCTCAGCAAGGGAAGGACTTGGGGACGAGAGAGCCCTGGTCTGAGGGCAAGGGCCTTAAGTTAGCAAAGGAAAGCATTCAGCTGGGAATCAGGGTAAGGACTCTGTGAGGACTAACGGAATCTCTGTCCTAGTGACATATTGACTGACATTCATTTTTTTTTCCTATGGTGTCGTGTGAGAGTTGTGGGGGAGGAGAATGAGAGATTTTGTTTAATTAGATTTTTGTTTAATCAATAATTTCTGTTTAATTAATTTTGTTTAAGATTTTGTTTGCCCTCTGCAGTAGGAGGATTTCTAGATCTTTCCAAGAATTAATGTGAGGACCATGAGGTCTGAATGGAATAACCACAATGAGAGTACAAAAGAAACCATCCCCAATCCTTAGCCTTGGAGAACAATGGGCAGGGGGGACAACTCCCATATTCTCCCAGGTGGTATAAGGAGATATTGGCAGGGAGAGAAGAGTCCCAGGCTATGCTAGGGGCCAAAGAAAAGATAGAAGTGACCACTGAACATGGGAAGATAACAAAAAATCAGATCCCCACCTTTGCATTCAGAACTCAAGTTCAGAGCCTTACCCTCACTTATTTATAACAAATCTCAGAAGAGATTTTTTTTTTTTTTTTAGATTTTTTTTATTTATTTGACAGAGAGAAACACAGCGAGAGAGGGAACACAAGCAGGGGGAGTGGTAGCGGGAGAAGCAGGCTTCCTGCCGAGCAAGGAGCCCGATGTGGGGCTCAATCCCAGGACCGCGGGATCATGACCTGGGCCGAAGGCAGACGCTTAACGACTGAGCCACCCAGGTGCCCCGAGAGAAGAGATCTTTAGTGTGAGGGTACAACCACCAGTGAGCAGAAGGGAGGTGTGCCAGGCCACTGGCAGCCTCTAATGTCACTCCAGTACACCCCAGGCAGGGCTGGCAGACAGCAGTCTAAGGTTCCCTTTAATTTCCTTTGTAGGGTTCTCAGGGGACAGGCTGACTAGAACAGGAATGTTGTGGGTTCCTGGAGCAGTGCCCTCAAGTAAACCTGCAGAGGCAGCCTTGCTTAAAGCCAAGGTGGAACCTTCCTATTGAAGGTTCTCACACCATCTCATTCACTTTCCTTCAGGGGTCCCCCTCTCCTGATCTCCTGCCTATAGTCTGTGACTATAGTGTCACCATGCCTCGGGGTCAGAAGAGTAAGCTCCAGGCTTCTGAGAAACGCCGCCAGGCTCGAGGTGAGGCGCAGCGTGAGAGAGCTCAGGCCAAAGCAGCCACGGAAGAGGAGTCCGCTTCCTCCTCTTCTGCTCCGAGTGAAGATACCACCCAGAGTCTGCCTCCTGCTAGGTCAAGTCGCACTGCCCAGGGGCGTCGCAGGGCACAGGGTATCACCATTACTTCTACAGCCAATACTTGCACTAGATCTGATGAAGATTCCAACAGCCAAGATGAGGATAGGGCAAGCCCCTGTGAGGTCCCATACTACACTGAGAGTGCAGGTGAAGATTCTTTGACCAGGAAGCCTGGCTTGTTGGAGCAGTTTCTTCTGTACAAGTATAAAATGAAACAACCCATTATGAAGGAAGACATGCTGAAGATTATCGGCCAAAATTACGAAGACCAATTCCCTGAGATCCTCAAGAAGGCCTCCGAGCGCATTGAGATTGTCTTTGCAGTCGATCTGAAGGAAATCGACTCGACCAGACAATCCTACGACCTCGTCAGCAAGCTGAAACTCCCCAACAATGGGAGGGTGCGAGCTGGAAGGGGGCTACCCAAGACCGGTCTCCTGATGAATATCCTGGGAATGATCTTCATGAAGGGCAACTGCGCTGCTGAGGAAGACATCTGGAAATTCCTGGGCATGATGCGAGTATATGCCGGGAGGAAGCACTTCATCTATGGCGAGCCCAGAAAGCTCATCACCAAAGATTTGGTGAGGCTCCAGTATCTAGAATACCGCCAGGTGGCCAACAGTGATCCTCCACGCTACGAGTTCCTGTGGGGTCCGAAAGCCCAAGCTGAAACCAGCAAGATGAAAGTCCTGGAATTTCTGGCAAAAGTCAACGATACCATCCCCAGTGCTTTTCCATCCTATTATGAAGAAGCCCTGAGAGATGAAGAAAAGAGAATCCAAACCAGAGCCATGGTCAGGGCTAGCACTATTGCCAAAGTCATTGTACCTTCCAGGGCCATGCCCCAGAATATCTTTCCACCCATAGTGAAATCTGACCTCTGTTGTCCTCCAGATAAGAAAATATAACATCACGATAGGGATTCTATTATTAGCAATGTGAAAGAATCCCAAAGTAAAGTAGTAAGGATAAAGCAACAGGAAAAAAAGTTAAACAAAGTTAATAGAGTTTTTACTTGTTCCCTTTAGACTTTAGTTTTACGAAATTTTACGAAGGATTTACACTTCAGTTTTGTTAGTTTGTTCAAGAAAGAAATTAAAATTTCAATAAATTGCACTTTGTGTTTATTTGCTCTTTTGTTCGTCACACAGTGAGTAGGTGCTCATGGGAAACCTTAGTGTTAGTGCAGACGTGAATATAAAGGAAATCCAGCCTCTACTCACAGAATTTTAAAGCCTTTGGGTTTCACTCATACAAGTAGGCTGCTGAAATATCCCCTGTGGCCCACAGATAAAGTCAAAGGAATGGGTGAGGAGGAGGGTAATCCTTGTGAGAATAATTAAGTGGAATTTCCCGAGCAATGCAGTTCAGAACTTTAGGAACTCACCAGCCCTAAGTGGAATGTGATTTTCATGTCCAGGGTGTGGTGGGCTAGCTGAGGTTGTGGAATTGGTGGGTAGAGGCCAGACTCCTCAGTGCTACACTTGAGAATTGCAAGACAGCCACGTGCATCTGCTTTGGCTGCTATAACAACATACCAAGGACTGGGTGACTTAAACGACAGACATTTTCATAGTGATGGAGGCTGCCAAGATCACAATCAAGGTGACAGCAGATTCAATTTCTGGGGAGAGGCCTCTTCCTACCTTACAGATGGCTGCCTTCTCCATGTGTCTTCACGTGGCAGAGAGAGTTCTGGTTTCCCTTACTTTTAGGAGAACACTAAGCACATCATGGGTGTGCTATCCTCATGAACTCATCTAAACCAAATTATCTCCCAAAGAGTCCACCTCCAATTGCCTTCACATTAGGTGTTAGGGATTCAACATATGAATTTGGGGGGCGGGCAGGCACAAACATGCAGTCTATGACAGAAAACTGGTGCTACCAGTTACTCTGGGATTATGGGTAAACCAAGAGAAGTCACCACCTGGGGCAGGAAAGGAAGGTGTCCTTTGTTCTTCTTTCAGTGCAGATGAATACAGCAGGCAAAGTAGGTAATCTATGTGCAACATCCTCATGGAGTTTCTCAGAAATAAGCGTGAGAGCCCCTTCAGGTGGGATGCCACTGTGCTGGCACTGCTTGGGAGAGCCAGAGCCTGCTCCATTAAGAGGGCATTTTAATTAGATTATCTTGAATGTAACTTGGCAAACTCTGAGCAAGGGCTAGCTTTTGTTGAGGGTGTAATGAATGTTAACAGAGGTCATTTGGGAGGACACTTGGAAGGGATGGGAGGGCCTATACCTTGAGACCAACTGTAGTAACCTGAGCTGCATCCAACTGAGAAAGACAATTCCATGCTGAATTAAATGATAGATAATCTAGTGGGGGAAATGTACTTACTTTTAGTAGCTAGGGCAAATTTTTGGTTGATTCCGTGTTCTCTAAGAATACTGCATATTCTCTGATACTTTCTGGATTTAAAAAAAAAAGAGGTGGGTGGTATCATTTGGGATCAAAATAATAATAATTGCCATTATTAAAATATTGGGTAATATTTGCTAGTCCTCTTGCCATGTGGTTACATATATACATTCCAAATGACAGAGCTTACCAAACTCACTTGGTTGATGAAGAACTTGTAATTTTCTCAGGTTTACAAGAAAGGTCAGTACCAGAGCTGGGACTAGACACCTGGCTTGAATTTGCCTAAAGGTCACATGGTTCTACTTCTCCCAACGCAAGGCCGACCTTATATACTCACTATAACAAAATTTTTCTCAGGCCGTACAAAGGCACTTGAAACCAAAGTACTAAAAGCAGGACTACTGAAGGGAAAGTAAACATAAAAATAAACATCATTTGGAGACTGTCCTTCATTTCCTTTTCCTAGGATCCTACTGAGAGCTAACTTTGCCCCGGACCTAGTATTTTGTCGAGTTCTAGCACCTTCCATCATTACAGAACCCTTCACCTGGGACTTCCCCAATGTGCCCTCCTCCCAAATCTGGAACCTGACCTTCTGACCAGTTCTTCACCGTGGCCTCCCATGAAGGCTGCTCTCTGGTCTTAGTGGAACAGAAAACCTGTATCAACCTGCTCTTGCCCTAACTTAGAGCATTTCAACTTCCTGGCGGTCACCTGTTTTACCATATCATCTTTATAAGGTGTTTATGCAGTAATATGAAGATCTTCATTTCTTTTTCTCTCTCTCAATACACCTAAGATTGCCTTCTCCAAATGTTAAACCTTTTTAATAGATGGTTTAAATAGCTTCTGAATAAAAGTTTATGAGTCATTTTCTTCACACATTTATTAATGTGTATCAGGTTTACAAGTAAGAGTTTTTATATTTTGTGAATCAAATTGGAAGCCCTTCCCAATTATTTTGAATCCAGAACAGGACAATAGGGCATCAGAATAAGTGTTACTTTTGGAATATAAAATAATTCCGTAGCAAAATTATCTGGATCAAAAAAAGAGCAAAATAAAGTAAAAGATTATCAGTTCCTATCTTCCTTATCTCGTGTAGCCTGTTGTTCAGTAAAATTTATGACACATACCTGGATTTGCTTACTTTAATTAAGAATTTATAAGAAATTAAATCTTAATAAGTTGGAAAATAATCTCATTTATTCCGTAAATATTAATCAGGCATCTACTCTCAGAAATACACTGTGCTATTGCTGAAGATGCTAGGATTTTTGGGGAGTGAGGGAGGATGTCTAGGAGCAATAATCTTAAGGATAAGCTATTAAACTAGAGGGACAATTTATTTTTTTTTTATTTTTTATTTATTTATTTGACAGAAAGCGAGAGATCACAAGTAGGCAGAGGGGCAGGCAGAGAGAGGAGGAAGCAGGCTCCCTGCTGAGCAGAGAGCCCAATGCGGGGCTCCATCTCAGAACCTTGAGATCATGACCTGAGCCCAAGGCAGAGGCTTTAACCCACTGAGCCACCCAGGCGCCCCTAGAGGGATAATTTAAAAGAGAGTGAAAAGGGGCATCTGGGTGGCTCAGTGGGTTAAGCCTCCGACTCTTGATTTCAGCTGTGGTCGTGATCTCAGGGTTGTGGGATTAAGCCCTGCATTAGTTTCCTCACTCAGCAGGGTGTCCCCCTCTCTCCCTCTTCCTTTGCTCCTCCCCGCACTTATGCATTCTCTCTCTCTCTCTCAAATAAATACTAAAAAAGAGAGAGAGGGCGCCTGGGTGGCTCAGTTGGTTAAGCCACTGCCTTCAGCTCAGGTCATGATCTCGGAGTTCCGGGATCGCGTCCCGCATCAGGCTCCAGCTCCACGGGGAGTCTGCTTCTCCCTCTGACCTTCTCCCCTCTCATGTGCACTCGTGCTTTCTCTCTCTTTCTCTCAAATAAATAAATAAAATCTTAAAAAAAAAAGAGAGAGAGAGAGAGTTGGAGTCCAGATGAGGACAGTGAGGTGGCAGGTAGGAGGAAATGTTATGTTTGGAAAACTGCACGTTTTTCAGTGAGACTGAAGTTCAGATTTAGCAATGTGGGTTAAGACTGTGGGAGTGGGCCAGATCTTCACATGATGTGTTGAAGGACTGAGAGACTTAAACTTGGAGTGAAAATGGCTTTTGAATCTCGGATAAACTATGAAGAAATCTTCCATTGGCAGAGGTAAGGTAGGTGTTCTGGACCCCTTTTCACTGCATTTGAATACAATGTGCAAAGTCCTATATCTCATGCCCATACAAAAACCTGCACAGGGGCACCTGGGTGGCTCAGTGGGCTAAAGCCTTTGCCTTCGGCTCAGGTCATGATCTCAGGGTCCTGGGATCGAGCCCTGCATTGGGCTCTCTGCTCAGCAGGGAGCCTGCTTCCCCCCCCCTCTCTGCCTGCCTCTCTGCCTACTTCTGATCTCTCTCTCTGTGTCAAATAAATAAATAAAATCTTAAAAAATAAAAACCTCTATAATTTTTGATAATTTGCCTTATCATTTTACTTGTTTCAAGATACATTTTTAAAATTTCTCTTGAGTTTTCTTTTTACACTCATGTGTAATTTATTAGTATTTTATTTAACCTTCATGCTTTGGAGATTTTCCAGTCATCATTTTGTTAATGATTTTAAGTTTAATTCCATCATTGTCTGAGATAGAAACTACAAGATTTCTATTTTTTTTTAGTACTTGCTAGATGTGCTCTATGGCCCAGAATGAGGTTTATCTTGGTGAGTGCCCATGGGAGCTTGACAAGAATGTGTATTCTGCAGTTGGTGAAGTAGTCTATAGATGTTAATCATATCCAATTGACTTATGATATTAATGAGATCAACCATGTCCTTACTGATTTTTCTGCCGGCTGGATCTTTTCATTTCTGATACACAAAGTTGCAGGAGTCTTCAACTATTATAATGGATTCGTCTACTTGTTCTTACAATTTTTCCCTCATACATTTTGATATTCTGTTCTTAGGCACATACCCATTAAGGTACTGTTATGTAATCTTGGAGAATTAACAATTTGAATATTATGTAATGCCCTTCTCTATCCCTGATAACTTTCTTTGAAGATTTAATTTATTTATTTGATAAAGAGAAAGAGATCACAAGTAGGCAGAGGCAGGCAGAGAGAGAGGGGGAAGCAGGTTCCCCACTGAGCAGAGTCCGATGCTGGGCTGGATCCCAGGACCCTAAGATCATGACCTGAGCCAAAGGCAGATGCTTTAACCCACTGAGCCACCCTGGCGCTCCCGATAACTTTCTTTGATTTGAGCTTTGCCCTGTGTGAAATTAATACACCTACTCCCATTTTCCTTTAGTTAATAATACCATGGTATATCTTTCTTCATCCTTTAACTTTTAATCCATGTGTCTTTATATTTAAAGTGGGTTTGTTGTAAACAACATGTAATTGAGATTTGTTTCTTGACCATACAGATATTCTGTCTTTTACTTGATGTTTTCAGGTTGTTGATATTCAATTCAAAATTATTATTGATATGACCAGATTAATATCTACCATATTTGTTATTGTTTTCTATTTGTTGACCCTTTCTATTTTCCTATTTTTGACTTATGCTCTTTTTCTGCCTTTTGCGATTTTTAAGGTTAATGAACTTAATTGGAGAAATCATTACACGACAGATGTATACCAAGATATCACATTGCACACATTAAATAAACAGAATGTGTATTTGTCATTCATACCTCAGTAAAACTGGAAAAAATTCAGACACTTTATATGATCCCATTTTCTCTCATTTCTTAGTATATCAATTCTCAATTTTTTTTACCATCTTTTCAGGAGTCACCCTAGTGTTGACAATATATATTTACAATGAATCCAAGCTTACACTGAAATAACACTGTATGACTTTATTTTTTTAATTACTATGTTCAGTTAGCCAACATAAAGTACATCATTAGTTTTTTTTTTTTTTTAAGATTTTATTTATTTATTTGACACAGAGAGATCACAAGTAGGCAGAGAGGCAGGCAGAGAAGAGGAAACAGGCTCCCTGCTGAGCAGAGAGCCCGATGCAGGGCTCGATCCCAGGACCCTGAGACCATGACCTGAGCCGAAGGCAGAGGCTTTAACTCACTGAGCCACCCAGGCGCCCTTATCATTAGTTTGTGATGCACTGTATGACTTTAAAGATAATGCAAGTAGCTTCTGTAATCACAAAGTATTCATAATTCCTTTCTCCTATCCTGTACTTCATTTCTGTATTCATTTCACTTGTGCATAAATTATAATCATTAAACATACTACTGTTATTGTTATTTTGTACAAACCGTTATCTGGTTAAGAATTAGAAAAATAAGTCTCATTTTACCTCCACTTATTTCTTCTCTAATGCTCTTCCTCTTTTAATATAGATTCCAAATCTTTTTTTTTTTTTAAAGATTTTATTTATTTATTCAACAGAGAGGAGAGAGATCACAAGCAGGCAGAGAGGCAGGCAGAGAGGAGGAAGCAGGCTCCCTGCTGAGCAGAGAGCCCGATGCGAGGCTTGATCCCAGGACCCTGAGATCATGACCTGAGCCGAAGGCAGAGGCTTAACCCACTGAGCCACCCAGGCGCCCCCCAAATCTTTTTTTTTTTAATTAATTTTTATTAACATATGATGTATTATTTGCCCCAGGGTACATGTCTGTGAATCGTCGGGCTTACACATTTCACAGCACTTAACAGCACATACCCTCCCCAATGTCCATAACCCAGCCACCCCATCCCTACCCCCCCACCTCCCAGCCACCCTTAGTTCGTTTTGTGAGTCTAGGAGTCTCTTATGGTTTGTCTCCCTCCCCATCCCTTCCTGTTGCATTTCTCTCCCCCACCCCCCCCAAACTCCCGCCTTGCCTCTCAAATTCTTCATATCAGAGAGATCATGTCCAAATCTTTTTCTTTTCTTTTCTTTCCTTTAACAAACTTCTTCTATCATTTTTTCCCGCATAGTTCTATTGGCAACAAATTCCCTCAATGCTTCACTGTCTGAGGAAGTACTTCTTCTCCAGGATACAAACTTATAGACTGGTGGTTTTCTTCTCTTGATATTTTAAATATCTCACTACATTCTTTACCTGTTTGTATGGTTTCTGAGAAGCAGACAGATGTAATTCTCATCTTTGATCCTCTATAAGTAGGTTGCTTTTCCTCTGGTTTCTTTGAAAAATTTTCTTTATTTTTACTTTTCTGCATTTCAAATATAATACGCTATAATACGTGGGTTTCTACAATCAAGCAATTCCCCAATTTAACTCAATAATGACCCTATCTACCTAGGGAATGCATCAAATCCCCCAGGCTCAGTCCACTCAAGACCGCCCCCACATCAGATACCCCCATCGTAAGTCCCAGAATGCTAGTTTTACTTGTGAACTATAGGTTACAAAGTTCAAAGGTGATTCTCAGTCCCTACCTCCATTAAACGGGATAGGATGGCTTATGTGGGATTGAAGTCATTTATTTTCCTTCCCCCACATAGAAGACTAGAGAAGTCTAGGGTTGAATATTTCCTTTCTCTCAAGTCAGATGAGCTCAGATAAGACTCCAATAGGTTCGACTCTGACAATAAGAGTTTTTCCTGCGGACAGTCCTTTTTGAGAATGGAATGCTTGGCATTTCTCAAATGATTACTTTTTAATTCCCTTCTAGAAGCCAAAGGAGACTTTGCATATTCATTGTGGAAATCTATAGAACTCCTGGAGGTACAACTCACAAATGTGCAGAGAGTTTTAAACTCAGTCTTTTCTACAAAGAGCCTCTAAATATTTCTCAATCACATTTCAGATTTTCCTACCCTAGTACTGGTTCCCATGGAGGTTTCTCCTCTGCTAAGTTCTGGTTCCCTGTATTCCCTTTAATTTGAGGGACAGTAGTTTGCCCTGTGGTCTCACTTCTCCGGTCGATATATGATTTGTTGATTTTTCAGTTTCTTCACCTTTTTACCTGCTGTTAGGATGGAATGATGACTTCCAAGCGCCTCACATGACAGACAAGATTATTTCTTGTCTTCCATTATTTCTTCAGTTATTCTTTCTGTCTCACTCTCTCCCATCTCTTTGAGACTCCCATTATATGTATAAGCTTTTATAATTGATGGTGTTGCACAGGTGCTGTTCATTTTTCTTAATTACTTTTTTCCTTTAGTTCCTCAGAGCAGATAATCTCAAATGGCCTATCTTCAAGTTTATTAAGTCATCCCTTTGTCTTCTCAGATCTTCAGTTGAATCCCTACAATGTATTTTTCATTTTTGTAACTATTCTTTGAAACTCCAGAATTTTTATATGGTTCCTTTTAATAATTCCGGATCTTGATTGATATTCCTTAGTTGGTGAGACTTCATTCTCATAGATTCTTTTGGTTCCTTGTAGATGGTTTCCTTTATTTCTTTGATAATATTTAAAATAGTTGATTTAAGGTCTTTGTCTAGTAAGTCCAATTTCTGGGCTTCCTCTACTGATTCAATTGATGTCTTTTCCCCTCTTACTTTATTATTTTATTGCACATTTCATGATTTTTTTTGGGAAGGTTAGACATTTCGAATATTATAATGTGTCAGCTTTGGAATGAGATTCATCACCATTCCTGGTTTATTTTTTTTCTTCTTGTTGTAGATTCTGTTTCTTTGCTTCATAAATTTTATAAACTAACTTTTTAAGATCTGTGGCTTTTGCCATGTGTGGCCAATGAAATCTCTGTTCGATTCATTTCTATGCCATCTGGTAAGTTGGCAAAATTTCCTTAATGCCTGAAACCAAAATATGAATCACCTCCATTCTCTGCAAATGGGCTCTGTGTTTGTACTGGAGTATGCCTTCTGGAGTCAACTGGGCAGCTTACAACTTTGCCTATACTTCTGCTTACACAGATCCTAAATGTGAGCCTGAAGTAAGAGATTCAGGGCCTTTCAGTTTCATTTTTCTACAGAACCTTAATTCTAGAAATTCAGAAAGTCAACTAGAGTGCCAGGAATTATGTACTAGCTTTTCAAAACCTCCTTCCCCCCCACAAAGTATCTCATTCCTCAACTTTTCTTTCCATAGTTTTTTGTTTGTCTATTGTTTGCCCCAATTGTCACCCATTGCCACAAGTATCAGTGGCTAATACATTCATCTTTAGAAGTTTTTGACAAACATCCCCTAGAAAATAACTCCACCCTGGGAGAGTTCTGCATTAGGAGAAATAAAAGGAGTCCTTTGCACGCATCCTTCAGAGAGACACAAAACAGGCCAAAACAACCATAATCCCCAAGAAAAAGTCCTTTCTGCCCTCTCTGGCATGAGGGACCCATATCTGGAAAGCAAGCTCCCATCCTCAAGGTCATAACCGATTGGGGGAGCCAGGGATGTGCTAAGTAAAATTTCCACAAAGATCTAGTACCAAGATTCAGCTATCTTTTCTTAAGTGGTCCACATGGTTGTTAGAAATCTGTGATTAACTTCTAAGTTCTAATAAAGTTGATTCTGACAGTTTTTACCAGTTTATTATATTTTTTTGTTGCAGAATAGACTGTTGGAGTTCTCTACTCCACTATTCATGGATTTAACTCCATTCCCCTGTTTGTTTTTTTTAAAGATTTTATTTACTTATTTGACAGAGAGAGATCACAAGTCAGCAGAGAGGCAGGCAGAGAGAGAGGAGGAAGCAGGCTCCCCGCTGAGCAGAGAGCCTGAGGTGGGGCTCATTCCCAGGACCCTGGGATCATGACCTGAGCTGAAGGCAGAGGCTTTAACCCACTAAGCCACCCAGGCGCCCCCCCATTCCCCTGTTTTTAGAAGAAACAGCCTTAACTTCTATGACTGTGAATTTTTCATAATATGTTTGTGACTATCCTCCACATGCTTGAAATGGGAATGGTTAAAGACTTCTATATTACTGGCCAAAGGAAAAAAATGTGGCTGAATATGATTAGGTATATAATGAGATTTTAAACAACTTAATAGTAAAGGCTTTAGGATGATTTTTGGTTTTCCAGCGTTCTTTCTGGTCTCACTGAAAACCCTTCAAAAGGGAAAAATTGTTCACATTTTTTTCAATAATAGTTATAACATAGCATTTCTAAGTATCTTTATAAGATCATAAATTCTTTACTGTGACTTATTCTTGTCATCTTTTTTTTAACATTCCTGAGTTAGTGAGGCAAATTTTTTCCCAAACAGACACAATAAATGCACAGCTAAGTGGTTTGCAAAATGTCACATAGAAGCAGTAATGACATTAATATTATAAATTTCATCCATAATTACATAGCCTAAAAAATCATGACCTCATTCATTTTCCTTGGAAATCTATGGATAGAGCTACAGTATGACTACAGACAAGTTATGCAACAAAAGTAACCTCTGCACAATGTAACTCATATATAATTATTAGAAAATACAACAATTTAAAACACTGATTTAAAAAAAACTATGTTGGTACGTTACAGTTTATGCATACATATCAGATAACAAAATAGTAATGCCCATTCTTACAAGTAATTCATATCATGAATACTGTTAGAATCCCATGTGAATCAATATGTGTAATTGCTTTCACTTCATGAAAAGCAGTTTGTGAAAATTGAAATTTAAAGCATAATGTTAAAATACTGCATGGGTCCAAGCCACCTGCTATCCATGGAGACAAAACTGCTCTTAAAACAGTATTTGGAAATTTAAAAGTTTGGCATATAGGTATTATTGGAATAGTTCACATTATACTAAGATTTTTTTTAAATTAAATGTGACTAGTTCATGATATGGTCCAGTGGTGTATAAAATTTCTTCAAGAGAAACAAGGTTTTGGGCCAAGGCATGATACAGAAACCAAAATTTCCCTTTGCCTGTCACTCATGTGATCATACTTATTAAATAGGCTTTTAGACCTTCAAAATACTTTTTTTTTAGCTTTTGCAAATGGAGTATTATGCATTTGATAAATAGGACTTAATCACTTTTCGATTTGCAGTTTGTCTAGCCTAAATTCTTATATATAGTGAGGTGGGAAATCTTTAAGTAATTATAGCAAACTAAGAATAAGTGAATTCTTTAATTCAATAAAATCTTTAAAATAATATGCCACATTATTCCTTACAAAGTAAAAGGACTGCATTACATAGGCTGTGTATTACACAAGATATTTATATCAGACCATACCAAACATGGAGTACAGATATTATTTATGCAGATTATGATTATATTTAATTGTAATTCAGCTAAAATCCTATCTGATTATTCAGGCTGAAAATAAAAAAAAAAGCATTAAATGGCTAAAACAGTAAAGGAAAGGATGACTTATGATCTTTTATTTTGTATTGACTTTGCTGTGATATCTTTTTTTTTTAAAGATTTATTCATTTGACACAGAGAGATCCCAAATAGGCAGAGGCAGGCAGAGGGTTGAGGGGAAGCAGGCTCCCCACTGAGCAGAGAGCCCGATGTGGGGGCTCAATCCCAGGACCCTGAGATCATGACCTGAGCCAAAGGCAGAGGCTTTAACCCACTGAGCCACCCAGGTGCCCCTTTCTTCTCCTCTTTTACGGTGAAGGGGAGCAGGACTTGCCATACCAAAACTTGTCTTCTTGTCAAGAAGGTTATTTTGAGCGGATTACTTTTTATGAAATTCAGACAAAGAAGAAACTCTGAGACTCAATCTAAAGCTACCCTTTTTGTAAGACATTTACAAGGGAAATCTCAATTTGTAAGGATGTCTCCCTTTCTGTACCTGGAAGAGACAGATGACAGATGATTCTAAATCTCTAGAAACTCTTTATCATTGGAGAAAGTGAGGATGTAAATTGGCCTAATTTACATAACCTTTATTACTGTTCTTTTCTTTGTAACCTCCCATTGCAGCCTTCTCCTCCTCCACCCTTTACAACATGTTCTCTTATCTTTAGCAGGAGATGTTCTTTAAGGTGGTGATCTGAGAGCCATTTTTTGGAGTTAACTCAGTTTTCCCGGGTATGTCCCGTGTATACATGAGGTATACATGTTATTAAACTTATTAAAGTATTAAATTATTAAAATTAATTTTCTCTTGTTAATCTGGTTTTTCTCCTGTTAATATTTTATTTGGTTTCTCAGCTAAGAACATAGAAAGACAGAGGGAGAGTCACTTTTCCTCTCCTGAAAAAAATGTATTTATTAAAACACACATTTCATCACATACCTCATTTTGCTCATTTTGTTTTACTGTTTTGCAAGCATTATTACTGTTTTGGAAATAGTATTTAACTATTAATTATTCTATAAATTGCTAAACAGTTCAATAGACATCAGTGAAATAAAAAATATTAAATGATGTGGGAAACAAAGGTCGAAGAATAAAATTATTAAATTTCCTTACTACCTAGAGCGCACTGAGAACTCTTTGAAAGAGGCAGAGTGACATTCCTCCAGGGACTCAACTGCCTTGATGTTAATACTTTGCTAAGGGCAAAAGGCAATCCTAGCCTGAGCCCCACGTTCCCACAGGATCCTCTAAGTCTACTTTAGTGTATAAAAATTCCTTTAGAAATTTCCTTTATCTCTAAACCCCCCACCCCAAGATACAGGTTGGCAATCATCCCCCAAGCATATGGCCCACCAATATACATCTGAAGGGTCTCATGACTAAGGTTTTATTAGACGGTAATAAATGACCTTTTCCCAACAACAGCTAAGTCCCCTCAAGGTCCTTAAGACCTTGTTTTCCAAAATTCCTTAGACACTTATGCTATCCCTAAACCCCCTCCCAACTTGTAGATATATAACCACCACTCCTCACAACCCCACTGCAGCTCTTCCTGTACACAGGTCCTGTCCCCGTGCTTTAATAAAATCACCTTTTTGTACCAAAGAAGTCTCAAGAATCCTTTCTTGGCCATCGCCTTCGAACCCTAACATCTTTCCTACATCACTTAATACGTTAAAATCCAAAAAAAGGGCAAAAAAACAGGCATACAAACTGCTTTGTCCAATCTGGCAACTGAAAGACTGTAACTAGATGAATGCTATCAAAATTCCAAGATCCTTTTTTTTAACCACCAAAATGAAGAGAACAAGAGTAAAGTATGAATCCTCATATATTTGCTGATTTCTGAGATAGCCATGCTAATAGATTATTTAAAAAGGAACAGCAGCAGCTGTATAAAGACACTATTGAGATGTGAAATCAAGAGAATCACCATTAATCAGCATATGAAGAAGACCCATTACAAACATATTGCCACAGAGCAGACACAAAGAGTGACCAAATATTTTGTAATTAATGTTTAAGGAAATATAACCAAACATTCAAATATCTGAGGGACAGGGACAGGACAGAAATACAATAAAGTAGAGAAGAAGAAACAAGATAATGATAAGACGAAAATTAAGATGGCCAAGCTGAGGAACATTATTAGTGTTAGGCTGGTGGGCCAAGGGACTCAGAGAGCAGACAGGATGGCCACTGAGTTTCACAAGATGGTGGCTTGGGACTTCCCGCCATGGGGCTTCCTGTCTCAGAGACTTTCCAGATCACCCCACAAGGACGAACAATCTGTCTGGTCAACTTTGCATCCCTTTTTCTGTATAATGAGCTGACAACTGATTGGTGTATTTTGTATCCCTCATCTACATAAACTGCAGCCAATCAGATACCAGCAAACCCTCCACACCCTGAGGCCCCTAATTAAAAACCCCTCAGCCCTACCCTGGGTGCAACTTCCTTGGCCCTGTCCTAACCGGGGACCAAGGAACCTCGCCGGAGAGTCCTTCCATTAAAGCTTGCCTCGATTAAAACTCGCCTGGCTCCTCTTTTCCACCGCCGATTCAAACCTGACAATTAGTACGAAACAAACCATCACAGAAAGGAAGATGCACTTTGGAATGAACCTGAAGGAGTACAGAACAAATGTACAAAATGTGCCACTTTGGCATGTGGATGATTTTGAGCTGAAGGCAATCAAGACCCAGCTGACTCAAGAGAAACTTCTACCTCTCCCTTAAACTACCTAAAATAATTTATTTTTTGTTTAATATTTTTTTCTCAAGTAGGCTCCATGCCCGGTGTGGGGCTTGAATTCATGGCCCTGAAATTAAGAGTTGCATGCTCTACTGACAGAGCCAGCCAGATACCCCATACCTAAAAGAATTCAGGTAGCAGTCCTAGCCCAGAAAATAGAGATATTACCAAGAGGTGACTTTTTTATTTGACTGACCTTTCTAGAGGGCAGGACAACCTTCTAATTACCAAACGTCTTTTTTTTTAGTAATCATCCTATGAATGATCTTACTCCCCCTTGAAGACTTAGACCTCAATTGCCAGACTAGTCCTTAAGTCCATATACTTATGTGGTCCCATAGGTATGTAATTATATTCGTTTTTCTACTGTTAATCTACCTTATGTTATTTGATTATTAGACCAGCCAAAGAATCTAGAAGGATAGATAGAATACAAAATTTTTTCATCCCCCAAATACCCAATAGATAGTTTCAGAAGCACAATAAGGAATATTGAGGATATTAATGATAAAGGAGAACATTATAAAACTGAAATGTATGCTAACTTAACCATGTCCAAAAGGGACAGTGACAAGTCCATTTCTGGCAGTGAGTGGTTTCAAATAACCAAAGATGCTGTAGAGGCCACTTTTAGGCAGCAGGTTTAGACAATGGAGACCTGAATAAGATGAAAGGGGCCCAGAGCCACCACCAAGGTGCATGAAAACAGGCCCATTAGGTGACCCACTTCAAAATATCCATAGGCACTCGATGACCAATTGACTACTTACAACCCGGCACAGGTACCAAAAAAGGAAAATTCCCTATGTTCCCATATCTCCTCAATCTCCTCTTAACTAGAGTCCCCCAACACCCCTGCCTCCTAGTAAAATGTCTCCTTTGCTGTCCTGCCCACTGCTTCCTTGCAATGTATTCAATAAACTATCTCATTTGTTTTGCCTTGGATCAACTTTTTCACTGCCTGTGCCACCAGCCTCCACCAAAACTGGTTGCCTCACAGATGCAATATGGTATTGATATATGAAAATTGGTGTTTTTGAAGGTTATTATATACTTAAAAACCAAGTAGCTTATGAGAATTGGTTAGAAAAAAAAAGAACTGGCTTACTTGTGTTATTGATATTCAAGTATCTTTGTACTTACAGATTTTTAATTTTATTAAATATATGGAAAAAAGTGATTTTTAAATATATGATTAAAATGGATATAGATATCTTATTTCTGGTATAGTTTTTTTTTTTTTTTTTACATTTTAGTTTTTGTTTGGCCTACCTCTTCTCCCTCCCCTCAAATCAGTAAATGCCACCTTTTCTGTCTTTAAGATGGCGAATAAAACATAATCTGCGTCTCTACATATACAGTATAAATAGGTGTACATATCTATGTATATAAAGATATTTTTGTTACTACTGATTTTATAACCATGTCATTAAACTGTACACATACGTCTGCATCGTGATATCTCAATACCTCATGAGAAATATCCAACTCAGCTCGTAAAGTTCAAATTCAGTATTTCAAATAGCAATATAGTAACGGAGAGTATGGATATGCTGCAATATAGCCTGACATTGCATGATGGAGATGCACATTGTTTTCACGTGTTTTTTTTTTTTTTTGTAATGAATACTGCAACAATAAACTTTCACATGCCTGTGTCCTCATGCACTTTTATTTCTATGGGATCAGATCCCATGAGTGGTTATACAGACGTATTTTTAATTTTAATGTATGTTGCCAAGTTACTTTTAGAAAGCTTTCAATGCATCAGAATTTCACTAGCAGTTATGATAGTAGCTGTTTCCTCATTCGCCATCAACAACAGAGGTTGTAGCTCTTTTTAGTTTTAGCCATTTTAAGAGATAGAATGGTATTTCAAAGTTACTCTGATTGGCCTTTCCCTCATGGCTGGTGAATTTGAGCCTCTTTGCATATGTCTGTTGTCTCTATGAATTTGCAACTCTGTGAACTATTTACATTTTTTCCTGCTGGACTGCATGTAACATTTTTACATTTGTCATATTATATACCATCTGTTCAATACTTTATTGATTTTTAAAATTCCCTTTTGTATTTTCCCAAGTACTCTAAAAGGAAAGTTGGTGTCATTGCTATCAATTAAAATAGTTATGTTCAGGGGCGGCTAGGTGGCTGAGATGGTTAAGCATCTGCCTTTGGCTCAGATCATGATTTCCAGGTCCTGAGGTCTAACCCCAGCTCAGTGGGGAGTCTGCTTCTCCCTTTCCCTCTGCCTCTCTCCCCCTCTCTCAAATGAATAAATAAAATCTTAAAAAAAAAAAAAAAGTTATGTTCATTGTGCTCTAAATCCACATGAATGAATAAGTAAATTTAGTGGGAGAGGGGGGAGGACAGAAAACCCAGCTGCTTTCCTCTTAAAATTATAGTTTCTACCATTGATGTAGTTTTGAATATACCAGTCTATATGGATCCAAAAAGTTGATTTGACTTAACAAAGTAGTAACAGGCAGATTTTGTTACAAATTAATCTATTGTTGAATGACTTTTAAAAATATATATTCAAGGGGCGCCTGGGTGGCTCAGTCGTTAAGCGTCTGCCTTCAGCTCAGGTCATGGTCCCCGAGTCCTGGGATCGAGCCCCGCATCGGGCTCCCTGCTCTGCGGGAAGCCTGCTTCTCCAGCTACCATTCCCTCTGCTTGTGTTCCCTCTCTCACTGTGTTTCTCTCTGTCAAATAAATAATATCTTTAAAATAAAATAAAGATAAAAATATATATTCAATTAGCAAACATATATGCAATACTATGTCAGCTAGGATGCAATGGGAAATGACTCAAATAAGAGGACTGATAGCTCTCAGGAAAAAGAAGGGAGAAAAGCAGGGAAGGCATGTGTTTTGTTTTATAGAACCAACAGTTCCACCCAAGGAGACACCCAATTAGGTGTTTCACCTGATAGCCCCTTCCCAGGTGTGTCTTGCCTGACAGCTTCTTATGTGAACCAGTTTGGGCTGGATCCTAGCTGATGGCTGGTACAGAAGGGGCCTGAGGTGACCTGAAGTTACCTTTAACTCATTCTAATCCCAAGATTTCCTCTCCTGGGTGGGGTTTCCTGCCATCTTTTGAACAGAGGATGTATGCAGGAAGGCATCGCCATTCTAGGCAGCACGACTGAACCAGAAGTGTACATGTAAGCTCCCTCCCCCTCCCCAGTAATACACTGAATAAACACGTCCTGCCAAACTCCATGTGGAAGGAATGCTTTTAGTGCTATCTCCCTGTCTCCTTATTGTAATCAGTAATCAAAAATTCTTTGCTTTCAACACTTCCTTGGGATGTGTTCGATTGGATGCACCCAAGCAGTGAACCCCTTGAATTCGGTTATACTTAGTCTTTGCCAGTCACTGTTAAAGGCATTCTGCTAATTTACTCGTCATACCAAATCTATGAGGCCAGATATTATGTAAGATACAAAAATGCCACAGACTTTTGGGAGATCACTCTACTCAGCATGCATCTTTGAGCTGATTGCTATAAGAAAAAAAATATGTCCTAGGAACAGTATTCTATTTCTCTCCTGATTATGTGGAGTGATTAGGAGTGATAGATATTATTTGCTACAAAGCATCAGTATTACATGCTGTCATTTTCGTTTTAGTCCCTTATGTCAAGGGAATGTACAATAGATTTTCCACATCTCCAGTGGGAATGCTAGAGCCTCTATTCTGATGATTGGATATTTCTATGGTGTCTTTTATACCCTTCTCTCTGGTACTATAGAAATCAGGATGACACCAGTAAACACTTCGCCAGGAAACTTTCTTCTAGATTTCTAGACTAGATTTCTAACTCAATAATGATGTAATTAAAGGTCAAATAAAATGTGATTCCATCCTTTTTTTTTTCACCTTCTCTTTTTCCTTTGCCTAAAGCCATCAGAAAAGACCAATAATTTTTTTTATTTCTTGTTTTATGTTTAGCTTGTAGACAAACTATTTGAACTTCTGTATAATTTTTTTGAACTTCTCTATAATTTTTACATAAATATAGATTTAGCTATATAAATTCCACAATTATAAATCTTGAAGGAGGGGCATCTGGGTGGCTTAGCTGGTTACTTGTCCAACTTTTGGTGTTGGTTCAGGTCATGATCTCGCAGGTGGTGAGTTGGAGCACCACATCGTGCTCCAAGATCAGTGGGGAGTCTACTTGAGGATTCTCTCCCTCTGCTTCTCCCCACTAAACACGTACTCTCTGTCTCTTTCTAAAATAAACAAATAAATCTTAAAAAGAATTCTGGAAGGAAATTATCAAGTTCTTCTCACCTCCAGATAGGGAAATTGACTGTTTATATCAAGAAAAATGTTTATCTGTCCCTCACTTTCTGCTATTTTCTTTAGCATCTTCAAAGATAATGTCAATTAATCTGATTTACTGTTATCTTGAAAGCCAAGAACATGCCCTTGTCTCACTTGAATATTTATTAAAGCCAAATATCAGTATAAATTATTCCTATTCTTACCTGCTCTTGTATTTCATTTCTTTTATATAATTAATAAATATATTTCATTATTACTTTTCTTTTAATCCTATTGTTAAATGTCAAATAAGCTTAATTTTAATGTTTGGTATTTTTGGTATATACCACTAACTGATGTATACCACTAAATACTAGCCTAAATGATCATATTCAAGGATACAAAATTTATTTTTCATCCTGAACACTTAGAAATATTTAGTAAGAAAAATCTTGATCTGTTCCCTTAAACATTTTTCAAAAGTGATTCCTTAGTATTGATTCATATATGATTTCATGAATCTTCATATACCAGGGAACAAGCACAAATTGTGATTAGTGTTTATATTTTCATCCTGCATATTTTTTAAATTTTGCAACCTAAAGCCAATTCATCAAATATATTTGTTCAAAATATGCACAATGTATTTTGGCTTCATTCCAATAAACTTCTTTCCATCAAAGTGTCTGCTTACTTGTCACTGTCAGCCAGTTGTAGTCTCTAGATCAGGTTTTGTTTGACATAGTTCTACTTTTAGTTTAGGTTACATTCTAAATCTGAAGTGTGAATGGTACCTTCTGTTCTTTTACATCCTCCCTCCTATAAATGTAAAATTATTATGTTTCAAATAAAAAGACAAAATATGCTTTTTAGCAATAAATCCATAAAGTTGCCAGGTGGCTTTATGAGCATCTTTAGTCTATTCAATTTGATGACTTATGTTTAAAAGCATAAACATCAATTATATTTCCTGTTGTGAAAATATTAGGGAGGGCCTACCCTCATCAGCACTGATCTATGCATATTAGATTCTCAGAAGGCTCTGATTTCATAATTAGCACCTGTTTTGTGTTCCATAAGGAATCCCAATCATGTAACAGTTTCCAAATGAAAACAGGCACATTATATATATTTTTAACATAAAGTGTTAAAAGTTTTTTTGGAATCAGGTTGATAATAATTTTAATGTTCTTAGTGTATTTCATATGCCCGATTAAGTTAGATCATATTTACTAGTCAGGAAAAAGCACAATTCTCATAAATCAAATATTATAATTCCTTAAGTTCACCATTTACACAGCTTATATCTTGCATTTTTTTTATAACTTGCATTTTTAACATTTGACTCTAGTTGGACATTTTCATTGCTTTAAAAATTATCCTATTTTATCTTCTGTATTGTAATTTGCAAATGCACATATAGTTATGCCACCTTTAAGTTAAAGCCATTTCATTATTAATTAGTAGATAAAATTTAACAGAATTAAACATAGACTTGAAAAAGGAATAGTGAGAGAAAATAAAATAATCCAGGGGCACCTCAGTGGCTCAGTCGTTAAGCGTCTGCCTTCAGCTCAGGTCATGATCCCAGGGGCCTGGGATGGAGCCCCGCATCGGGCTCCCTGCTCTGCGGGAAGCCTGCTTCTCCCGCTACCATTCCCTCTGCTTGTGTTCCCTCTCTCGCTGTACTCTCTCGCTATGTTTCTCTCTGTCAAATAAATAAAATTTAAAAACAAAAAAACAAAAAAAAAAGAAAAATAATCCAGAGTAAACAACCACAAAAGGAAAAACAAAACTCACCAGAAGACATGAAGACCAGCATCTGCGTGGCAGGGAATAAATCCATTAGCATAGAAGACAGAAAAAAAGTACAAAACTGAAAACAAGAAGGGATGAATCGAAACAGGTAGTTTTGGACAAAAGAGAGTGAATAATCACTCTACAAATTCACAGTGTCCTTGGAGAGAAAAATACCAGAAGTAGAGCAGAGGTGAATATATATATATATATATATATATATATGAGAAAAAAATCTTCCTGAGAAGATAGAAAACTCCAACTTTCAGATCAAACAGTTAAGGAAAATTTCATTAAAGAGATACAATCAGAAGTGTACAGTTAGACAACAGGTGCACGAAAAGGTGCTCCTTGTCAGTAATCATTGCAGAAATGTAAATCAAAACTTCAATGTCACCACACTGTTCTTAGAATAGCTATTATCAACATGAAGTAGTAAGTGTTGACAAGGCTGTGGAGAAAACAGAACCCTCATGCAATGATGGTGGGAATGTAAATTAGTGCAGACACCATGGAAAACAGTATTGAGTTTCAACAAAAACTTAAAATAGAACTACCATAAGGTGCAGCAATTCTACTTGTGGGTATTTATCGAAAGGAAACTGAAACACTCGCTTTAAGAAATATGTGCACCCCCGTGTGCATTACAGCATTACTTATAATAGCCAAGATATGGAAGCAACCTCAGTGTCTAACAATGAATGAATGGATAAAGCAAATATATAGTAATATTTATTATATAGTATTTATCATTCACAGATTAGTAAATATTATTTGTTATATGTGAAATATGTGTGTGTGTGTGTGTGTGTGTGTGTAATGGAATATTATACAACCATAGAAAAGAAGGAAATCTTGCCATTTCTGACACTGTGGATGGACCTTGAGGGCATTATGTTAAGTAAAATAAATCATACGGAGAAAGACAAATACTGGGTGATATAACTCATAGGGGGATTCTGAAAATTAAAAGAAAAAACAACAGAAAACCTGAATTTATAAACACAGAGAACAGACTAGTATTTGCCAGTGGTGGTGAGGGAAAGGGTGGGTGAAATGGGTAAAGATGGTCAAAACTTATGAAATTCAAGTTATACCATAAAGAAGTCAATGGGATGTAATGTACAGTGACGTGATTATAATTTTTTAAAAATTTATTTGTTTGTTTTAGAGGAAGAGAGAGAGAGGGAGCACGCAAGAGGGGGGCAGGGCAGACTGGAGAGGAAAAGAGAATTTCAAGCAGACTCTGCCCTGAGCACAGAGCCCTATGCAGGGCTTGATCTCACAGCCCTGAGATCATGACCTGAGCTGAAACCAAGAGTCACAAGCTCAACCAGCTGAGCCAGCCAGGTGCCTCATGGTTATTATAATTAATAAAACTATGCAGTATATCTAAAAATTGCCACATCTTAAAAGTTCTCACAAGAAAAAAAAACTTGTATGTATATGTGGTAATTGATGTTAATGAGACTTGAGGTGATCACTCACAATATATACACATATTGAATCATTATGTTGGATAGTCGCAACTAATATAATGTTCTATATCAAGTATAACTCTATGAAAAATAGAGGTAATCACATATAACCAACTAAATATCTAAAAATAAAGATGAAAGAAAATTTCCCATTCATCAATCCAAAAACGTAGTTTAGAAAAAAAAGCAACTTTCTTTTTAAACAAAGCAAAGACACCCTGGCAGGACTCAAAGCTTCTTAGAAGGCACATATCAAATCAAGAAGAAAATGGAAAACTGTTATACCTAACCCATTCAGCAACGACAAGCACCCAGTTAAGTCACACTTTCTAGCATTCTGTAATGCTAACAAGATTGCATGACATGTAGGGTCATGAAGGTGAAGAGTAACCAGTAAGTAACTAAGCCAAAAGTTAAACCGAAGCTTTTATATGCTTTGCTCTTATCAACTCTACCTCACACCCTCCATTTAAGACTATTTATAATGATGCAGGAAAATCTCTACATATCCATGGACAGGCATGTATGTATATAAAAGTAATATGTATGTATATGTTTATAGGTAAATACGTATGTATTGAAGTCTGTATGTTTTGCACAGGTACATAAATCTATATGCATATATATGTATATATGTACATGTTTGTTTCCCCATGAGTGCGTATGAGGACAAGAATGAAAAAACCACACTAAAGTAATTATGAAGAATATGTAAACATATATAGATATGTTTACACACAATCATATATAAAAATAATGAATAAAAATATTAGTGATGTTCACTAAATGGTTATATTAGGACAACATAAAAATGCAATTTTGAATATTTCCTATTTTACCAACAATGAATTTGCATTACTTATAAAAAATCACTAAATATAAAAAAATCATTAAACATTCAATTACACTTAATTAACAATTAAAATCTTAACAACTATTGTTTAAATAATTAAGCAGGAACACATTCTTTAGGCCTCATGTGTATAGGATAAATGAGAATAAACTACTTGTTAAAATCCATAAGCTTACCCATTTCTGGCTCTTGAGAATTACTAGCATTAAGAAAGGAATAGACTGCCATCACATCACAAAGAGCAGTGTAATTTTTAGTTCTGCATAGATTTCTTAGGTCATTTCACATGGCTAGAAACAATATTGCTCTGAGTATCAGAAGTCTTAGATTTCTGTTTTAATTTGATGCTAACTCAAACTGGGCAAGTTACTGGAGAAAAAAGAAACTTCATGTGTGAGAAGCATTAACTGAGAACTTGTTAGTCACTCCTGTATCAACCAAATATGCATTAGATACTGATTTATACGTACAGAATGAAATGTGTATGCTAGCTGAAATGTACATCTACTAAGTGATAATACCCTGTAAAGAGTAACACCGTAAAATAGATCATCTCAAACCTTGAACTGGCATATTACTACTTTCTAATGTCCACTCTCTCAGTAATAAATTGTTCACTTCCACTGTGAAAAAATGAAGAAATAAACATTTTTTAACTTTTAACAATAAGAGGACAGAAATGATTTAATGCTGTGCAGACTGGAGAGTCAATTTCTAATACCATTTTGGTGATCAATTAATAGTATACATTAAAATAAGAAGGCACATGTTTTATGATCCAACATTTCCACTTCTGAGAATTTACACTAGAGATATTCACACAAGTCCCTTAAGAGGCATGCACAAAAGTGTTTTATTTATTTGCATTGATATCTGTCGCCAGGACAAATGGAATAAAAGCTAAAGGTCCATCAAGAACGTACTGACAAAAACCACAGTAACCCATGGAATACTCTGCAGCTCTTCAAATGCCTGTGAGTGATGTATGTGTATTGATGTGTAAATATATTAAGCAAGGTAATTTACTGAGAAATAAGAAAAGCAAGTGCAAAATGATTACATACAAGTTATATTTAAAAACACCAAATGACCTATGGTAAAGACAAGTTAAACTATATATCCATGGGAAATGTCTGACTGATACATAGTAACCTAGGAAAGGGAAGGGGCTTGCTAGTGATATTCAAGGAAGATTTGGTCTGTAAATGGTCATTTTTGGAAATGAGAATATATTCATGTATTGTAATTGGCATTTGATAAAATTTAATTAAAACAATGGGAATATTTTCCATTCATATAATGTTGTGACCTAAATGTCTGTTTCCCTCTAAAATTCATGCTGTAATCCTAATGCCCAGTGGGATGATATCAGGTGGGGCCTTTGGCAGGTGATTAGGTTATGAGGATTCTAACCGAGATTAATGCCTTTGTAAAAGAGGCCCAAGACGGGTCCATTGCCCCTTCTATTGCATGAGAACTTAACAAGAAGTCTGTGATCTACAAGAGAGCTCTGATGTGAGGACCATGGTGGCAACCTGATCTCAGACCCACCAACCCCTAGAAATGTAGAGAATACATTTTTGTCATTTATAAGCCACACAGTCACTGGTATTTTATTTAAGAAGTTTTAATGGATTAAGGCATATATCCACTGATTTATACAAACACAATGCTTACTATGCTTTCAATATAATATAAATATAAGGGCTCTTATATTAATATAAAAAAGTACAGTGTTCTAAGATCTTGAGGTGGGATTACATTTATTTATTAGCTGGATAATAGTTACACAGGAAAGATTCACATGGCTGATTTATCTCAGATATAATTTTTATGTAAAAAATGACCCAGTGAGTCAGAGCCAAAAAATGTAAAAATGTAAAGTGCGGTTGGCAACATGCTTGACTTCACTGAAGTTAATGAAGGGGAGCAGAATATGCAACCCCAAAACATACCTATTAGTTTTAAGGATTGTTTTGAGCAGATTATTTTAAAGAAGTAGCAGCCATAGATAAAGCTCTGAAAATGAGTAGAACTTAGGCTTTTATAAAAGACATTTACAGGGCTGCCTGAGTGACTTAGTTGGTTAAACGTCTGTCTTCAGCTCAAGTCATGACCCTAGGGTCCTGGGATGGAGCCCTAAGTTGGGCTCCCTGCTCTCTTTCTCTCTCCCTCCCTCTGCCTCATGCTCTCTCTCTCTCTTTCTCTCTCTCATGGATAAAATCTTAAAAAAAAAAATTTACATTAATAAGGGAAATGTTCATTTGTAAGGGTGTCATCCTCTTTGTACCAGGAATGGGATGATGAAAAATATCTAAAAACTCTTATCAATGCAAAGTCATGACTTAAATCTGCATAACAATCTCACCCCTGATTACTGTGCTTTGCAGGAAAACCTTCCAAAACTGGCCACCACCATCCCCTACCATCTTTCTTTATTCTTAACCTGGAGATGGTATTTAAGATGGTGGCTTAGGCCAGTGTAGGGAGTTACTCAGTTCTCCTGTGTCTCTCCCATTTATACAAGAGGTATACATCTTTTTAAATTATTTGTTTTTCTGTTAATCTGTATTTTACTACAAGGGGCTCTCGGCCAAGAACCCATAAGAGTAGAAGGAAAATTATTTTTTGTTCCTGACACTATGATTGAGTCGTCTTTTCTTTGGGGGGGGATTCAAAAATTCAACATGAGGAAATAGTTTCCGAACAGAGGAAGAAGATCTTGGGGCTCCTCTCCCTCCCCACACCCCTTCCTTACTGTAAAAGTTAAGGAAATGTTGTAGAGGAAAAGAGGCACCTGGGGCAGGTATGAGGATAATAAATGTAAAGTATCGAGTGGTGGGTAAAGCTATTGTATTGGAAACCACAGGCAGGAACTGTCACTAGCTAGACCCCAAGACACGAATTTTACTGCTTGACTTTGTCCCACACTTTCACTTAAGCTCTTTATTCCAGTTTATCTCTTAACTCAGGCAAAAGACCAGACAGGCATAGCATCCCGTGATGGAAACCAAACTACCCCTCTAGCAGCACTGTCTACCTACAGAAAGAGCTCTTACCACCCAGACGACACAGACCAGTTTGAACTTATCCCCTGATTCACGCCTGTGCAGATGGTCCATGGAGTGAACCATGGAGTAACCAACAGTTACTTTTACTTACTATAATACTAAAATCTCTGCCCAAGGAGGAGCACAAACCTCATTTACATAACATACAATGTATGTATAGGTATATAATCTCAAGGCCCATGTACACCCTTAGGTCTCCCTCTACACACAATGACAAGGCTCCCCTTTCTAAATAGTCATCATAACCCTAAATACGTGGGTATTCCTCCTTGACTGGGCAGTCACAACTTCAGAAGTTATTCCGCACGATCTCCTTATCTGCTGCAAATAAAGTTAACTTTGTGCAACAATTCACCCGTTATAATTTCTATTTGTGACTCACCATGGAGGGAACTCACGTTAGCTAAGTTACAATTTGGTGACCCAGAGAGAACGGCTGTTCTTTTGAGTTTCTGCCTCCCCTTCCCTGGTTTCCAACAGCCAGAGCAGTGGATAGGGAGAGCTTGCCCAGGCTATCCTGTTCAAGCTACTGGGACCAGGAATGGAGTACTTTGAGGGGAATGAAGTACTCCCCTTCTTGGTGCTTCTGACCACTGGCCTGGCATTCTATCATAAACTCAAATCCAGTGATGACTCGGATTACTTTTACTCAGAAGGATTTCTGTTGGGATACGTTACACCAGGTCCATGCTGCAACTTCTAGAGGTAAAACTAGAGTTGTCTCACAAAGTCTGGGCAAGCAAGTGTAACAGTCAGAATACTTGGGGAAATGACAGGGCCCTTCTGGTAAATACATACTCTAGAAGATTGAACATTCTGATTAGACTCAAGTCTAGACTTCCCTGGATAAGAGAAGATCACAAAATCTGGCCATTAGAGGCTTGGATGCTTCAGCCTGGGAAAAGGAGAGTGATCTAACAAAGACTAGCCTAGAGTCTGGGAGATTAAAAGAAACCTCTATCCAGCCTGGTTTTCTGGGTAAGGCCTAGGAGGTGGGAAAGAAATCTCTGTCCCACCTGGATGTTTGGTCTGTTCATTGTTCTTCCCTATTTAAATCTCTGCCTTTGCTACTTGGCTTTGGGGCACCTTCTTCCCTTACAACCATGGACAAAGGAGGCGACAGCTCCTCAGATCCCTGGAAGCATACACCTGGAACAGGTTAAATCTCTCTTTAGTAGGTTAAAAGAAAAGTGCTTGTAAAAACTAGGCGTTCTAAAACCCAGAAATATAAAAACTAACACAAATTTTTTCAAGGTCACATGATCTGGGATAATGTTAAATAAACTGGAATACACATGTCTTTTGGTGTTATCAACATCAAATATAATAATCACCTTTTATTCTATCTGAATTTGTTAAATTTGTTAAAACATATCTATTGCATTGTGTCAGCAAAAATGACTTAGACAGTTGATGCTGTCTGTCTCATGAAGTTTTCATGGGTAATTGTTAAGAATAAGTAGACTCAATAGATAAAAAGGTTTGTAGGTAAAACCTTTAAATAGATTGCAAAATCTTTGGTAACCTGGAACTTTAAAGTTTTGCTAAATTAAATGATAAATTGGGTTGAATTCATTGGGTATCTAAGTCTCTTCAAATAACAGAGAATACTAAAGCATTGATTACTGAATGCAGGTGTGTCTACTTTTGGCCACTTATGTAAGGAAACTGAGGGTACTTGGGTCTATTAGTAAACATATGTTTTAAACTTTATTACAGCCATGCTATGAAAAAAACACGATTCTGGAAGTTGTGAAATATATTCATAAATTTCCGATCTGAAGAATTCTAGCATAACACACAGTTCACATTTGATTAATATTTAGTTTTCAAAGGAGACTAAGGTTGCTAAAAGTAAAAGTTCTGATAAATATAATTGAGACTGCTAGAAATAATAAGTGAAACAATTCTGTATACAAGTAAAGTAAGATGTATTTCTGGTAAGAAAGTTATAAAGAATGAGAATACATTTTTGTTGAAGGAAAAGAAAGTAATTTTGTTGAAAATGAGACTGGTTATTAAAGAGAGAAAGCTTAAGACAAAATATAAATGAAAAAAAGCTACAGCAGGTTTATGAGGGGAATCTTAAAATAATTGTATTCATGGTCAAGAATGAATGAATTTTAAAAGTACAACAGTATTAGATGGAGATTTGGTTTTTCTCTGTTGAAAAGACAAAGTTTTCTTAGATTACTGGTCTACTCTTCCTAAGAAGTTATTAACAAAGTTTTCCTTTATTTGCCCAGAAAAATAAAAATTCTATGCTTTGTCTTTATCAGGTCTTTGATTAGTTAAAAAAGTTAAAACTTTTTAATATTAAAGAAACTTAGTTTTGCTAACAGGTAGAATCTCTTATTGCCAGCGTGGTTAAACGGACAATTAAATATTAAGTTTTACAATAATTCATAATCCTATGCAAGCATGTGCTTTAAAACCTTCTGAAGTTTTTAACCAAACTACCAAGATTCAAATTCTATTTTTTTTTAAAGATTTTATTTATTTATTTGACAGAGAGAAAGATCACAAGTAGGCAGAGAGGCAGGCAGAGAGAGGGGGAAGCAGGCTCCCCGAGGAGCAGAGAGCCCGATGCGGGGCTTGATCCCAGGACCCTGAGATCATGACATGAGCCGAAGGCAGAGGCTTAACCCACTGAGCCACCCAGGCGCCCCAAGATTCAAATGCTAAATGAAATCTTTTTGACTATTTAGGCTTGTTTATCTGGTATGTTATGCTACATGAGAAACACTGTCAAAAATGATAATGAACCATCCTAGGCCATATTATATGCAAAAAAACCCAAGTGTTCCAGAAACTATATGAAATTCCTAAAGTTTTAATATGTCCTGGTATAGGGTCATCACTCAATATTATAATTACTGAAATGTCGTGTCTCCTGGAAATATGCAGAATGCCTTGCCAACTGCATTATAATGAACTCTCATCAGATCTTCAACCATGTCCATTTTTGAGTATTTTTGTTATTTATAGTCATTGTTATCATGCTCTTGCAAAATGTGCTTCATTTTCAAGGAAATTCATTGAAAGGACTTTTTGACAAACACAGGTTTTCTTGTACCTTTAAGATCGGAAAACCGAACTGAGTAAAAATTTCCAGAACTAATGGTGAAGCTGCATTCAAACAACAAAAATTAATAACATGGGACTGAACGAATTGAGGAAGTTGATTACAGTTTTATGAATCCTGTTTGAAATACCAGTTTTCTAATGTCCACTCTTCCAGATTTGAGGAATCTTTTTCTTTTAAAATATCTATGACTTAAAGAAATACAATAGAATATTTTGGTGAACAAACTGAAACATTTTATTTTCTCCCTACCCGAACCCTGCAAAATTCAGAAACTCTGAATGAGCATCCTTCCTCTTATGGCAATTATAACCATTAGCACAAGTTCAATGAGAATCTGCTCTCTTTGTAAGAGAACACCATTGGAAACATTATATCACCAAGGCTTTGAATGGAATGACGTATCTGAGAAAGACACGCATAGACTCAGATACGACCTGACAGCTCTTAGGAACTAAGTTTGACCTTATGGAGCTAATAAAGCCTCTTGAAAATGTTGGCCTGATACCATACTTACAGAGTTCCCAGCAGCCTTTCCAGCTAAATAAAGAAGGTCACTTCCTTGCAGGTGCAGGAAATGTGAGGATATTTTGGGAACCTTGAAAAGAGGAATTCACCCAAATCTGCAGGTATTGCAGGCAAATCAGAAATCAAGTATTTGGCTTAGCTTCTGGCCTTGAGAGGCTATTAAAAGTCCAATTTGAAATTCCTTATAAAACTTCCAGCAAAACAAATTTTTAAAACTTCTATGGTCGGGGCACCTGGATGGCTCAGTGAGGTAAAGCCTCTGCCTTCGGCTCAGATCATGATCTCAGGGTCCTAGGATCGAGCCCGGCATCGGGCTTTCTGCTCAGCAGGGAGCCTGCTTCCCTCTCTCTGCCTGCCTGCCTCTCTACCCACTTGCGATCTCTCTTTCTCTCTGTCTAAAAAATATATTATTTATAAACAAATAAAAATCTTAAAAAAAAAACTTATATGGTCAATCGCTATTCTTGCTCAGCTTATGTAAGTAATTAGGCGAACTCTGTTAAAACTGGACTTGTTTTCCAAATGATTTAGTCTCAATTTGGCTATCTTTGAAGGAAATGTAGATGATTTCAGAGAAAAATTATATTTCAGTAACAATTCTTTGTGGATGCTAGATTCTAGTTCTGATTTTCTTTTAGTGTTTGTTGTGTCCTTATAAAATTGGTCTGCATCCTGAATTCATCTGGTTTCCTTAAATATCTGGCTATGACCCACCAAACTAAGGTTTCCAATTTTCTTTCATTCTTTTGACTTGGAATCACTGAGAACTAAAACTGCCTTTTGCCCTACAGCCTTGCAAACTGAAGCTAGGCGACTTGAAGCCTTATTTAGGAAGGCTCCAGCCTTAGTATTATCTGATTTTGACAATGAGAGAGCAGGAAAAAAAAAGAGGGGCTAACTTCATTTTGTGATATACCTGTCATATTGTATATAACCCCTATACAGCCGGCTCCTGAGAAAGGTCACAGAATGTCAGAACATTGCCTAGCTGGTCCTTGAACTAGTTTGAGTTAGCCGATAAGAATGCGGAATCCCTAACTGTCACAGAATGCAAACCCCGCCTTTTGCCCGCCAAACTTGAGACTGGAATAATATGCTAGTTCAAACAGTTACCGTACCCGCCAAACCTGCACGCCAAATTAGATCAGAGTAATAGGCTAGTTCAAACGGTTACTCTAGGGTAATTTGTGATTCAATTGGCCACCTGTGTGTGGACCGACATGACTATGCAACTTTCCGCGTGTGTTACAACCTCATTGGCCACCTATGTGTGGACCGACAATGACTATGCAACTTTCCGCATGTGTTATAATCTCATTGGCCACCTGCATGTGGACCGACAATGACTATGCAACTTTCCGCGTGTGTTATAATCTCATTGGCCACCTGCATGTGGACCGACATGACTATGCAACTTT
>CM053612.1:84618193-84665111 GCA_028646535.1 Procyon lotor | reverse complement strand
TTTTTTTTTTTTTACAAGTTTTATGCTTTCAGGTCTCACATTTAGATCTTTAATCCATTTAGAGTTTATAGAAGAGACTGTACACTCCCTATTGGATATTCTTACCTTTTTTTTTGCTGTAGATTAATTGATGTTGTAAGCACAGATGTATTTCCATGTTCTCAATTCTGTCCCATTGATATATTTGTCTGTTTTTGTGCCAGTATCATACTGTTTTGATTACTATAGCTTGGTAGTTTAATTTGAAATCTGGGATCGTAATATCTTCATCTTCTTTCTCCAGATTACTTTGGCTGTTTTGTTTCTTTTATGAATGCATACAGATTTTTGGATTATTTGTCCTCCCTCTGGGGAAAATACTCTTGGTGTTTGGAGAGGGATTGCATTGAATCTGTAGATTGCTTTGGGTAGTAGAGGCATTTTGACAATATTAATTTTTCCCATCCATGAGCATCATATACCATTCCATTTGTTTCGCTTTCAGTTTCTTTCGTCAGTGTTTAAGAGTTTTCACAGTACAGATCATTCACCTCCTTGGTTAAGTTTATTCATAGGTGTTTCATTCTTCTTGGTGCATTTTTAAATGGAGTTCTTAATTTTTCTTTCTGCTACTGTGTTATTAGTGCGTAGAGAAGCAACAGATTTCTGTATATTAATTTTGTATGCCATAACTATTGAATTCCTTTATTCCTTCTAATTTGGTGTTGACTCACTGTGTTATACACCTGAAACTAATTCAACATTGTGTGTCAGTTTTACTTAGGTTAACAATAACACACAAAGTCAGCCATTTTAAAAAAGGAATGTCTACCCTGAGATCACCATGCAAGGGAGGGCTCCCGAGGTGCTCCAGCCCACTACCCTAAGATTCATGAAGAAAAATCAACACCAACTACCAACCTTGTAAAATAGGTCATTCGGGATATCCAGCACAGTATAGACCTCAGATGACTGCAGCCCCCAGTACACAGGTGAGAGCTCCCAGGGAAGAACCACTCACAGAGTATTTCCACATTACCTGACATACAGATTCATGAGCAAAATAAAATATTTGTTTTGCTTCACTAAATTTTGAGGTAATTTGTTATATAGCAATAAATAACCAGAACATAAATTCATTTGAAAGTCTAAGACAAATAAATACTTGGTAAAGAGTTCCTCCTTTAGGATTTGTGCCAGTTGTAATGAAAATCAAATTTTTTTCAATTTCTTAATTTCCATTATTTATATGGGAGAATACTCAGTTTAGTCTAATCCATTTTTATAAGAGAGAATCCACTTTGGATTCTTTGGCTAATATTCTACATGAGGATCAAGTTGGCTTAGGCAAAGTTACTTTAGTATGAGTATGCACCTTTATTTTATTCTTTACCACCCTATGGAGAAATCTATTAGACACTGAATATGGTCACGTTTTACTATTTATTTTTTCCTTCACCTTTTACTTTCTATAAAAGATTTCCTGTACCAAATCTATTTGGCCCTCAGCTACTTATGCTTGTATCAGTTTCTCCAAAAGTCGAAATGATCGAGAAATACTCTTGTCAGACTTAGTAATAATTTGTAAGGGAATAAAACAGTGATATTTTCTGTATCCCTCTCTTCTTCTCCATATTTATGTTACTGACTGAAAACCATTCTGAATGTGCTAGTTATATTTCCTATCCATTGAGGTGAATAGCAAAATGGATATTTTTCTAAAGAATAATGGCATGGGTTTTCACTTTGCTTGCTATATAATTATCATTAGAAAGAATGACATACCCAAGTCTTTCAAAACAATCATTTTTGACACAGTTCTCAAATATTGTTTATATTTAGTGACTTCTGTGGTAGGTCAGATCATTTTATCTAAGAAAAGAATTTGCAAGATTATCTTAGGAGATTCATTAGCTCTCACAATACTCAGATGATTGATGAATATTTTATAGTCATAGAAATTGAATGGCTACATATACATTAAATATTTTTAACCTGAAATTATTGTGATTATGCTTTACACATGAGAACCTTTGTATCCTAAATTCCCACTTGTCTCTGTGTGAAAAGAGACTCACTTGGTGTCTCAAGGAAAATGTTTCATCTGACTGCCAATAGTTATTGCCAGACCAACTTTTATGCATAGGTCATATTGCCATATATACAGGCAGGTCTCAGGTTAGGCTATTCAATTTTTGTATAAGGTTTTACATTTACATTTCACTCTTTTACAGAGTATATAGATATGTTTAAATTTAGCTACGAAGGGTATCTTCTTGCTGTGTTCCTGTAAAAGGATGTAACCTTAAATACCTTTATTAGTCATAATCTATTAAAAGCACAAATGATAAAATAAGATTTAGAAACGAGGACCTGAAGGCTTTGCATTTCATTTATTTCACTAGATTCTATAACCTATAAAGTTGCACTGTTCAATACTGTAGTCACTAGTCACATGTGGTAATGGAACACTTGAAATGTAGCCAGTCTGAATTGAGATATGTTATGTATGTAATTAGATATATTTGAAATCCATTGGATTTTATAGACTTAGTCTAAAACTGTAAAGTATTACATTATTAATATTTTATGTTGATTATATGGTGAAATGATAATATTTCATATACATTGGCTTCAAAATTATTAAAATTAATTTTACGTGTTACTCATATTTGTAGTTTTAATTCTCTAGTTTATAGCAGTTCTATAAAGGTAATTCTTGGATTAAATCATAATATAATTGAGTGCAGTGATCATAAGATGTTTGTTCCTTTAAGGAGTCATCGTTGTATTGTTTTTGCTTTTATTCATACAATTGACCTTTCTAAAATACTTTTAAAATACTTCTGGGTTGTTGTTGAGGATAAATAACCACATTACCTAGAATATTCTTATGAGGACCGTATCTGTCAACATAGGCTGGGTTATGCCTGCATAAGAAACAGTGTCCAAAATCTCAGTGATTTGAAATAAAGGTGCATTTCTTCTCTAGGTTTCATGTTCATTTCAGGTTTATGTTCATTACAGGTTGACGGGATGGTCCTTGTTCATCTTAGTCACTCAAAGAGTAAGACAGATAGGGCATCCACCATCTCAGATGTTGTTCATCTCTGAGCCTAAGGGCAAGAGATCTCCTTAGGATTTTATACCAATAATTAAATACCATAACCCAGAAGTAGTTCATATTTCTTACACTAAAAACTGATGGATTACAACTAGCTATATTGTCCCATTCAAAGTTATAGAGTCAAGAAATCTCAGATTCCCCTGTACTCAGAAGGAGAAGAGAAAGAGATAGCAGCAAATAGCAGTAATGATTATTACAGCAGCCTATCACATTTCTCCCATGTATCAATAAAAAAAAAAATACGTTAGGGGTGCCGGGGTGGCTTAGTCAATTAAGCGTCTGCTTGTGGCTTAGGTTGTGATCCCGGAATCCTGGGATGGAGCCCCAGATTGGGGTTCCCTGCTCAGTGGGGAGTCTGCTTCTCCATCTCCCGCTCCCTCTCTCTCCACCCCATTCTCACCCGCTCCTACTTTTGCTCTCTCTCTCTCAAATAAATTAAATCTTTTTTTTTTTTTTAAAGAAGTAAAATACTCAAAATTTTTTTGGTTGTCTTTGGATATATATTTGGATAAAAATAACTAGAGTATTTTATAATACTTTAAAATGCTGTTAATCATATTTTCCTATTTGGTTTTGCTGCTCTCATATTTATCTTCATTATAACATTCAGAACCCTTGGAATTTATGTTGTTCTGCCTCCAGCTTTCCTTCTTCCATAGTTTCTCATTGATTTATTTTACATACATCTCTGTAAAACTTTGAAGTCATTTTTGGAGTAAAATAATTATATTCACACTTGTACATGAAAGATTTTAAGGAAATTTTTAGTAATTTCTACACTCTGGTTTATGAAATTATACAAAATAGTCCTCATAAGTTCAATAATTAAAGCTCCAAGTTCTAGTATGCAGTGTTTTAAATGTATGTTGATCATGAATTTACCTATATATACTCTAGAAAAAAACGGTATGCCGTCTCATTGGTTAGCACTTCATTATTCCCATTTATTCTATCCCATGGGAATTACTGAATTTTCAGTGTTTTTGTTCAAGGAGAGATATTTCATTTTTGTTTCACTAATTGTTTTTGTATACTGCTGGAGAATAAACCTCAATTATTTTATGAATGAATAGAAATAAATGTTAAGGAATTAGAGTGTAATTTACTCACGTGGTTCATATAAATACAGTTACAGTTTCCTTTAGTGTTGGTTTTGAGATCAAATCCCATGCCTGCCGATGATAATCATTACATTCAAAAATATCTCTTATTTTGACCTCCTATACATACATGTCATGAAATTTATTCATGTCTTAGTATTAATCTTCCTAAATAATTGTAATAACACCTACCATACAGGTTAACATACATAAAAACAGTTTTAAAATATCCCTCTAACCCTGTCAGTATGGGTCATTGGTACTCAAAAACATGAACACGTACCTTTTAGTGACTAATTTTTGTTTATAAAATTGTTTTATTACAACTAGTAAATGTATTAGACTTTTAAAAAGAAACCCTGTGGAGAGATTGTCATATTGCACATATTTCAAAGGATGTTGGCCACACCTGCAAACATATGAGCATTATTTCCTCAAATGTGTGCTAATTAATAATCATGACAGTTAACTGATGGTAGTTCCCCTGCAATCATAACAAGTCATGGCCATTTACCAAGGAGTACTTTTATCTTTTAATCTTTCTTTTTTTTTTTTTTTGTAGATTTTATTTATTTATTTGACAGAGAGAGAGAGATCACAAGTAGGCAGAGAGGCAGGCGGGGTGGGGGAGGGAAGTAGGGTCCCCGCCAAGCAAAGAGCCCGATGCGGGACTCGATCCAAGGACCCTGAGATCATGACCTGAGCCGAAGGCAGAGGCTTTAACCCACTGAGCCACCCAGGCACCCCTCTTTTAATCCTTCTTAATAGCTTGTCTTTCTATATCTAATGATCACACTTTTTACTAAGTAGAGATATCAATAAGAAGTTACTTGAATGAGACTCAGTCCATAGTTTAGGACTGAAGAAATAAATTTTAGGTGACGAGATTGTTTTTGTAGCAGTTTGTATTATATTGTGCTGCAGTCATAAACAGCCCTAATGTTTCAGTGGCCTACCACAACAAAATAGTTTATTTCCCACATAAGATATTTTTGGAAAGAGAGACAGCTGTGCCTCTGCTGGACTTTGCTGAGCCCCATTCTACACATCTTCATTCTCCCAGTTAGGCTGAAAGAATAGCTACTAAGGGGTAATCCTAGCTTCAGTGCAATGAGAAAATGACGAAGAAACTTTATGGAAACACACAGTCATTTTTTAAAGTGTCTATTCTTCATTGGCACTCATTGCTCCTGTTCACATTTCCTTAGTTAATGCAAGTCATATGGAATAGGAAAGTATACTCTGCCCACAGGGTAGTACCGCCTGTCACTCGTCAATGATCAGCAATAAATAATCTTATTAGTGGCAAAGGAGAAGTGGACGTTTGGGAACAGTTATTCAGTGCACATGACATAAGCTTGTAATAAAGTTGGGGAGTAGAGAAGGGCAGAGTACTGACCCTGGATCACTCAAACATGAAGATCAAGCATACAGTGGAGATGGCAAAAGAAGGAAGACTAGATTAGGAACATCAGCCACGTCTTGTGATCAGAGCCAGAGGGTTTTTCAAAGAGGGTAGTGTGGTCAAATGCATTTGGTGCCTCCATTTAGTCTAATGAGAGGATGATAAGTCTAATTCGTCACTGTATTTATCATTATGAACAAGGCTGGTGTCCTCAACAAGTGCATTTTAAGTATTCTTTTGAAAGTGAGAGTAGAGGAAGTAGAGTGAATGGGAATTTCTTATTAGAACAGCCCGAATCAGCATAGAATGGCTCCCATGCTATAAACTCTTAAAAATCCCAGATGAAGTTTAACGGTAGCAAATTGTATTGCTGAACTTGTAAGAAAGAAAGGAAAATCTCCAAGTGTCAGAAACAAAGAGTAAATGAAACGATACGGCCATAGCCCTGAACTGGTTATTGCGTTGGTGATAGGGAACGTGGAAAGAGCTTTATAGAACCTATAAACTCATTCTAAGGCTAAGGCTTGCATTTTTAAAGCTTACTAAGATACAGCAAATAAAATAAAATAAAATAAAAAAAAATAAAATAAAATAAAATAAAATAAAATAAAATAAAATGTTCCAACGTGAGGTTCAGAGTTTGGAATGATGTCCCTAAATCAGCATAGACTCCGGCTAGCAACAAAATACCCCCTATAAAAATTGAAAACCATAGCTCTGGCAAAAATGCTCTAATCTGCTAGTTGGAGCTAATCCGTACCTGGATATTATGTTATTCTCAAAACTCTTTTGTATGTTTGAGGTATTTCCTATTTAACATGGTGCCAGTCGGGAAGTACTGACAGAGATGTTGAGATGTAGAAGTTATCAGTCAAAGTGAATTGTGAGAAATATCACATGGAGGTTGTCAAGGAAAGTTTGTTTTAAAATAAAATGTATCTGCAGATACCAAAAATAAGTTTAATGACTTAAAGAAAACAACAAACAAAAAAACCCCTCCATGTTCCCCAGTAAGATATGAAAGGTTGGAGAAACAGGAAACGTCTAAGGTTCTGTTAAGAGATTTGTTTTGGATAGAGCTCTCCCTGTGCTGGGAGTCCATGCGTCCTTCCTTCACTAAAGGAGAGGAATAGGGGGGCGCCATCTTCCGCCCGCAAATGTGTTCAGAGGGCGCTTTAAGGGAACTTCTGTGACAGCTAGATAGGTATTCACTGCATTTCCTAAACATGATAAAATGTTTTCTGGTACAGCCCGGACACTCTTCAGACAAAAGTCTCCTGTATTAACTGAAAGCTGCTAGGGAGAGAAAGCAGACAGGAAGTTCTTTGGGACAAAGTATTAACTTCTCCTAGTTAGATTGATTTTAAATGATTATCGCCCCTGTTTGGACTCCCACAACATCTAGTGGCGTGGATTCCCTTTGTGAACAGCAATAGGGGGGTAGAGACAATGGCCTCCACAGAGCCCATGAAACCAGAGAAAAATAGCAATTTTATAGCTTTCCACAGGGGCCGGTAGCACCAGATGGGACAGCTGCAAGTGACGCGGAAAACTGTTACTGCGCCCGACTCTCCCTTCCCTTGGACCTTAATATGAAGATTTAAAGTAAATATACACCTATACCCACAGTAGTGTTAGCATGTTAGCAGAACAAACTAAATGCTAACTTAGGATGGAGAGAGGCAGGAGGCCGAGACCCTTCCCCGCCACTAGCTCTCTAACATAATGGGCAAGGGGAGATTTTATAGTTAAAGCAATTTCAGAGTTTTTATTATTGCCAGGGATTAGACATATTGATTTCTGTGTGTTGCTAATTAAAAGGGCTCTCGTCCTTGTTTCTTAAAGAGTGTAATGGGGGGGCACCTGGGTGGCTCAGCTGGTTAAGCAGCTGCCTTCGGCTCAGGTCATGATCTCAGGGTCTTGGGATCGAGCCCCACATGGGGCTCTCTGCTCAGCGGGGAGCCTGCTTCTCCCTCTCCCTCTGCCTGCCTCTCTGCCTATTTGTGCTTGCTCACTCTCTGTCTATGTCAAATAAATAAATAAAATCTTAAAAAAAAAGAATATAATGGGGTTTTAATGAAATAAGGCATTGTTTGAATAAGAGTAACTGAATAAACAAATGCACATGACTAGAGGTCGTGGTACTTTGATGTGATCTTTTAAATATGGTAATTACTGATGATACCAACATTTAGGGTGTACACGTGAGATTGAGTCACTACAAGAAGATACAGGTAAAGATCACTGAGTGGCTGGTGAAGGAAGAGGGAGGTGGGGAGCTTGGATCGAGCATCCACTGTATCAGGTGACTTCCTGTGCTAAGCCCACACTGCTGTGCAGTTTGGAGCCCCACAGCATTATCGGGGAGGACAGTTCTCTTGCAAGAGGAGACACGATTGGTGAGGGAAATCGTCAGACCACAGAGCGTATCTGACACATGTGAAGGAAAGTAGAGAAGGGAGCATAACCCAGAGGAAACCTCGGATTTTGATGCGGTTGTGGTGATGTTTTGCCTAACCTAATGGGTCTGGAGCAAAGATTGGCCCTTAGAGAAGTCCTGCCTTGGTCAGAACGGGCAGGGACCTAGCGCCCTCACTGTGCTTAGTCATTGCCTGGGGGCTTCTCTGGCAGAGTATGGCCTCAAGTCAAATACTACAGTAGATACTAATGATGGGGCAGCTGTAGGTTGTCAGCCAACTGCCTTCTCCACAGGCGAATGGCGTGTTATTTCTTAATGGGTTACCTGAGTGGTCACCCTCATGGCTTTCACGTCTGCTTGTACATGGGAAATCAGCCAGAATAGTCCTAACCCTGGAGGGACCTAGAGAACCAGGAGCTAAATCTTCAGTGTATGGCTGGCAGAGGGAAATCGGATGAGGGAGCCATGACTGCTACTGAAGTAGATGAAAGCAAGGAAGACTGGTGTCATCTGATGGTGTGGGGCACAGGACATCTGTGGTTACCAATGAGGAGAGTAGAAAAACTATTGCAAACGATAATTTGGAGCAAGGGAGAATAGTTACCTTATTTCTCGGGAGTGAGCTGCCTGTGTTGGGAAGGAAACAAATAGAGAAACTAAAACCAGTTTTATTTTGATATGGTTATGGAAGAGGTAGTGTTAGAAAGAATGAGATTTCGGTTAAAGCCAGAAGTTAAAACTTGAGGATACAATGCAGTTTGTCCATTGGAGATCTGGAGACTGAGGGACATCATGATAGGTTTGGGGTGGAAGAAGTGGTCCACAGAGACCAAATCATATTTGCAAAAGTGGTGACAGTTGCTGATAAAAAAATGTGCCTGATTTTATAAGGTTATACTTTCTTTACTCTTAGGGCTTTCAAAAGTGAAAGTCATGCTTTTTTTTTTTTTATAATATCAAAGGTGTTATATTTATCTGAATTGATTATGGAATGAAATACAAAAGAGACATCATTGAAATGATTCTTAAAATATGTACCTTTTAGAAGACCTAGAAAGTGTTGTATATCTGTACAGTGAAACATTATTCAGCCATAGGAAGGAAAGGAATAGTAATAAATAATACAGTATGAAGAAACCGAGAAAACATGATGCTAAATGACAGAAGCCGGACACAAAACGTTACCTGTTGTGTGATTCCATTTATAGGAAATATCCATAATAGATAAATGCATAGAAGCAGAAAGCAAATTTTTGGTTGCTAGGGCCTGGGGATAATGGGAATTAGGATGCAACTACTTAATGGATATGAAGTTTCCTTTTGGGGTGATGAAATTTTGTGGAACTAGATATAAGTGGTTGTATCACCTTGTGAATGTATTAAGTGTCGCTGAATTGTTCGCATTAAAAGGATCACATTTCTCTAATGTGAATTTCACCTCGGTTGCAAAAAGATGTAGTAAGAATCACTTTAAAGGGTTTCAAAATCTAACAATTCTTAGTGTTGGAGAGTGGTGAGGAAATGAGCACTCTCATACGCTACAGGAGGAGTATGAAAATTTAAGCGCGATATATCAACATACTTCAGAAATACATTATTCCATGTATCTCTTATGGGCAATCCCAATTTTAGATATTAATCCTACAAATATATTCCATAGTTTTAGTCCAGATGGTTCATACTCCATAGATAGCTTGAAATTGTGGGAAAGAAGTGGTTGACACTAATGGTCAGCTCTTACATATTTTGGAGCAGTATCTTTTAAGTACGAATATTCTTGTTTTCTTTATGCTCCACAAAATTTTGAAGTCTGGTTTTAATTTTGGGGATTTTAAAATTTGAAGTAATCTCAAGTACTGCCAAAGCCATCTCCCCAACATATCCGAGAAGAGATCTTTTAGACCATTCTAGAAAAACATTTAAGGACACGAAACTCACTACTTACTGAGGCTACCCTCTCTGGACAAACTTACTTAAAGGAGTATTTTCCCTCTGCTGTTTCATCTGTTTTCTCGTGCCTTTAAAGTTACTATTATCATTTTTTAAAGATTTTATTTCTTTATTTGACAGAGGGAGAGAGATCACGAGAAGGCAGAGAGAGAGCCTGAGCCTGATGCGGGGCTCGATCCCAGGATGCTGGGGTCATGACCTGAGCCGAAGGTAGAGGCTTTAACCCACTGAGCCACCCAGGCACCCCTATTATTATTTTTTCTTATGCAATCACTGCACTCAACGTGGAGTTCAAACACGTGACCCCTAAATCAAAGGTCCCTTGCTTTTCCGGCTGAGCCAGCCAAGTGCCCCTAATTTTCTCATGCCTTGAATTCACACATCCTGGCCATGTCCAAACAAGCAAGTCCACTCCCCATTGAATCTGAAATTCCTTGGAAGACAGTTGTCCTCCAGATACACCATCCCTGGTTCCTTGACTACACATACTTGATGCATGCATTTTTTTGAAATAATAACCATATGCTACCCTTTTTTATCTGCAGTTCAAGGAAATATATACACAAACAATCGCAATTCAGAAGGCCAGTCACAAGACATTTAGTTACCTCCACATGCTAAAGAAAATGAAATCTATTGCAATAACTACTAGGCTAAAAAATAGTTTCAAACGAAGGGAGTTACACTGTGTCACTTCCTTTAAATTCAGATTTGCTTTATTTTAAGATCAAAATAAAACCCTTGCATCCTGTGAGCTTGTGAGCCAAGTTATATATTGGGAATGATTATTATGTTGAATTATGAATCCCTGAAAATAAAGCTTTACAAAAGAAAAGCTGGAACAATCTTAATTGCAGTTCAAAATGTTGACATTTTAATCTATATAAATACTCTAATAATATCCTCTTTTTCTGTGTATGTAAGCTGGTAGAGCTATTTAAAGGCATTGGTATTTATGTATTGTAGGTTTGTAGGACCCTTGTGAAAGAAATCCTTGTCAGAACAAAATCGTTCATTTGGGCCGACTAGATGAAAAGCAAGCGCAAACAAGTTGTCTGATCCAGCTGGTTGTTCCCTCAGCATCATGATTATATGAGTTTTATAAAGTCCACTCCCAGCGGGAGCTAGAAAAGCGCTCTCTAGAACTTCTGGTGTTTGGCTCTATTCCCTAGTTCCCCCTCTATCCCTGAAAACACCTTTCTCTGCATTTTTGCTGAAACTTTTCTTAATGTTGTGCATATGCATGCCACGCATATTCTCACTGAATTCTCCTTTTATGTCTGTTTTTAATTAAAAGAGTGGTTTTGTTTAATCTGTTCCTTCAAAAGGAAATCCAAGGAATAGTATAACCCAGTGAATGACGTGACACTTTGAGCTTCCCCGCAAACATCCCTGAAACCCTCTCCTATTGTGTCCTGCCCTCCGCAGCAGACATTTGGAATTGGGGAGGGAAAAAACAGGTACAAGGTTCTGTCTCATTTGACTGTTGCATAAAAAAAGTGTCAGGAAACAGCAAATAAAATTTGAGACGATTATTCTAAAACCACTCCATCTATCAATGTACACAGTTTAGCTGAAGTAGACATTTCTGATGTTACGTGATGACGCTGGTGCACATCTTTTTGAATAATAATTGTAAGTAATAATTATAAAAAGGATTACCACAGTATGCTGATAATCTACCTTCTGGTTCAATAGCTGTGCTCTCCAGGCCTTGCTTTTTTGTTCAACAGTAATTTTATATTTTAGGCTTCCAATCTTTTAAAATACTGAGCTCAATCTTTTTTGTCGTTGTTGTTGTTGTTACACTAAGATTTCAACCAAAGTGTTTTTATTATGTTTTGTTGTATTTTAATTGGGTTTTTTTGTATTTTTGAACGCTATTACATTATCTCGAAGTACAAATTATATAGAGTAAAATACACAAATTGTAAATTTACAACTAAATGACTTCTTACTATTTTTTAATTAATGCACCATATTTTTAGAACACTTTTAGAGGTACAGGAAAATGGAGCAGACAGTACAGAGGGTTTCCCTCCCTCACACTGTCATTTATTGCCATCCTCTTACATTAGTGTGGTCTATTTGTTACAATTAATGAACTAGTATTAATACATTATTTTTAACTGAAGTACATAGTTTACATTAAGATCCATTTTTTGTTTCGTGCTGTGGTGTGGGTTCTCACAACTGCATAATGTTATGTATCTACCAATACAGCATCATTTGAAATGGTTTTGCCACCTTAAAAATCCCTCTTTTCCCTATTCATGGATTCTCTTTCCTTGAACCCCTAGCAAGCACTGTTTTGTTTTTTTTTTTTAAAGATTTATTTGTTTGTTTGTTTGTTTGTTTGATAGAAACACAGTGAGAGAGAGGACACAAGCAGAGGGAATGGTAGCAGGAGAAGCAGGCTTCCTGCCCAGCAAGGAGCCCGATGTGGGGCTCGATCCCAGAACTCTGGGATCATGACCTGAGCCGAAGGCAGACGCTTAACGACTGAGCCACCCAGGCGCCCCAAGCACTGTTTTTTTCCTTTGTTTTTACTCTCTGTTTTTACCTTTTTCACAATGTTATATGGTTATAACATTGGTTATATATATGGTTATATATATGGTTATAACACAATGTTATATGGTATATAACCTTTTTGGTTTGGTGTCTTTCATATATATGCACATATATATGGTTCCTCCAGTTTTCATGACTTCATAGCTCATTTCTCTCTTTTTTTTTAAAGATTTTATTTTTTATTTATTTATTTGACAGAGAGAGAGAGAGAGATCACAAGCAGGCAGAGAGGCAGGCAGAGAGAGAGGGGGAAGCAGGCTCCCTATTGAGCAGGGAGCCCGATGCTGGGCTCAATCCCAGGACCCTGAGATCATGACCTGAGCCGAAGGCAGAGGCTTTAACCCACTGAGCCAGCCAGGTGCCCCGATCATTTCTCTTTTTAATTACTGAATAATATCCCACTGTATGGATGAACCACAGTTTATTTCATTCACTTACTGAAGGACATCTTAATTTTTTCTTGTATTTGGCAGTTATGAACAAAGTCACTGTAAACATTCATGTGCAGGTTTTTGTGTGGATGCGAGGGTTTTTTAAAATGTATTTATTTATTTTGAGTGAGAATGAGAGAGAGTGAGAGAGAGAGAGAGAGGAGAAACAGAGCAAGAGAATCCTGAAGCAGACTCCCTGCTGAGCCTAGAACCCAACGCTGGGGGCTTGATTTCATGACCCTTGAGATCATGATCTGAGCCAAAACCAAGAGTCAAACAACCGACTGAGCCACCCAGGCACCCCTTGTGTGGACATGAGTTTTTATATCAGTAGGGTGAATATCTAGGAGCATGAGTGCTGGATCTTACTAAGAGATTAGGTTTCACATTTGTTCACATTTGTTTAGGTTAAACATTTGTAGGAAACTACTCAAATGTTTTCCAAAGTGGTTTTACCATTTTGCATTCTCAGTAGCAATGAGAGGGATTTCCTGCAGCTCAACATCGTAACCTATATGTGCTGTGATCAGTTACTTGAATCTAAGCCATTTTAATAGATACACTAGCATCCCATTATTGTTTTAATTTGCAATTCTCTGATGACAAATGCTGTTACACATCCTTTCATATGTTTCTTTGCCATCCATATGTCTTTGGTAGGTTGTCTATTAGGATCTTTTGCTCATTTTTAATTGGGTCACTTGTTTTCTTATCCTTAAGGTTTGTTTGTTTTTGTTTATTGATTGATTGATTGATTGATTGACTTGACAGAGAGAGACACAGTGAGAGAGGGAACACAAGCAGGGGGAGTAGGAGAGAGAGAAGCAAACTCTCCGCTGAGCAGGGAGCCTGATGAGGGGCTTGATCCCAGAACCCCGAGATCATGACCTGAGCCAAAGGCAGACGCTTAACGACTGAGCCACCAACGTGCCCCTCTTATCCTTAAGTTTTAAGAATTCTTTGTAAATTTAGGATGTAAATCCTCTATCAGATGAGTTTTACAAAGATTTTCCCCTAGCCTATGACTTGTCTTTTCATTGTCTTCACAGTATTTTTCCACACAGAAGGTATTTTTAATTTCAACAGATTCCTGTTTATCAATTTTATTTCTTTGATGGGTCATGCTTTTGGTGTTACATATTTGAATTATCCCCGAGGTCACCTGAATTTTCCCCTATGTTATCTTCCAGCAATTTTTTTTTTAGTTTGCAGTTAACATTTCGGTCTATAATCCAGTTTGAGTTAATTTGTGTGAAAGGTATACACTCTTTATATGGATTCTTTTTGGTTTTCGTATGGATGTCCACTCAATGAATTGTTCCTTTTTTCATTGAATTGCCTTTGCGCCTTTGTTAAAAATCAGTAGACTGTTTTTATGGGGGTCTATTTCTGGGTATTTTGTTCTGTCTTAATGATCTACTTATGTGTTCTTTTGCCAGTACCATGATGTCATAATTATATTCACTTTATGGTAAGTTTTGAAGTCAGTGCCAGTCTTCCAACTTAGTTGTTCTTCAGTATTGTGTTAGCTATCCTACATCTTTGGCCTTTGTATATAAATATTATTATCATTTTGTCAATATCTGCAAAATAACCTAGTGACATTTTGACTGATATTGATTTACTAGGTGAATACTGGTTAAGATTGGTTTGTCTTCTTGGAGAATGGACTCCTCTATTATTATGTAATGCCCCTCTTTACATAATTTCCCTTGCTCTGTGATCTGCTTTGTCTGAAATTAATGTAGACACTCCAACTTTGTTAGCACGGTGTACCTTTCTCCATACTTGTACTTTTTTACTTTTCTGTCTTTACATTTAAAAGTGAGTTTCTTGTAAACAACATCTAGTTAAATCTTCTTTTATCCTGTCTATGTATTATAGTTTGTATCTCTAGGACATATACTTTTAAAGTGGTAATGTAAATACTTTGAGTTATATTTATCATATTTCTAGGTGTTTTCAATTGACAGCACTGTGTTTTGCTTCGTCATCATCTTTTCTTCTTTCTCTGTTAACTGAGTAAAAAAGTTTTTGTGTGCGATGCCATTTTGTGTTGTCCAGCATATCAGTTACACTTCTTTCTTTTCTTTTTTAAAGACTTTTATTTATTTATTTGACAGAGAGAGACAGAGCGAGAGAGGGAACACAAGCAGGGGGAGTGGGAGAGGGGGAAGCAGGCTCCCCGTGGAGCAGGAAGCCCGATGCGGGGCTCGATCCCAGGACCCTGGGATCAGGACCTGGGCCGAAGGCAGACGCTTAACGACTGAGCCACGCAGGTGCCCCTCAGTTACACTTATTTCTTACAATTATTTTTTTTTTCCTACAGTTGTAACATATATTTACAACTAATCTAAGTCCACGTTCAAATAACACTGCATTACTCCCTGGTCGTGCAGATAGCTTTTAACAGGATTCCCATTTTCTCCCTCCCGGTCCTCATAACACTGCTGCCATTCATTTTATGTATCTGTTTGATATAATCACCAAATATGTTGTTGGTATTATATCTTTGAACAAATAGTCATCTATTAGATCAATTATGAGAAAAGGCAAAACAACACATTTTTTTGTTGCCTTCATTTATCCCTTATCTTCCATTCTTGCTTCCTTTATACACATCTGAATGTCTGACATTTATCATTTATGTTTTCTCTGAAGAACTTTTTAAAATATTTCTTATAAGACAGGTCTAATGCCCACATATTCCCTCAGTTTTTGTTTGTCAGGGAAAGTCTATGCTTCTCCTTCATGTTTGTCTAATGTAAAACAACATAACCTGATTTCTACCATCTTCACACATTTTCAAGTTTACAATACAGTATCATTAACGGTAAGCACATTGTTGTACAGCAGCTCTCTAGAATGTTTTCATCTTGCATGATTGAAATTCTGTACTCATTGACCACCACTCACCCATTAGTCTTTCCTCAGTCCCCTGGTAACCACCATTCTGCTTTCTGTTTGTACAAGTTTGACTACTTTACATACTTCCTATAAGTGGAATCATGCTGTATTTGTTTTTCTGTGATTGGCTTACTTCACTTAATGTAACATCCTCAAGATTCATCGTTGTTGTAGCATTTGTTGGTATATATGGTATATACATTATATATATATTAATATATATATTATATATTATACATTACATTGTACATACATACATTATATATACATATATACACACACATGTATATGTACATATATACATAATAATACATAGGGTACATATATAATATATACCATATTTTCTTTATCCATTTTTCTCTCAGCATATATTTAGTTTCTACTTCTTGGCTATTGTGAATAATGTTGCAACAAATAGGGGAATGCAAATATCTGAGAACAAGATTTCAGTTATTTTATTTCACTTAAATTGAATTAAGTAATATATAGCATATTATTAGTTTTAGAGATAGAGTTCAGTGATTCATCAGTTGCATGTAACACCCAGTGCTCATTGCATCATGCGTCCTCCTTTAATGCCCATCACCCAGTTACCTCATCCTGCCTACTGACTTCCCCTCCAGTTATTGTTTTAGATAATATGCGTACCAACACATGGCCACATAGTGCCCTCCCTCTATTTCGCATCACCTCTGCACATGCCTAGCATGTACTTCCTCATAGTAATGCCGTCTCAGGATAATCAAAGTTCTTAGGTGGCAGCTTTGGGCTCTGAGAGACTGGAAGTAGAAACTGCTGTCCTCCTAAATGCTAGGCCTAGAAATGGCATAACGTCACTTCTTCCTTACTCTTCTGGTTACAGTAGTTGAAGTCCAGCCTAGACTCAAGGGAAGGATGCAGAATTCCACCTCTCCATTGGAAGTATATCTACAATTTGGTTTTGTTTTTTCTTTTTTTAAGTCTCCACACCCAGTTTTTTAAGTTTTTTTAAGGCTCCACACCCAGCTCATGACCGTGAGATCAAGACGTGAGCTGAGATCCAGAGTCAGATGCTCGGCTGACCGAGCTGCCCAGGCACCCCTATAATTTGGTTTTAATTCAACTTTCTTCTGCTGCATTTACACATAACATTTTACTGTGCTTTAGTTTCTTCATTTGAAAAACTGCAAAGTTCCATCTTATTTTGTACTCCATTACATATGTTTTGTTGTGATACGTATATTTTAATGAAAAGACTTTTCATTCTCTCTATGATAGATTTACGATATAATTTTGATATATGACAAAACTATCACAATTCCATAACGTGTTTGTAGATGTGTGTTTATTAAGGTCAGTTACTACAAAACAAGAAATATCAAATTATTATGTTTCCTTGGTATTCCCATTTTATGGGAATAGTCTGGTATTTAGCACAAGTCATGCAAAAAGGATGCACCAGTGAGAGAATAACATCTTACAGAGCACAAAATAGTAACCCACAGCAAAGTATTTTCCACCCAAAATATTAATAGTGCTAAGGTTGAGAAAGCCTGCCCTAAAATTTGGTACTAAGAGGTAAAATGTCTCTATAGTATATTGGTTATAAACTAAAGTATGAGCTTTGTTATGTACCAAAAGTAGAATTATATTTAAAGAGCAGTGACTATAAACATTGAACTAAAATACACAAAATAATAGTTATGAAAACATTTGTTGCTGATTCTCTTTTATAAAAGTATAAATGCAAATTGCCAATAAGCATATGAAGAGTCTACATTACTAAAATAGTAATAAAAGCAAAAACAGTAAGAATTTTTTCTTCCCTAAAGAAACTGGTAAGAATAAAAATAAAACTGATGATACCCTTGAGTCATCTCAAAGTTGTGAAGAGTTCCTCTTATGTACTATTTTCTGATGCATCCATTGAGGTCCCTTCGGGAGCGAAATGTGACAGTACATAATCGGAGCGAAAGCACTATCTACCATTCCAGTGGTCATTTTACTTTTAGGGATTTATCTAAGAAAATAAAGATATGGACAAAGATTTAATACAGAGAGATGTAGCTATAATTGTAAAAACTGAACATAATGTGAAAATGGGAAATTGGGGAATCATCTATTATAGATTTCCTACATTTAGATTGTGTGATACTAGGATACTTATTCATTTTTAAATGTGGGGCTCCACCCCAGTTACCTGAGATGGTGACCTGAGCCAAAAGCAGACACTTAACTGACTGAGCCACCAGGTGCCCCAGGATACTAGGATATTTAATGATGTGGATAAATGTTAATGATGTCAATTTAAGCGGTATCATGGGCTGCATTGCGTCCTCCTAAAATTAATGTTAAAGTCCTAACTCCTAGTACCTCAAAATGTGACTATATTTGGAGATAGGATCTTTAAAGAAATAATTAAGTTAAAATGAGGTCGTGAGAGGGGCCCTAATCCAGTATGACTGATGTCTTTGTAAGATGAACAAATTTGGAAATAAACGTGAAGATACACGGAGTAGAGAGCTTTGTACAAGCCAAGGAAAGAGACCTCGGAAGAAACCAACTCCGTCTCCACCTTGATATTGGACTTCAGGTTTCCGGATTTGGGGGGAAATTAATTTCTGTTGTTTAGCTACCCAGGTCCTAGTCAAGATAGCCCTATCAAACTAATACCAGTAAGAAAAAAATATTTTTAAAAAACTGGTTATGTGCATGCCTACACTTGTTCTGTGAATATTTGAATCATGACATCAATTTTCTGAATGTGTATCTATACTAGCATTAATGTACTAGAAGTAAGTCTGCCAAAATATTAGTGGATATTATTTCTGGGTGGTCATTTATATTTTCTTCTCTAAATTTTACAGGTTTTTTTTTTCACCAAACCATGGTTTCTAAGTAGTTTACTACAAATACTTGATGTATAATAATTTATCATTAGTGAGAGCCCTTCAAATTTAGAATTTAGAAATATTTTGGTTAAGAATGAATGAAAGCCTCCTTTTTATCATATAAGAAAAGTATTATGCTAATAAAATTAATTAAGCATAATTTTAAGAGAGATGGGTATTTACCTAAAATTATATTTTAAAATGAGGCCTGTAGTTGATTTGAGATAATTAATCTTAATAACAAACTCATTTTTATATATGAAATATACTAAAGCTTTTTCATAGCCACATTATGTCAGCCTTTACACTACTGTTGTGTTAACAAAATTTAAATTGGAGATTTACTGGGGCTCAGTGGGTTAAGCCTCTGCCTTCAGCTCAGGTCATGATCTCAGGGCTCTGGGATCGAGCCCTGCATGGGCTCTGCTCAGCAGAGGAGCCTGCTTCCCTCTCTCCCTCTGTCTGCCTCTCTCTCTACCTGTGATCTTTTTCTCTCTGTCAAATAAATAAATAAAATATTTAAAATAAATAAATAGGAGATTTACTGCTGCATACACTTATCCTTTATTACGTCAGATTGGATATTTCCTGTCATCTAGAGGACTACATTATTAAGGAGCATTTAAGTGCCCTAACCAGTTGATAAAGATAAAGCAGGAATCTTGGAAACCCCTTAGTATTAATTTTTACAAAGGATAGATAACTCTTATTAGGGGCAATCAACCACCTTCTGTAAATTCAAAGTAATTAACATTTCACTTGGAGATACATACATTCCAAATAAAATAAATTTTTGGCTCTTCCTTTAAAGGTTTCTGATCTTTGGTCATATGATTTAGGCTTGTGAATTTCAAATAGAAGTGGCATTCCAGAAAGGTTCCAGGATAGTACTAATTTGCAGCTCTTTTCAACTTAAATGAAAGTCCTCTCCTATGCCTTGTAGTGAATAATCTAAACTAAACTACCTGACATTTCCACTCAGTCCAAAGAACAGAGTGAAAATGCTGAATTGTCAGCAAAGCTTTGATGTAAATCAGTAGTCACAGGAGACTGCAAAGAAGAACATAATGTTACCGTCAGCTCATCAAAGGGAGGCTTTCTTCTTTTAAAGAAAAAAAAATTGCCATCCTCCTTCTTCTTCTGAATTGAAGAATCATTTGGCCTCATTATTTTCAGATACAGTTTCCTCCCCAATAGATACCAAGATAATTAACAGTGAAAAGCTCTTCTTTTTTCCCGTTGATCTAACAGAATTATAAAAATACAAATGAGAAACAAACTGTTATTTTGCATGTTGGACTTTCTTTTAAAATTTTTTAAACATTCTTTAAGCTCATGATTATCTCCCAGGGATCAAAGTAAAATAAAAGTAAGGCGAAAAAAAAAAACCTTAAGCATACTTTTGTAATCATTTTCTTGGCAAAGCTAGAAGCTCATTTTTTCCCCCTCTTCTGAAAAAAATCACTCCCAGTAGTCTCTATGTCTCCATGTTTTCTACACAAAACATGATCTTCACACTAAGCAACATTGACATCGCTCTGAAGATTGCCAGAAAATGCGTGTTCTCAGGTCTTATCTCCTACTAACTGAGTCATAATCTGTGGTTTGACAAGATTCTTCTGTGATTTGTGTGCACGTTGAAGACTGACACATGCTATTCTATATGAGGAGACATAATTTTCCAAAGTAATTATTGTATTTTAGTATTTTGTTCGAACCATTCAAGTCCCAAAGCGTGGATCAATAGCATTTTGTAAACCAGTTACTTTGACTATGATCTTTGCATTCAGTAGATCTATGTTCCAGGTATCTTGGAATCTAAGAAATAACATATATTTTTCTAGTTGGAAGGAAGCAAATGTAAAGATGATCCAGTCCAACTCTTCATACAAGGGAAGATGCTTTTCTACATTATAGATCCTATGTCAGTTACAGTACATTCATTTCCAAATAATGAGGAACTCAGTAAGAAGGACTTAAATAAGAGTATATTTTTTTTTATTAAACCAACAAGGTCCTACATTAGAAAGACCAGCTTTAGCAAATTCTGTCTTAAAACTATCATTAAGAACCCAATTTCTTCTGATAGACTCAAAGCATTGACCTTGTTTTTAAGCTAGCTCCCTGGTGGTCACAAAATGACTTTCACAGTCTTAAATAGGACTGAACCATGAGAAAAAGTGATAATGCCTAGCTCTTCATGGTGGCTCACCCTTACATCTTATGAAATATTTTAGAGTTACACGTAGCAAGGCAAAGGAATTATCATGGTGTTCCACTTAGCAGGATTCACTCATGGATTATATTCGGAGAGGAGAATATGGTGGTAAGCTTCTAAGATGCTTCTGAAAGATTCCAACTCAGACACTGATACCTCTGTGTAATCCTCCCCCTCATCTACTACCCACTTGAGTATTAGCTAGAACAAATGATTTGTTTCTAATAAATCGATTATGGTGAAAGTAATGAGGCAGCACTTCCAAAATTGGGTTACAAGAAGCCTTTGGTTTCTGTCTTGCCAGTTTCTTTCTCTTTCACTTGTCCGATTTAATGCATGTCAACTCTCAGATTACACGTAAGCCCATTACGAGCATCTAGGAGCTACGGGTGAATTCCAGCCAACAACCAGCTAAAAGCCAGGATGCTTTAGTCCTACAACCGCAAGGGAAGTGCGTTCCTTCCAAAATTTGAGATTGCAAGTGGATCCTTCCCTAACCAAGCATCTAAATGAGAACACCTTCCAACCTATACTTTGCTCTCAGCCTGTGAGACTTTAAGCAGCAAAACCCAATTAGCCATACCTGGACTCTTAACCTGTGAAAACTGTGAGATGATAGAAGTGTGTTGTTACAAGTTGCATTGTTTGTCATATTTTGTTACACTGTAAAAAAATAAAAATAAATAAATAAATAAGCTAATTATAGGTAGGTAAGTGAACAGGGTCTTCTGTAGATACAGAGAACTAAATCTGGAGACCGTGAGTCCTCTACTCTTCAGTGTCTACCATTTCATAGTTGTACAGTTTGATTGGCTAGAAAATAATTTCAAATGATGAATCAATTATGCCATACAAATAGAAACCTTCATTTGAACCATATGAAACTGCCATTTTTGGCAGGTCAAAAATGATTTAACATTGGTGATCTCACATGGTTCAACCTGTATATATAATGGTTTTGAATGGAGTTGTATTCGGTATTAATAATCTTCGAACTGAGATTTAAAAGTCGATTTTAAATGCACTGGTATTAAGGGACAAGCACTTACCCTTTGGTTAGACTAAGGTTTTCCTTAAGTGCAGAATTATTCATTTCAATTTTCAAATTCTAGGAAGACTTTTTAATTCCTCAAATATTTTCCAAATATGTTTGAGTATTTTTTAAAAACTCTTTAATCATTTGATCCTTTTAGTCTATTTTGTTCTTTTGTTAAAATGTGTCGTTATTATTATTTTGGAGTGTAGAAAGGCAGTTCAAGCAGTTATCACTTATTTGTGTTTCAATGTGAAGGAATTTTTGGTCCTTTCTTGAGATTTTTTAGCCCCCCCCTTTTTAAGATTGTTCTTTATTTATTGGAGAAAGAAAGCATGAGTGGAGAGAGAGACCGAGGCAGAGAGGGAGAAGCAGACTCCTTGCTGAGCAGGGAGCCCAATGCACAGCTCAATCCCAGGACCCTGAGATCATGACCTGAGCCGAAGGCTGACACTTAACTGACTGACCCACCCAGGCACCCCTCTTTGAGGCCTTTTTTAAGGTTAATAGAAAATGACTTTCTGTCCTAAGACTTAATTGGAGCCTTGCTTCACTGACATAATGGCAAATATAGAAAAATTAATGATCTTTCTAAAATGTTAATATATGTGATACATATTTAATATACTCTTAATATTATCTCTAAATATCTCTTGTGGCTTGTAAAAATAAAAACCTTAGATTACTGCAGTACGTTCTCTAAAGCTGGACATTCTTACTGGAAACCATACTACTTACCTTTAAAAAATGAAGCATTCTAATAATTGTTTTAATGTATGCATTAAGTACTTTTAAATAGGCTCATGGTTTCTCCTTTCAACAAATATTACAACTGAAACTTCCTTAAGAATCTCTTGAACATTACTGCAATCAGAATTTTATCCTCATAATCTTTCGATTTCTGTGGAATTTAGAGGGTTATTTTTTTTTTCATTGCAGTGTGGTTGGCACACAACATTACATTAGTTTCACGTGTACAATATAGTGATTCAACAAGTCTATCCCCTTTGCTTGGCTTCGTAAGTGTAGCTCCTGTCTTTTCCCTTTATAATTTTATTGTAATACCATTGGCTGTATTCCCTATGGTGTATCTTTTATTCATGTGTCTTGTTCATTCCATAACTGAAGCCTGTATCTCCCACTCTCTTTCACCCATTTTGACCATGTTCCCACCCTCCTCTCCTCTGGCAACCATCAGTTTGCTTTTGTATTCAAGAGTCTATTTTGGGGGGGTGATTTTTTGTTTGTTTTTCTTCATTTATTTTACTTTCTAGATTCCATATGTAAGTGAAGTCATGTGATATTTGTCTTTGTCTGACTTATTTTACTTAATGCTTTTTTTCTTACAAATACACCCATGATACTTGAGTAAACCTAAAAAAAATTCAATATATTTTAAGGATTTTGTTGAGCGTCGTTACTTGCAGATATTATAAACAAGAAAATGAAGTACACCTTTGGCAAATATTCTTTTACATTTTATGTCCATTCTAGTTTTGTCCTCCCCTGTCCTCTTTCTCATTGTGGAAAACCAAACACTTTATTCCAGTACTGAAGCTCTGTTTTCCTTGAGTTGTAAGTTGTGTGTGTATAATCATACCTCTGCTATTCTTGTTTCTAGCTAAAGTCTCAAAGAGGCAATAAATAAAACATTTAAACAGTTACTAATCCCTCTCACAACAAAAACCCAGTCATGAAAAATGCACATTGTAACCAAGTATTTTAGCAGACCCACTATATTTACCAATATTTATCTTTATGTATTTCTATGTCTCTGTGTGTCTATCTACTACTGTTTTCTACAGCCATAAACATCACTCTCCTATTTTGTTAAATTGGCAATAATTAAGATGTCTGTTAATATAACCTAAAGGTATAGCAGTTCTGTAACATAAAATTGAGAACTACACACACACACTCCTTGTTGGCTGACATTTTAGTATTCTGTATTACTTAAAAATAATTTAGGTATACAAAGTCCAGTTCACTCTGATTAATATGATCCCATGATCTTAAAGTTAATGAAGATAGGGATAATTTGGTGTAAGCTGATATATACCACACAGTGTAATTATTATTAACATAAAAAGCATTCGTCATAATTATGATTCAACTTAATTGAACACATAATTTAAAGTTTTTCATAATCTTAAGCATTATGTGGAAATATTGTCATATCTAACTTCCAAAATATAGTTTAGGTAGTTTAGATAAACTGGTCTCTTTATTAACAAACAGGGCACCTGGGTGGCTCAGTTGGTTGAATGTCCGACTCTCCGTTTCGGCTCAGGTCAAGGTCTCAGGGTTGTAGGATAGAGCCCTGTGTGGGGCTTCCCACTCAGCAGGGAGTCTGCTTGAGATTCTCTCTGTCTGCCCTTTATCCCACCTGCACACTCCTCTCTCGAATAAATAAATAAATAAGTCTTTTTTAAAAAGGCATATGTGTTATAAAGATAAAATTTATGCGTGTTTTTTCTTTATGTCACTTATATAATTGTCGCCTAGACGAAAAATATGAGCAGTACTGTGAACCCATACCAGTTTACTGTGTTGAATAATTTTCATATACCAATCCAGACTTTTCTATCCATCTTGCTTGAAAGGCGGAACCATATAGACTCTATCAGTAGGCCCCTTGTCCTCTGCCTTTCAGTTGCCTGTGCTCTAACACTTAGTGGCTTGTCCTATTGTGAGTCAGCAGTCCTTGCCTCATGACTTCCGGGTCATGCTAGCAGCTTCCTCCTCTTGTCCCTTCTCCTCACCTCTTTAGGGCTAAATAGAATGGTACCCAGATATTATTAGTTACAGGAACAGTACCATTCCTTTCTTTTACTCCCTTCCACAATCTTTGTACATACTTTCTTTGCACATACTTCTTCCTAAATTAACAAATTTTAAGCGTCCTCTCTTTCCTGCAAGGACTCATATATAGGCAAAAAAAGTGGGAATGGCCAGGAAAAATTATAAAAATAATAATGGGGCCCAGACTTAAGTGACAGCAAACTTACTTTAAAGCTATATTATTTAAAACAGTGAAGTAATGTTTCATAGAGAAACCCGGATCACTGGTATGTGTATTAAAATAAATTTATATATATGTAGGATTTCCATAATATGAGGCTGGCTGTTTAAAACAGTAATAAAAATACCTTTTGAAAAGTTAGAAATTGACATCATGCTGTATACCAGAATAAATTCCAAAGGAATCAAGGATATCCATGTAAAAAATGAAATAATAAACTATTAAAGGAAACAGCAAGAGATTTATTTTCCCCATCCTTAAAAAAAGCATTTCTAAGTATAACACAAATTCCAGAATGTACAAAAGAGAGAAAAAGTGTTACATTTCACTACATAAAATCTGAATGTATACTGTATTTAGAAAAACCTTTCGCATGTGGCATGTGGCCAAAACTAGGCACCAGGAAGAGAAGCAGGCACAAAAATGGATTATCCCATTTGCTGGAGGCCCACTGCAAGGGCCATGAGAAGTACAGTGGCTCCGGCTTTCCTAGCTCGCTGGACACAGATTCACTGTCCAAGCAGCTTGCTGTCCTCTGGACCCAGCTCTTGTGGCCCCATTTCCCCTTGGTGAGAGTCCAGAGCTCTGAACTTGCCACTTAGAAAACGTCTTCAAGATTGTCTGCACATGGGGCACCTGGATGGCACAGTTGTTTGGCTGTTGGACTGTTGGTTTCAGCTAAAATCCCTGTTTTGGGTATTTATCGAAAGGTATCCTTTGCCTTAGCAGACTTCCATTTGTCTAGTCCTTTAAAGTGTCATCAGCGGCCATATGTCAGATGCTCTCTTCTGAATACCATGGACTCGATTCAGTTCACACACACTGTGTAGGCTTCTCACATTCCTATTGGTTTTTCCCTTATCCCACCTCAGACCATGAATGTTTTTTGGTTCATGTTGCTGTGTGTGTTAAATGAGATAGAACAGAGGCAGTTCCAGTTCCTACGAATGAGAATGACTGAAAATTGGCTTGAGTTACTTGAGCTTCCTGTCAGACCATGAAAGAGGCAGTGCAAAGGAGACATACAAAATTAAGGGCACCAGGAGACTTGACCTCCAGTGACTCCCTTTGTTCCATGGGAGGTAACTCCAACATTTTATGATTTCACAAGGTAATTCCGAAGAAGGGAGAGGTATCTTGTCAGAGGAGGCAAGAAGCTGGCCACGTATCTTTCTCTCCATATTATATTAGGTGAAAAGATGACACCATTCAAAAGTTAGTGTTAGGGGCACCTGGGTGGCTCAGTCACTTGAGCATCAGACTCTTGAGCATTCAGCTCAGGTCATGATCTAATGGGTTATGGGATGGAGCCCCACATCAGGCTCCCCGCATGGTCTGCTTGAAAGATTCTCTCCCTCTGTCCCTTCCCCCACGCGTTCTCTTTCTCTCTCTCTCGAAATAAGTAAATAAATCTTTAAAACGTTAGCCTTATTAACATAGAAATGAAATATTTCAGTGCCGCCACACCAAACTTTTAATTTTAATTTCAGAGCAGAAGCCTGCTCATGGCCACAGCTTGCGAGCTGTTTTACCATTCGCTTGCCACAGACAGAAACCTGCTTACCTATCCCACACAGAAACACATAGTACGTGTGTCAGAATTAGTGTGAGGAGGAAGAGCCGAATGAAAACAGACCTGCATTCACAAAGCACAGGAAATGTATGGCACTCACATACGCCTTCTTGAACTGGCATGATCCATGCTAAGGACCATTGCGCATTTAAAGAAATCACATTTCTTTTTTTTTTTTTTTAAGATTTTATTTATTTATTTGACAGAGATACAGCAAGAGAAGGAACACAAGCAGTGGGAGCAGGAGAGGGAGAATCAGGGTCCCCTGCAGGCAGGGAGCCCAATGAGGGGCTCAATCCCAGGACCCTGGGATCATGACCTGAGCCGAAAGCAGAGGCTTAATGACTGAGCCACCCAGACGCCCCAGAAATCACATTTCTTTAAAGCAAAAAAAAAGGTAGAAGTAATGGGAAAAAAAGTAGATTTCAGAGGTAATAGAGCCAATTCTTCAAGTATATGGGAAATTAGGATAAACTGCTTCATTTTTACTTCAGAGCACTTAAATAGTAAAGCTCTATCAAAACAAGGTGCTGTATAAAACTGTGATTATAAAATAGAGTTCATAGCAACTAAAAATATAGTTGCTAAAATAAAAAAATGAGAGATAGAATTTCACATTGAGAGTATCTCCTAGAAAATAGCTTTATAAATCAAGCTATGAAAAGTATTAGAAAGATGCAAAATGTAGAGTATTTGTTTAAATTCTTGAATATCTGCTGTGTTCTCTCTAGAGAGATAAAAACCAGGAAATTGGAGAATAAAATACTAGAAGAAATTATCCTATAACAGAAAAAGAAAATATCATCCAAATGTAAGGTCTTACTGAATACTGAATTCAACAAAAGAAAGAACAATTGTCACATGACAAAAAGTTCTTAAAATTTTTTAAAGGAGAAAAAAGAAACTGTCGTACTTGTTATTGGCAATTCTGAATGAAAAACACATAGGAACAGTGATTTGAACAGTTCTAAGGAAAGCATTTAAGATCTAGAATTACCTAACCAGCAAAATGAATATATTTTCAGATATGCAATGAAATATGTAGTTTATTTCCAAAACATACTTTTTGAGAACTCATTGTAAGTCTTTCTTCAACAGAATGAGATTAAAATAGAGAGGAAGGCATGGACTCAGGAAGCAGTAGGTAGATCACAGAATAGCAGGTTAAGAAATTCTCTTGAACAATGTGTACCAGTCCTGAAAAATGCAGTTCTTTGAAGCAGGAGGACAAAGGCCTTTGGGAAAAATTTCTTTGTAGAAAAAAGGCAACATGCTCCATTAGTTAGTATGACTCAGAGGATAGAAACACTGAGGTATGTAATTGATTTTTTCATTCAATGAAGATTTCTTGAGCACATACTTTATTCTACACACTTCTGTATACACAGCAGTGGGGGGTAGACAGAGAAGCTATGTTTTCAAGATTATATTCTACTTGTAGGAGATAGACTACACAAACAAATAAACCAAAGTGTGTCATTTTGGATGGTATTACAGTAGATTTGAAGGGAAAAGTGAGCACAGTGAGTGAATGACAGTGCTGCTGTTGAATAGCATTGAGACATGCTCTTAACCACTACCTTGGGCTGAAGCCTAAAGTTGTAGGAACGTGAAAGAGGACAGTGCATTTATAGTGTAGAGAATAAATGAAAATGCTAGAAGAGAGCAAAATAGAAACCTATCGAGGGACCTCCTATAACCATAAGGCCATGATAAATACTGGATTTAGTTCTGAATGAGATAGGAGACCGATGGATGACTCTGATGGGGTTACTCTGTAGTATGTCAAACGGATTGTTAGGGGGAAAGAGTAGGAGAAGGAAAACCAATAAAGGGACTTTGCAAATAATTCTGAGGGAAGATGATAGTTACTTGGAATAGAGTTTTAACAAGGGAAATGACAAGAGATGGATTTGAGATAGGATTTAAACGTATGGCTGAGGCAGGGGTTTTGGCTCGACTGAATGTGTAGGAGAGAAAAAGAGAACAGTTAAGATTGACAACAAAGTATTGCATGTGAAGAACTCGAACAACACAGTGTCCATTTAGTGGGACAAGGAGAGGGAATGTAAAGCACATTTGAGGGGGCAGGGGACAGGTAGTTAGTTGGATAATACAAGGTGGGAGTTCGTGAGAGGTATTCGGGATAAAAATAAACCTCTCTCTCTCTCTTTTTCTTGAAGAAAAAGTGAAAACATTTCTAAACTTCCGGGGAAAAACAATGTTACAAGGCAGCCACGGTCCACATATGTATATGTAATCTCGATGACGGTGATGTTTTACTTCGTATAACTTAGGGCCTATCCAGAAGAAGGATTGGTCATCCTGACACACCCTGCGATTGTTCACTGAACACTGTTTCTGCAGTCATACTACTTGCATCCTATTGAATTCGCAGTGGGTTTAATTTTAAGCTTTGCAAATTTATAGGCCAAGCAAGAAAGTTACGATTATGGTTGAAGAAGAAAATGTAGGCTTTAACAACCTTGACAAGTGTAAAAGTAAAACTGTAAGTGACAGATGGTGGGAAACGAGAGAGGAAAAGAATGTGGCCTACACGGAAGAGAGTCGAAAGCCTTAAGTAAATTTTATAGCACAAGAAATTGAGGAGTGAAGACATCGTGTAACATTGTCTAGTTTCCCAGAGCAAGAACTAGTTAGGACCATCAACTGTTTGGAGACATGTGCGTGTAGGCGACAGAATTGAAATTCCCTCTTGAGGAGTTCATTGTTTGTTTGTTTTTCTAAAACCAATCACGACATGGAATTATAAGCATATATGTAAGGTTTCATGTGTTATAGTTTTAATTTTGGAAATTCCAGAAAAATCATATTGGGATTCATCTGTAAACTATGGAGTGGTGAAGAAGATTTTCTATATATATTTCAGAAGAAGCCCTGTTGTATTTTGGCTTTTAATATTAATGTAAAATGTTTTTAAATTGCGAAAGTTATTTACATTATCAATAATCTAAAAACCTTTACTAGATACTAGGAAGAATAAAGTAGGATTAGAAAAATGCAAGGATTTTAAAATGTTTCAGTTGACACAGTACAAAATTTTAATTCTTTCCCTATCTATCTGGATGTTTGCTAGCACTGCCAAGGTTTGTCCCATTTCACATTCATTCAATAAGCTAGACAAGCGCACTTAACCATCAGAAGTTATAGGCCATAAACTTTGACCAAACGTCATTATAAAATTGTAGTACTATATTTGATGTGAGGCCTTATAAAAATAGAAATAATCTTATGGCCCTATGTACTTGAAAAATGTTAAGTGCTGTGTTGAAACTGTCTTCAGCATGAGGAGGAAGACAAGACTGTATAATGTTTACATTCCTGTAATCACACACAAAGGGCACTTTTCATATGACCCAGTTGGAGCTGTGTCAAGCGAGATAAAATCTGTAAACCCTCATACACAGGTACACTTTATGCATAACAGTGCTCATTGGTCTCTTGCTTCCAAGTCCCCTCCCCCTGTCGACTGCCACAAAGCAAAGATTTGCACAAGAGCGGTTTACCACCTTTTACCCACGCGGCAAGTAAGATTCCATTACTTAGGATCACAATAAGAATAAAAAATATGGAGAGGCTAGGCCCAGGTAATTAAATTTCCCCAGAGAAATATCGGATTGGGTTCTCCGTTGAACGGAAAGCATGTCATTCTCTTTAGCAGTGAGGTCCAAGCTGTCTCTGCCATTTCTGATTCAAACTTGGCCTGGAATTTAATCACTGCCTTAACTTCGTGGAGATCTTCGCCTGGCTTTTTGCATCTCTGGTCCTAAAATACCTTTGTGTATGTGGTTCTTTCTCACCTGCTGGCAACACAAAAGCTGGCTTCCTGAACAGCTTTTTCCTTTCATGTCCAACACAGGAAGCTTGACGATGTAAACCCTTTCATTAGCGTCCCCACAAATAATAATTACAACCTTTTTTTTCATGGTGATGTTCTGGTGCTTGAGGTGATAAGTAACCTCACTCTTCAATTGAGATTCTCCATCATAAGGAGATAGACTTGATCCAACAGTGTTAAAAAAAAAAAAACAACTTAAAATTTACGATAACATAACACCCTGTAGAAAAGGTGTAAACGTTCGGCTGGAAATCATGTAGGTGCACCTTGAGATTATTAGTCTGCATCATACCTTCCAAAATAAATCTTATTCTTACAAGCACTTCTATTCACACTTGGTTTAATCGGAATATCTACCTCATATTCTAGTCCTGATTTTAAGTGGGATCCTCCATGCCAGATTCAATTAACATCATCCAGCATCTCCATTTTTAAGGTGAAATTGCTTCTCTGTATAATGATCCTGTTGAACTATCCAGTTGGGCTTGTTCTTAGTACCTGAATTCTTTGACTTCCTTTTCTCTCGTACTGTACATCTTAATCTAACATTTTCTTGTAGTTTTTTGTATATTGTAATTCTTCCTTGCACATCATTGTCTTTTGTTGGACCTGGGTCATCTTTTCTGCCAGAACCAGAACAATCTGGTAGAAAACTATTAACAACGCAAATTTGCAAGCAGCTGCATTATAATTGATTTTATTCGGAGTTAGCACTTCCTTGCTGAGTTGTTTTTTATTGCACTGTTAAAAAGTTCAGCAAACCTGGGGCACCTGGGTGGCTCATGTGGTTAAGCGACTGCCTTCGGCACAGGTCATGATCCCAGAGTCCCTGGATTGAGTCTTGCATCGGGCTCCCAGCTCCATGGGGAGTCTGCTTCTCCCTCTGACCTTCTCCCGTCTCATGCTCTTTCTCACTCTCTCTCTCTCAAGTAAATAAAAAAAAAAAAATCTTAAAAAAAAAAAAAAGTTCAGCAAACCTGACAAAGAGAAAGTCAAATTTGGTCAGACCCTTTGTAAAAAGTAAGTTATCATCAATATGGGGTTGCAGATACCTTTTCAAGTTGCTGATTTCATTTGCTTTGAATATATACCCAGGAGAGTAACTGCTGGGTCATAGGATAGGTATAGTTCTGTTTGTAATTTTTTGAGAAACAGTCATACCATTTTCCAAAATGGTTTTACCAATTTACATTCCCACCAAAAATGTATAATGGTTCCCTTTTCTCCAAATCCTCACCAGCATTTGTTATCTTTCATTTTGTTGTTTTTTTTATGCTAGTCACCCTTCCAATGTAAGAAATAACTTAATGATCTGCATTTTCCTAACGATTAATGATATTAAGCAACTTTCCGTGCACCTATTCGCCAACATACCTGCTTTTTAGAAAAATATCTCTTTCTCCTTTGCCCATTTTAATTGAATTACTAACTTTTTTCCTGTTGAGTGGTATGAGTTCTTTATATATTTTGAATATGAACCCCTTATCACCTAGGCAGTTTGTCTTGCCATTCTATAGATTGCCTTTTCTTTCTTGTTTATTTTATTTTATTTACATTCATTTAACTAACATACTGTATATTATTAGTTTCAGACGTAGTCGTCAGTGATTCATCAGTCTTATAAAGATGCAGTGCTCATTACATTGCCTGCCCTCCTTAATGTCCATCACCCAATCACTCCATCCCCCTTCTCCCCCTGGCAACCCTCGATTTGTTTCCTATGATTGGGAGTTTCTTATGGTTTGTCTCCCTCTCTGATTGCATCTTGTTTTATTTTTCCCTCCCTTCCCCTATGATGCTCTGTTTTTTTTCCTTAAATTCTACATACTGTAAGTTGTCTTTTCATTCAATTGATTGTTTGCTTCGCAGGAGCTCTTTAGTGTAGTGTAGTCCCAGCTTTTTATGTCTGTTGTTTTGGTTTCTTCTCCAAGAAATCCAATGTCAAGTAGCTTTTTCCCGATGTTTTTCTCGAGGTCTTTTACGGTTTCAGGTTTTACATTTAAGTTTTTCATCCATTTTGAGGTAATTTTTATTTTTGGGGTTTTTTTTGTTTTGTTTTTTTAAAGATTTTATTTATTTATTTGACAGAGACACAGCGAGAGAGGGAACACAAGCAGGGGGAGAGTGAGAGGGAGACATAGGCTTCCCGTGGAGCAGGGAGCCTAATGCGGGGCTCCATCCCAGGACCCCGGGATCATGACCTGAGCCGAAGGCAGACACCTAACGACTGAGCCACCAAGGTGCCCCAATTTTTAGTTAATTTTTGTAGCAGTATAATATAGGGGTCTGGTTTGTTTGTTTGTTTGTTTGTTTGTTTTTGCATGTGGATATCCATTTTTCCCAGTACCATGAATTAGTGAGCCTATCCTTCCACATTGTGTGTTCTCTGCATTCTCGTGTTCATGTAGCATTATTTCTAATAGTCAAGATGTAGAAATAATCTTCATGGCCTTTGACTGATAAAGGTACTGGGATATAGCTAAGGAAATCTCACTCAGCTATGAAAAAGAAGGAAGTCCTGCTATTTGTGACAGCATAGGTGAAACTGGAAGCATTATGGCAAGTGAAATAGTGAAGTAAGCCATACAGAGAAAGATAAATGCTGCATGGCATCACTTTTATGTGGAATCTTAAAAAAAAAAAAAAAAAAAAAAAGCCTATTCCATAGCAATAGAGAATAGAATGGTGGTGGCCAGAGACTGGGGAGAGGAGCAAGTGGGGAGATGTAGGTCCAAGTGTACAAACTTCCAGCTGTAAGAAGGATAAGTTGAGAGCATCTACTGTAAAACACAATTACTATAGCTAATTATATGGTATTATAATTGGAAGTTGCTCTGAGTAAATCTTAAGCATTGTCACCACACATCCCAAAAAAGAGTTATGGATTTGTTAATTGTCTTGATCTTGGTAATCATTCCGCAATGTATATGTCAAGTCCTCATGTTGTACACTTTAATATATATAATGATATTTTTCAGTTACTCATCAATAAAAAGTCAGGAAAAAGGAACTTATCAGCTAGTATGAAAAAGAACCTTGTTTTCCAGAGACGGTATATATTTGTATTTTAGGTAGCTCCTTAAATGAAATATGATCATGCGGAATTGGTACATGCTGCTTATCTTGTGACATCTCATCTTAACATTGCCCTTTAGATTTGGGTATTTTGAATATGTTAAAGACATTACAACGTTGTTTTGAACAGAGTTGAAAATCAGTGTCTCCCCTTCAAGAAAACTGGGCTACGTTAACAAAACATGATTTAAAGTCTGCACTCATATTCTTAATATGCCCTCTGTTCTGTGTTACTCGATTCATGTATGAGCCTGTATTTCTCATTTTACCCTATTAACTTACTGAGGATGGAAAGCTACAATACCACTCCAAAAGATAATTTGAATTTAATTTCACGTCTTCCCATCATTAGGATAGGTCTTAGTTTCTCCAAAAGGATTGAAAATAAACTGAGGCACTATTTTAAAAAATGTTTAATACCCTCTGTTAATTCTTTCACTCATTTCAGACACATCTGCTCTTGTAGAGGACTAATTGGGAGTTATATGTTCTCTTTGGAATTCCCGTAGTGTCTTATTTCTTCTTCTAGGACATATGCCACCTTCCACATTATTAAGAATTTACATTTTATAATCATCACATTTTTTGCTTTGGGATTAAAAGTTATTTGAAAATAGATACCATTTCTTACTCATCTCTGTACCTCAGTTGCCAGTGAAACAAATCTGTACTGTTAGGTAAATATTGAACCGAGCTTAAACTTTCACTTTTCTTCTAGGCCTCATTAATATCTCATGTTTTGTAGGGATAGTTTAACCAACATATCACCTTAAACAATGTTATCTTTTTCTTTAGTATTATCTAAAATTAGTATAATTCTTTGACTTAAGTGGTAAAAGTAATAGGCCAAGCAAAGAATCTACTCAGGTTAGTCTACTATTTCTCATCTGAAATAAATAACTTCTGTAATAAAAACCCTACTTAAAATTCTATAAAGACGTGTAATAATGTCAAGGAAAAGTGCTTCACTATTGATTTTACATAAAATCACTTAGTTTATTCCTAAAATCATGCTATAAATTGTTAAAAATTTATCCAAGGCAAATCAAATTTCTGTTTTCCTGAATTTGGGGGGGAGGGTGTTGTCATAAAACTTTGTTTTTAACTATATGACCAGAACATAGCTGTGAGATTCAAAGTAATGGCCCATGTAGGACCAGTCACTGAAACTACAAATATTCCAAAACAAGCTATTGTCTTTTGAGTATTTTAAATTAACTGCTCCTCAACTTAAGATATAACTACATTTTTAGTAATGTGACAAAGCAAGGATAAACCCAACACCACAGAATCACTGCCTTTTCACAACCTGAAAGTTGGTACTTTATTTCCTCATAAGACAAAGATATAAAAGAAAGTTTGGAAACATTCAGATGGCATTTATCCAAAATATAAAACACAGTTCAAGATAATTAAGAATGTTAAATATAATACAGTTTATACCAAATATTTTTATTAAACTACATTCATTCGTGTAACTATTTTGCGCCACAAATCTATTAGACTTAGTCCTCACTCAGCAGAGAAAGTGGATATCACAGAAATAACAAGAAATATGATAAATACTAACAGAACTGTTGTTAATTATCATTATAAATGTGTGTGTTTCTTTCTATAATATTAACTATGTTGAAGGCATTTATGGGTTTTTAAAGCACCTAGTACACTGTCTTGTAAACAGATGATACATATTTATTAAATGAATGAAGAAATCAATATATAACTGTAATAGTCATGTGGAGTGCCTAGAGGCTCTAATGGTGTATGAGGAATGACATGCAGAAGTATTTTACATGAGGGCTAGAGTGCCTGCTCTCGAATGTTATTAGAAACAGAATAAGGAAAAAATTCAGATTTTCAAGTAAAGACTGCAGGGCTTAGAATAGATGTAGGAAAGCTTTCCAAAGAGCTGGTAGTCATGAAATATTATAATTTATTTCCAAATGAAGTTGTCAACTTCTTTTCACATGTCTTTGAGAATAAGATTGGAATTTCATCTGTTCAGGATACTTTAATTGTCTCTACATTATGCCAAAACATCTGCTAGTTTCAGTCAATAGTAAAAACTCCATACTGTCAATTCAAAGAATAAAACCAGCTCAATCATTTTTCTGGCATCTCATAGCTCAAACAAACCTGTTGATTGACATTTTTATTTTTCTTCAAATTATTTTAGCTTAATGGTAACTTCAGGCTCTTCTAGTTCTGAGTGGGCTAAATTAAGTAAAATTTCTAAATGCCTTTTCTGCTGTATATGAATTAAATTATTGTTAATTCATGATGGATGAATATAAAATATATGTTACCTTTATATAATCTGAATGAAGCATGCTTTAAGTACCTTTAAAAACATTTAACGTGAGAAAATGCTAATGTCTAAATTATAATGAAAATTGCTAGAACTTAAGACATTGTAAATAGTCACAGGGGAGTGAGTACATTTTGTATATTTCACTATCATACATAGTGACATGCAGCGAAAAAACTTCGGAAGTTTTTCGTACCAAAAGTGAGAAAATGAGAAGGAAATTGCTGTTTATAATTTTTTGGAAAAAAATAAGAGCTTGGTTGATGCTCAGTGAATACCTGTTGGATAGATCTCTTATTGACTGGCTGCTTTATATGGTGAGATACTGATAAGACATATATATGAGAAGGAGTAATATTTTTAATCTGCTCATTCTATGTGCCTAAAACAGCACTTAATCTGAAATCTTCAGCTAAGGGTTTTTCTAGTGAGAAGAAGAAATTGAACAGCAGTGGTGTATGGGAGAGAAAATGGCCACTTGTTTCATGCTCTGCTTGAGTTTTTACCTCGTGATCTTTCTTAACAGGTGATTGTTTCTAGTGAACAAAATAAATTGGCTCCTTTTTATGTGTGTTTATATGTGTGTAAATAACCAATATTTAAATTTATAATTTAATTCAATTTTAAAATAATAGACCTTTATGAGATGTTGCCTTATAGCATTAGACTATGGGCTTTACATTTCTTTCCAAGGAGTTATATCAACTTAATAGGGCAGGTATTCATTTTACAGATGAAGTAATAAAGATAAGGGGTCAGGTCAGTGGTTTGAAAAGCTAGTGTTTAAAACAACAGCTTCCATGATCACTTATAATCCTTATTCTTTTTTTTTTTTTTTTAAGATTTTATTTATTTATTTATTTGACACAGAGAGACACAGGCAAGAGAGGGAACACATGAAGGGGGACTGGGAGAGGGAGAAGCAGGTTTCCTGCCAAGCAGGCAGCCCGATGTGGGGCTCGATCCCAGGGTCCTGGGATCATGACCTGAGCCGAAGGCAAATGCTTAAAGACTGAGCCACCCAGGCGCCCCAGTCCTTATGCTTATTCTTATAAAATAATATGCCATTTTGATTAGAGCAATTCAGTTGATGTTACCTTGTATGTATTCAGGTCAAAGTATCGTTAGTAGCTGTAAAAGGTAAGAATCAAAGATCAACATTATAAAAGATTATTGATCATTCACGTAAGGTTCAGTATGAGTGTTTCAAACCTGTGAGTGGTTCTTTAAGGAATATTTAGATCATGTTCTTTTTGGTTTGTGGCTCAGGCATTTAAAATAAAAACGTGACTTCCAAGACACTGTTTTTCCTTTTCCTCAAGTCATGCTTTTCCTCAAGTCAGAGGCAAGGGGGCACATATGTGTAGGATGATGAATGGAGTTTCTTAAGAGCCATTACTGGAACCTACACACTTTACCTGCAGTCACCTTTCGCTTTTAATAACTGATTCATATGGATGTGCCTAAATGCAGGGAAGATGTGAAGTGTATTCTAGCTGTTTGCCCAAGAAGCGTTCGGTTTCATGGGCATCTAGTGAGAGTCTGCCACGACCCATTCTTCTGTTCATCAAATATTTTAGGCAGAGAACATACCCAAAGAGAAAACCCAGATTTCCTCCAGTCACCCATTCAGCTACTGCTGCCTTTGAAAGTGGAGGAAGGAGACAGGAGCCAAGGAATGTGGGCAACTACCAGTTGCAGGAAAAGGCGAGGAAATTCAGCTATGGGCTCCATAAAAGGACACAGTCCTGCCAACAATTTTGTTTTGTACCAATGGGACCTTTATTGGACTTCCAAATTTATCATAAAATGATAAATTTATGCTGTCTTAAGTCACTAAATTTGTGATAATTTGTTACAGCATCAATAGAAAACTATCACATCTCTCTCTCTCTCTCGCTCTCGCTCTCTCTCTAAACATCCAGTATACAAAGGGGGTGCTGGAACAGCATAATAGCAAAGCATTCCAATTTAGGGAAGGAAAAGAATGGGAGATATCCAGCAATACTGGCTCACAACAATAATTTAACCTTGACTGGAAGGCATTGTGATTTCCCCTTTTCCCTGGTAATTAGGAGAGTTTCCTAATTACAGCTGATTTTGTTCTTTGATGGAAAATTCCTCGTTTTTAAGTAAGTGAGGCTCCCAGCTCCATCTTCTGCAAGGTTTCTCTTCTGTCATTATTCTTTACATAAAATGAGTTGTGGGGATTATAGTTTCCTTCAATATTATGTGTTTTTGTTGTTGTTTTGTTATTGTTGTTGATTTTAGAAAGAGATAACATGTGAGCCGGGTTGGGGGGAGCAGAGGAAGAGGAAGAATGTTAAGCAGGCTCCACAGCCAGGGCAGAGCCTGTCATGGGGCTCGATCTCATGACCCTGAGGTCATGACCTGAGCTGAAGTCAAGACTCAGATACTTTACCAACTGAGCCACTCAGGCACCCTATTACGTGGTTTTTACAAGCTCCTTCTTGCTTTTGTAAATCAGGAACCATGATGTTTTTGTTAACAAAATCAAAATGATATCTTTAAAAATCTTAATAGGCTTATTTTCTATTTGCTTCAGGTAGTTTCTATGTACTTACCACACTGAAATTATTTTCCAGACAGAGCTAGAATAAGATACATTCCTTACTTCTTTACTGGTGATGTATTGGTTTTTTCCTAGATATTAAATCTCTTTGAGTTACTATGAGTTCATTTGGAAAGCAAGGATTAACACAGTAGCTGTTTTATGGGATTAACATGTGGATTAAATATGAAAATGTATATAAATCACTTAGCTCATGGCCAGATAAGCCGTAAGTATTGAAAAAAATTTTAGCTGTTGATTACAGAACACTCTTTCTGTTTGAATTACCAGCATTGCAAATTATCCTCACTAAGCTCTCTTAACTTTGGATGTGGAGGCTGCTGTATTCACACTGATTGCATTTATCCAGCACTTTTTACTCCACTGATAAAATGAAGAATTTAATTTACATTTCACTGCACTGCCAAATGCTGGTGTTTTCTATATTTATTTTTAGGAAGTCCATTATATTTTCATTTCCATGGTTATTCTTCATAACATAGTTTTCTGATGTATAAGCAAACAATTAAAAACAAATCAAAACCTTCCAAAAAACGGGAAGAGTGATCACAACTAGGAAGAGAGAAAATGACATGCCATCCATGAAGATCATTTAGCTACTCTGATTTACTTGATATTATAATAAAATTCTAGCAATGTCTGTGTGAAGCCAGGCAGAACAATGATTAATACTTCTAGAGAGATTATTAAATGCCAGGCATGTGGGTAGGAGCATTTAAGATGCTGATATACACGCACCCACTCTGTATTCACAAACATCTTTGGAAACAGGTACTATTATTATCCCCATTCTACAAGTGAGCAAACTGGCATGATAAGTAGTTGTGCAAGATGTAAAAGGGCTAAAACAAACATGTAGATGGTTCTCAGTCTTTCCTTTGCCTTCTACCTTTGCTCTTCTTTCCTTTTACATTTCTATCTTTGAAATTTGACTAGACAGTAAACCACAAGGCTTACAAAAATAGTCTTAGAACATTCTATTCTGCTGGTTATTGTAACCTGGAAGAAGAACGATAAAATTTGGAACAGTCCTGAGCCACTGATTTGGTTCAAGTAAAAAAACTGCTCAGTAAGTCAAAACATGAAGGATATGTACTCACTTTCCCCATCCTATCAAATTCTGTCCCTTCTTTGTTTGAGAAGTTACCTGATCTGCTAGTGGTCCCTTATGTGCATCTGTTAAATAAAGAGGACTTTAACCTCTATTAAGTCACTTAAATCATTTATCTTTGACAAAGATAGCAGTGCTAGTAAGTGGCAGGCCAGAATTGGCATGGACACAGTCATTCAGGCTCAAGCTTTGATCCTTCTATGCACTTTATGCCTCTTTTCTTTTTAAACATTTTTTTTGTGGAAATGTTTATGTACATGCAAAAGCAGAGAGACTCCTATAATGAATGAAATCCCATGCATCCATCACTCAGTTTCAGAAAGTATCAACTTAATGTCATTATTTCATGTATTCTTTACCTTTCATATACATTGTTTGTTTGCTGTAGTATTTTAAAGAAAATCCCAGATATCTTATCAGTGTGTGCAGTAAAAAAAATCATTAGACATCATTAAATAATAAAAACATTTTTTAATATAAGAATAATGCTACTAGCACACATTAATGTTAACAACAATTAACATCATGTAACTTTCAGTCTATATCTCACTTTCATCCAAGTTCTCAAAGTTATCTTTTTACCATGGAATTGTAAAAATCAACATTCACAAATGCCCATACATTGCCTTTGATTGTTTTTATTCTTAAAAACTGAATTATGTAGTTACAGTATTTTCTGCTTTTTTGTACCATTTATTGGTAGGAGGATACATGTCATTTGTCTTGTGGAATGTTCTGTATTTCATAATTTGCCAAGTTGCTACTTCAAGTTGTCTTTTACCTTTTTTCTCTTTCTCCTATATTCTCAGGAAACCAGTAGTTAAATAGATTCCTGATTTTTTTTTAAAGATTTTATCTATCTATCTATCTATCTATCTATCTATCTATCTATCTATCTATTTGGCAGAGAGATAGAGCCAAAGAGTGCAAGTGAAGGGAATGGCAGAGGGAGAGAGAGAAGCATGCTGTGCACTGAGCAGGGAACCTGACGCGGGGCTCGATCCCAGGACCCTGGGATCATGACCTGAGTTGAAGGCAGGTGCTTAACCGTCTGAGCCACTCAGGCGTCCCAAGCGTCCTGATTTTATTCATACTTCATTTTTAGCAAAAGCACATGTCCATTTCACTGCTACTTACTTCTTACTGTATCATATCATGAGACATGTAAAGTCTAGTCGTCCAGTTTGAGTGAATCTAATGTTATCATTGATTTCCTGTGGTCTGAGTCTGATGCTTCCACTATAATTTTTTCTCGTCCAGCTTTGCCCAAAAACATCTTACCATTCATTCATGATAGTTGTCTGGGCTCAGCATCTCATCAGAGATTGGAAAACGTTGATATTCTAATAATTTATTAGCAAAATTTAGTCTAAATAAAACATTCTCTCATCCACTCTTTGGTTACCTTGAAGCACAGTTTATATAAGAAACTCGGAGAAAAATGTGTGATTCTATTTCACTAGTTAGAATTTTTAGAGAAATGAGTCTGTTCTCCAGAAACTCCAATGAAGAGTAATAAGACAGAATAATGTGTAATGTAGTAATGTTATGAATACATGGATTTTTATATGCTTCAAACATTTGCAGTTATTTGTTTGATTGTCAATATACTCGCCTTATACCTACGGAAGACCCTTCCTTCCACATTGACTCCTATCTTTTTTACCTAACCATCTCAGTCTTTTTTTTTTTTTTTAATATTTTATTTATTTATTTGACAGAGAGAGAGATCACAAGTAGGTGGAGAGGCAGGCAGAGGAAGAGGGGGAAGCAGGCTCCCCACTGAGCAGAGAGCCCGATGCGGGACTCGATTCCAGGACCCTGAGATCATGACCTGAGCTGAAGGCAGAGGCTCTAACCCACTGAGCCACTCAGGTGCCCCACCATCTCAGTCTTTAACATCTTCATTGCTTTCTGGCATAACAAGATATCCCAGAGTTATCTTGAATGGTTTTTTGCCCTTTACCTATAATCAAGAATTCCCCTGAAAATCTCTGATTCTCTTTCATGGAAAATGGTTTGGGGAGCTCACAGTCTGTGTCCCAGTAGTAATCATTGCTACTGATTTGACATTTGTCCTAGGCTTTATCAGTGAATGCATGTAATAAATACATAATTTTTACAGAGAAATCTTGAATATGTGCTGATTTTCTTTCTTTCTTTTCTTTTTTTGGATTTATTTATTTATTATTTTAGAGATAGGGAAAGACGGGGCATGAGCAGGAGGGACAGAGGAAGAGCGAGAGAGAATCCCAAGCCAACTCCACACTGAGCACTGAGCATAACACAGAGCTCAATCCTGTGACCCTGAGATGACCTGAGCTGAAACCAAGAGTTGCAAGCTTAACCAACTGCCCCACTCAGGTTCCCCCCCTTATTTTTTATGCTGATTTTCTGAGTCAAATTTAAGTTTCCAGTCATTTTACTTGAGGTCTTTTATATTTGCATCTCTTTATTCTTAGTCTAAAAGTTTTGTTTCTTAATGGCATTACTATAATTACGTATCTGCTTTCTTGTACAGTATACCTAGAATACTTTAAAAATAACATTATCGGGCACCTGGGTGGCTCAGTGGGTTAAAGCCTCTGCCTTCAGTTCAGGTCATGATCTCAGGGTCCTGGGATCGAGTCCCGCATGGGGCTCTCTGCTCAACAGGGAGCCTGCTTCTCCCTCTCCCTCTGCCTGCCTCTCTGCCTACCTGTGGTCTCTCTCTCTATGTCAAATAAATAAAATAAAATCTTTTAAAAAAATAAATAAATAACATTATCAATATATTTTACTAACAACAATAGGACTAGGGCACCTTGGTGGCTCAGTCAGTTAAGCGTCTGCCTTCTGCTCAAGTCATGATCCCAGGGTCCTGGGATCAAGCCCCACTTCTGGCTCCCTGCTCAATGAAGAGCCTGCTTCTCACTCTCCCTCTGCCCTCCCCGTCCACTTGTGCTTGCTCTCGTTCTCTCTATCTCAAATAAATAAATAATCATTTTTTTAAAAAATAGGACTAAATTAAGTGTAAACGTTTTTAATGTTTTGGGGCACCTGGGTGGCTCAGTTGGTTGAACATCAGCATCTTGATTTTGGCTCAAGTCATGATGTCAGGGTGGTGTGATTCAGCTCTGAGTCAGACTCTGTGAGATTCTCTTTCTCCCTCTCTCTCCCTCTGCCTCTCCCCCTGCTTATGCATGCTTGTTCTCTCTCTCAATAAACAAACTAATTAAATCTTAAAAAGCTTTTCGTGTTTTCTTTTGTCTTTTGAGTGTAACCCAACAAGAATGTATGCAAAAGTATTGTTTTTTATTTTTTTCTTTTTCTTTTTCTCTATTTTTTTAAAGATTTTTATTTATTTGACAGAGAGAAACACAGCAAGAGAGGGAACACAAGCAGAGGGAATGGTAGCAGGAGAAGCAGGCTTCCTGCCGAGCAGGGAGCCCGATGCGGGGCTCGATCCCAGGACCCCGGGATCATGACCTGAGCCGAAGGCAGACGCTTAACGACTGAGCCACCCAGGCGCCCCAAAAGTATTGTTTTTTAGAATTAATTTCTCCCTATGGCTAGCCCACCAACTATATACAATTAGATATGTTTGTTTACTTTGGATTAGATTTTTTAGAATTTTTTTCATTTCGAGTTTAATATTTGTAACTGAAAATTTATGATTCCATCATCAAAATCATAATGTTGGGGAGGAGAAGTTTTACTCTACTCTTCAATTCTTCTAGCTGGTCTAAGATTTAAATTGATATTAGGCACCAGGGTTGCTCAGTCAGTTAAGTCAGTTAAGTGTCCAATTCCTGATTTAAGCTCAGGTCATGATCTCAGGGTCTTGAGATTGAGCCCTGCATCAGGCTCCATGCTCAGCATATTTTACTACATTTAAAGATATTTTGTATTGAGCCAATGTTTCTTTTTTATATTTTCAGTGGGCTTTTGGTCTTTTTCGTTACAATTTTAAAAAATATCTTTATGTAATGGCAATGTTAGCAGTTTGTAAAAAATTGAAATTATTGGTTTTATTGGTTTTAGACTTTTGAAAATGACTTTTACGTTGTTCAAGAAATTATCTGCTGTAATTACTATATGTGGTGTTCTCGGGAAGAAATAAATACAAAAAAATGTATAGCATCTTTATTGGATATATTTTACTATGTTATATATCTCATTTATTTTCATTATTTCTTTGTTTACACATCTGCTGTGGATTTGGGTTTCTTTTTAAACATATAAATCTTCTTAGAGTGGGATGTTCACCAGTTTTGCCCATTTTTCTAAAGGATTGTCTCTTTTTTCCTTGTAGGGTTTTAAAAGTAAATAATGAAGATGAATCCTTTATCTCTTATGTATGCTGCACATATCTTCTGCTTAGTCACTTGCCTTTTAACTTTCTCAATGGTGTTTCTTATTTGTTTTGTTTATGAATAGAAGTTCTTAATTTTAATGTTAAGTTTAATTTATCAAAATTCCTTTCATGCTTGGATATTTTTATATCATATTTATGAAATATTTCCAGGGGTATGTGGATGGCTCAGTTGTTAAGCGTCTGCTTTCGGCTTGGGCCAGAATAGTATCACCTTTGTCTTGAATCAAGTGTCTATTGGTCTCTTTCTGGATTTAATTCTGTTCTGTTTATCTGTTTGTCTGGTTTTTTGTTATTGAATTATCGTGAGTTCAGTCCTTAGTGAGTCACAGATAGAAACTGCAACAGGTAGAGTTGTCAAACAAAGGATACTTTATTTAACGCAAGCAAGCAGACCAGGGGAAATAACTTCCACAGTCTTGACTCCCTGAGCAAAAGTGAATGGGTTCCTTTTTTGGGGGGCAGGATGGATATTAGAAAGGGGAGCCTTGTCATCCTATGTAGAGGTGGACCTAAGATAGTACATGTGCCTTGAGATTATATACCTATACATACATTGTACTTTATGTAAATGAGGGTTGTGTTCCTCATTGGGCAGAGATTTTAGAATTTTAATGAGGTAAAGGTAAGTGTTGGTTTCCCTGTGGGTTACTCCATGATCCATCTGTGAAGGTGTGATCCTGGGTTAAGCTCAAACTGGTATGGGTGGTCTCGGCCCGCCAGAACTATTTTTCTGGGCAGTTGTTATGCTCAAGGGGTAGTTTTGGACAAGAGAAACTAGAAAAAAGAGCCTAAGGGAAAATGTGGGACAAAGGTGGTAAGAACAAGAAGGTGAGTAGTAAAGGTCAGGTCTTGAGGTCTAGCTGGTGACAAATCTTTCCTCTAGTTTTATTCCATTCCTCATTCTTGGGGGGAATGGGACAAAGGTCCACCTTCTGTAGCTAGTGCTAGACAAGGTTGTAGTCATCGTGATTAACAGAGGAGCAGACTTTTCCTCAGCTTGTTTTAGACATGTTTGGGTCACCATGTTTAAGCCCAGTCTGTTCATATTTTCACGTAACTACCATTTGTCATTTTATGGTCTGTATGCAATTGGACAGAAATTGTATCAGTTAAGCATGCAAGGTCCAAACAGTAATAAGAGAAGTCTTAAGTTTATTTCCCTTCATTATGTTCTTACTGAAATTTACTAGGGAATTTAGTTCCCAGGGATGTTCAAGTGTGTTTATAGCTTTTGGCATTTCTGGGATTAATATCACCAGGACTAACATCAAGAAGGTATTCATTTTAAAATCAGACAAAGGCAGAGGGTACTAGAACATTGTCTATTTTGCTGTGTACTACCAATAAGCTTTCGCGTTCATTATCGAGTGGTCACAGAGAGTGATTTCATCTATTTAAGGGGCCTGGCAGCAAACAATAAGACCAAAGAAACCAAAACAGTAGAACTAGTATCCTACAGAAGATTATTATAGTATATAAATCTGAGAACCTGTATTTAGTGAATCTCCACTTCCCTTGAGGCTGTCTCCAGAACAGAACTTTCAGGTCAGTGAGTGGCTTTTGGGGATATTTGTTGTCATCCAATGCTGGTAGTATCTCCTCCTAGGGCCCTGGTTAGATGCCTTTTTACTTTAGTATAGTAAATCCAGCGTATAACTCTAATTTTAAGGAAGAAAGTGTGGTTTATAGTACTAGGCAGGGCCCTGTTCATACAGGATATAGTTGGTCCTAGGATGACACATTTTTCTAAATTTTGAGATACCTCCAAGTTCCTTTGGGTGAAGCTTAATTTGAGTGGGCTGGGGGAGGCAAAAGTTTCCATACGTGTTCAATGCATCCACCACCTGTCAGAGATTAACTAGGTGCTTAATAGCCAGAGAAACCTCTAGTCTGGGGGTGAGAGGGAGTCAAAGCCTTTTGGAAACACTTTGCATAAGTTATTCCAAATGGGATGAACTTTTAGTTTGCCCTTTGAGGCTGCTCTCGTTCTGGTGAGAGCTACTGGTCGTAGCTCTCTCTCACTCTAGGTTAGTAGCTACCTTAACCGATCTTCCCGTGTTTCCTGGCCCAACTTTGCCAGGGTCTTTTTCAGGGTTTTGTTAGCACGTTCTGTCTTCCCAGAGGTCTGAGATCTCCAGGCAGCTTGTAACCTCCACCTAGTGTTTAAAGCCTTAGTTCCTCAGAAATAATTTTTGACATAAAAAGTGACCCATTCTCATTTTAGGTTGACCTTGGTAATCCAAATCAAGGAATTATCTCTTAATAAAAGACCTTTAATTATCTCTTTAAGTTATTTCTTTAAAAAGATATCTTTTTAATCTTAATTTTTAAAGAGAATTATCTCTTTAAAAAGACCTTTATTACTCGTTTAGCTCTTTCTGTCCTCAAGAAGGCCTCAATCCATCCAATAAACATATCTACAAACACCAAAAGGTATTTCAACCCTCCAGAGGCCATAGGCATTGCAGTAAAGTGGGGAATCCTCCTCTGGCATTGTACCCCCAATTTGAGTTGTTCTAACTAGAGGGGGTCCTGGAGGTCTGGTTTGTACATTCTTTGCCTGGCATCAGGCACATGGGTTTGTTGTTTTCTCAATAATTTCCTTTATCATAATCTTCATTTACTGTAGGTACAAAGCTTCTTTAGCATAATGAATTGAGTCATGTGTAGGCTTAAGGATTCCTCAAGTAGTCTGCCTAGGTGCCCAGATTATCCTGTTGTTATTTGTCACCCATCCTTTGACCGTCAGAGACCACTGATAGGCCAATTTTGCAGCCTTTTTTGTCTCCTCCTGGAAGGAGGATGGAATGAACTCATATAGTCTTGGAGAGGGAATTAGTGGCACTTGCACAATCTTCCCAGACTTGGCAAACGATTTTGTGACTGCATCAAGCAAATGATTTCCCTCTGTTATTTCTGAATTTCCCTTTTGATGGCCTCTACAGTGAGCCATTGCCAATTCTTGAGGCTTATGTGTGGCTCCTAGCAGTCTGTGGATTTCCTTGCC
>CM053612.1:84603317-84617693 GCA_028646535.1 Procyon lotor | reverse complement strand
GTGCTGTTAAGGGCTGTGAAATGTGTAAGCCTGATGATTCACAGACATGTACCCCGGGGCAAATAATACATTATATGTTAATAAAAATTAATTAAAAAAAAAAAAAAAAGAAAAGAAAAAAACATGCCCTGCTCTACTTCTTCAAATAGATGACCAATATTATAATCAATGTTGTATCAATAAAATTTATTTTCTGTATTTAAATAGTCATTTACATATGTATATATATGCATGTATTTTAGAATATGAAAGAGGAAAACCAGATTATGCTATACATATATTTACCTTCAATTGTCTTTTTTCTCATTAATACACTATGAACACCTTCCAGATAAGAACGTATAGATGTACCTTATTCCCTTAAATGGTTAAGAGTATTCCACTGGGGCACCTGGGTGAATCAGTCGTTAAGCGTCTGCCTTCGGCCCAGGTCAGATCCCAGGGGCCTGGGATCGAGCCCCGCATCGGGCTCTCTGCTCTGCAGGAAGCCTGCTTTTCCGGCTACCATTCCCTCTGCTTGTGTTCCCTCTCTCGCTGTGTTTCTCTCTGTCAAATAAATAAAATCTTTAAAAAAAAAAAAAGAGTATTCCACTGTGTGAATTTATCTTATTTTACTTGATCAGGGTCATCTGCATAGCTAATCAACTTAATTCTTTATTTTTACTAAAAGAAATAGTAAACAAAAACATAACAGTATATATGTGAGTTACTTCTAAAAGATAGATTTTTTACACTTGATCTTAGCCAAAAGGCCGAGAAGCGATAAAAGATAGATTTTTTAAAGTAAAATAACTGACTTTAAGTTTTGTACCTTTTATTTTTTGTAGATCCTGCTAACTCACCTTTTTCCTTCCCAGCATTATGCCTCAATTGATATTCTCACCAATGGTGCATGTATGTGTCTAATCAACACAACAGTGGTTATGATGTATCTTAAAATTTTTTAACAAGTAATGGGTGAGATGTATTAGTCTTTCATTTGACTAGTAGATTTTGCTTTAAAATAACTTCCTTTAGGGGTGCCTGGGTGGCTCAGTAGGTTAAAGCCTCTGCCTTCAGCTCAGGTCATGATCTAAGGGTCCTGGGATTGAGCCCCGCATCGGGCTCTCTGCTCAGCGGGAGCCTGCTTCCCCCTCTCTCTCTGCCTATTTGTGATCTCTCTCCTCTCTGTCACATAAATGAATAAAATCTTAAAAAAAACACAAAACTTCCTTTTAAAATATTAGAGTTACATTCAAGCCTTTCAACTGCATAATTTTATCCTCTTAAATGTAATTGAAACAAATGTAGCAATTATTCTACTCCATCCAAGTAAATATCCAGGAAATATTTGCTGAAACATGATTCCAAAAGCCATTTGAAGTATGAATAGGGTGTATATCAATATGACTTTGTTACTTAATTAAAAATTCATAACACATTCTTGATAGCTTAAAATTCAAATAATTTTCATATATTTAAGGAATTATAATTTCAATAATTATAGTTTTAAATTTCATATTTTCTCAAATATAGTGCTGGTCTAATAAAAGATGAACTATCTTGACTACAGATTATGGGAAACTGAATCATTATTTTTTATAACTGTAAGCTCAGGTGAACCAAGACAATAAAACCTAGATCCCAGGGTTGTTGGAGGGGAGGGGAAATGGATCTAGCTAAAAACGAGCTATATTGATTGTCAACGTAAAAAGAATAAGTTGTTTTTTTAAATAAACTTTCCCTAAAAATGTGAAATAAAACTTTAGGGAAATTCAGTGAAGCTAGGCCTTGCAGTATTTTGGTCTGCTTTGTTGACTGACTGTTGTGATTTAGTGAAAAGAGAAATAGCAATTGTAATTTTCTGCATTTTCTGAGGACTCTGAAACAATTTAACCAGTGCTCTAGCTGCTAATGTCAGTTTTACCATCCCCCTTTAAAGGAGTTATATTTCAATTATTCTGCAGCCTACAGACAGTGGTTTGTTCTCGAATTGTTATCATTAAGAATCAATATTTTCCTGTTTATGCAGTTATGATGATCTAAGGGGAAAATATCTATTTAGTAAAATACTATATTAAAGGAAAAGATACTTAGAAGGTACTCTCACTGACAATACTCATGTGCTAATGGCTGCTGAAAAATGATACTTTGAAAACAAATATAATACATTGCAACTAAGTGCTCTTTAAACTTTGATTTGCTTCTCCTATCAATTCTCAGCAAGCTCTGTATTACAGAAATATATATCATTCACAACCTCAAGCTCCTTTAATAAAAAGGTGTAAAATTTTGATTTTTTAATCAATCTACCATTGCAGCTGAGATTTGGTTTATGGAAAAATATCATAGGACATTAGTGCATTTGTTTTCTTTGAAATACTGTATCTGACAAAGTAATCATCCTATTTATCTTCAGTTTTATATCAACTCAATCAGTGATTCTCTAAGGATCCAATTTGGAAAATGCTCGGTGACTTCATGAGAGGGTTCTATAGCTTAGGTTTTGAACAAGAGGTGCTCTTGGTAGCATGAGGCACCATATAAGAAGTCCCCCTGGACAGCGGGACGGAGAGGCATTGTCAGCTCTCAGTCATTCCAAATACGCCCTCTGGGATAGTTCAGTCCCAGCTGAGCACTGCCGGGAATAAACACTGCGCAACCTATGAATCGCCCCGCTGAGTCTGGTCAACCAGATGCCACACGCCAGGTAGTGTATTAGCTACTGGGATGACAGGACTGAAGAAAACCAACAAAAGGTTCTTCTAAGTGCATGGAGTAATCCATGCAATCCAAGAAATGCAAATGAAAAAGAGATTTTAAAAATCTATTATGTTAATAATAGAGCAAAAATCCCAGCAATTTGGAGAACTTACAGAAACCATCTGCAACGAAAATGAAGCCTCCTGTTTTCCAAGGAGATGCATTCACAGTGAAGACATTTTATGAGAATCCTGATGCTTTCCCTACAATTTCTGCTTTGGAGAAAGCAGTTCATGCAGGCGAGTTGACTCCCTCTCTGGGGTCAAACGATCCTGTCTTCTGCAGTTATGTGATTTCATAAAATAGAATATTGTGATTAGCACTCTAACCTTTGCCACTGAGGGAGGAACTCAAGATTGGTTTCTAGCCCACCTAGCCAGACATGCAAAATAGTCTAGGATGTCCATTCTCCTCTAGATACTCAAATGTTCCCCCAATGGACTCAGTAACAGCTTAAAAAAGTCAAGTCTGAAAAAAAAAAAAAAAGTCAAGTCTGACAAACCTGGAAGTGAAGACATGTAACCCACTACAACATGAGAATATAGAGAGAATATGTTTGCTTCCCCACTTAAAGGAGGATCTGTTTGGGAAACTCAAAGCTATGACTTTTATTGCATCAACTGATGTGGTGTACACCTTGTCATATGATCTGCATATACACTTCCCAGCAGTGGAGAAGAAAAGAAAAGCAAGACTTTCAGTGCACCTGTGGAGAGCGAAGACTGGAGATTTCAGTAAGATACCATGGAATTGTCAACATTAGAACTGATGCTGCTAATATTTAGAGAGAATGTGAACTTTCTCCAAGTGGCTGGGTTGAGATTCTGCTAGATAATTATTACATATTTTCAACATAAATAACAATCTAAGGAGATACTTTTAGCAAAAATGCGTGGCATTTACTGAATCTTCACACTGCCCAGGGAATACTGACGGCATGATAATTGAACGTCTTAAAATGCTTCCAATTGAATTAACAGACTTTTAGCTTTACTTTTGAATATACTTAAATTTGAAATAAACCGGTGACAATAGTAAAATGATTACCTCTTTTGGTTGTGACTACCTATCACAAAATGAATAAAAAATGAGTGTGAGTACATGATGGATTATTAGCAGCTATTAGAAAGACCCAATAGATGGTAGAAAGTCAGCTATTATTTCATGACATATTAAGACAGGGACGTAGAGAGAGAAACGTTGCCAGGACTATGTAACATCTTCATGTGAATTCGTACAGACAAGGACAGGACAGGAAGATTGAAATGCAGAAGACAAGAAGATATTGGGGAGTATTTCCTTTGCTCTTTCATCACTGTACAATAACCTACAATCAGAACAAAACTCAAATAATTAAAAAAATAGAGTGTATGTATTCGGCCATTCTTGTGGCAGTAAAATTAAAAATTAAATTAATGTAAATTGTCAATTCTTTTCCTGAAATGTGACGAGAGTAGAAAATTAGCATGAGTGTCTTGAGTCTTCTCTTACTAAGACAGATTTAATATCCTAAAGAGGAGTAAACAAGGGTGTATTGTTTTTAAAAAAAAGCCCTATCAAACACAGGATTGCGACCACTTCTATCTTTACAATCTTTATGACCTTAAGCTTTTTCACACTCAGCTAAGATCCATAAAATGAGAGGATATTAATGTTTGAGCTGCTAAACAGGCACATTTGTGGTGATGGCCCCCAGACATAACAATGCACTTGTTACCTGCACAATTTCATAAAGATGCATGCTGTCTTATGATCTGAATAAAATCACATGTTTAGGGAACCCCTGTCAGGTTCCTTAGGCCATACTGCCCATGATCTACATGTGTGCACCCTCAACTTGTTTTGGCTTCTTGGAAGTTAGGAAAAAGCTACAGTTTAGACTGTGAGTAGTTCGGGACCCTAAGTATAATACAACCCTTCCCTCTTCCACACGTCTACAGACGACTAACACAGTGACTGAAAATAGCTACCCTAGACCAGCGTTTCCCAAACCAATGAATTTGAAACCTCCGCTATTTCTTTGAGCACATCCAATTCCCCTTTCCTCTCTCACTCTACTCCTTCCCATGATCCTTCCACCCACACCTGTAACATGCACTGAAATTCTTCCCCTTAACTGCCACTGCCATGGAGAGAGAGCACACAACACGGAGCCTACCACTGGATGCATGAGACCAACATATTTTTTCCTTGTCTTTCAGCTTATGAGATATTTAAGATGTACGTCAAGATGATTTAATATGTGTTTACTGTGAGAATTAATCCCTCTCTTCTAGTTAATTAATATAACCACTATGCCTCATACATATGTTTTGAAAAATTTTTTGGTGAGAACTTTTGACTTCTAGTCTCTTTGCAAATTTCAATTACACAGCACAGTGTTATCAACTATAGATATTTTTGTTAATATTTGCTGAGGAGTTCCTTTTAAAAATATGCTCAGGAAAACCAGCCATGTTCTTGTTCTGGTCATACACACACACACACACACACACACACACACACACACACTAAATAAATAAATAAATAAATAAATAAAATAAGAAATAAATAATAAATAGTAAGTAAATATAAATAAAATATAAAAAAATATATAATACATATTATATATATATTTTTATTCCCCCCCCATCTGGAATGCCTTGTACTGTATTACCTTAGGTTAACTCGGACTACATCCTACAAATTCCCTTTGCTATATATTTCCAGTTTGGTATTGGACTCAATGAATATGTGCGCATTATTTAAAGGTAGAAGTGAAGGCATAAACTTCAGTATGCTCTAAAGGATGATGAAAGGCAGGGTCTCTTGCCACTTATATAGGTTGTCACTGAGGTAACGGTTTACCATGGCGGGGTGGAGGTGGCGCCCAGGCATGCAACTTTTTAAATTGCCGTGTCCTTCAAGAGATCCTAAGCCAGGTTTTAGAACAGTTCCAGGGTGAAGGGGCCCAGCTGAGCCGACAGCCATCCATGTGACCAGACATGGAGCTGATGAAACGCAAGTATATATTCTAGCTTGTCTTCATCTTCTCTAGTTTGTCTACACAGGTTTCACTGTGCCCAGTCTGTCCTTGTAAACTCATTTGCCTTGTTCTCTCCCACTTGCTAAGTTCAGGCACCAGAAACAGAAGCAGGAGCCTTAGAGAGACTTGTCCAACCCACTTCGCTCTGACATAATATATAATACTAAAATGGATGCCATATTCTGGATCATTGGCAGTGGGTCTGTGTGTCTGATCACGCCTTATATACTACCTATGGTCACCTGCCTCCAAGACTGTCCCCAATGGCCCCCCACCTATTCACACCCACGTGCAGGCCCCCTCCACATAGTTTTAGGGTTGGCCTGTGTAACAAACAGAATAAAACCTAAGCGACAGTGTGCACCGTGGGAAGCCAGAGGTCATAACGGGCACTGTGGCTCCCTGATTGCTTTACTTCTTTCTGGGATTACTTTCTCTAGGAGGAAGGCAGGTGCCATGTCATGAGGAATCCTAAGGAAAAGCTTGCACTTGGAGAAAATGAGGTGTTCTGACAACAGCCACATGAGTGACTGGGAGTGGATGCTCTAGCCCCTGACAAGGCAGAGGTGAGTGCAGCATCAGCCTTGGCTTGATGCCAACCTCATAAGGGATTCTAAGGCAGAACCACACAGCAAACCCACTCGCAAAGTCTTGACCTTCAGAAACTCTGAGTTGATAAATGTTTGTTGTTTTAAACCATTACATTTGGAGGATTTGCTATGTCACAATAGATAATAAATTATCAACTACTGTTATCAAGACCAGAGTCTAATTGAAAAATCCAAATAATTCTCAAATCCCAGAAATCTTGTCACAACTTTTAAACATATTACTTGTTTACCAAAAGAACTCTCAGATCATCACAAGATGAAATAAAAATAGATTTGTGCCCTAGATGATCATTAAGAAAATTCTTAGGACACGCTACACATGCACAACACCATAAGATGTTTTCTTAGTAAATAAATCAGTTTTTTGAAACTAATTACTAAGATAAATTTCATTTAAAAATAACCATTTCAATTGCTTAGTAGTAGGAAAAACAAAACAAAATGAAAACATTAAAAAAAAAAAAGCACCAAAAAAATCTCCCCAAACCTGAGGATCAAAATGCTTAAGAAAAATATGCAAGATTTTAGACCTCTTATTTGGGTTTCATTGTACTCCACTTAAGTGACTTAAAATTTCAGGAAATACCATAGTTACTTAGCACTCTGATGCCCACTGCCCAAATATTCCCCTTCAGGCTGTTATATTCTATATTAGAACTCAATACCCAGTGCAATTTCTGCTAATATTTCAATTGCCTGGCTTTTATGTAATGCCACAGATCACAACCCTCATAAAAAATCAGGAAGTAAAAAAAAAAAAGTCGAATTAACTTCTTACATCAGTGAATAAATTTAACTAAACTGAGAATACATCATCTCAGATTCATTATCATTCAGTTAATTGACTCCTCTAATCAATTTTTTGCAACTCTTCAAAATGGCTTCAGGTGGAGGGTATGACGTTAGAGCTTTCAAAGAAAATAAATCCCCTCGACAATGTTGCAGGCGGTGACTGCTTTTGCTGGTTACCTACCCTGCGTCAAAGCCCACTCTAGGCCTCTGACTCTCCTTGTCTACCACCTGTCTCTGTTGGATGTGCCTAAGGAGCTAGGATGTTTAAAGACCAGGTCAAAAACAAGTATCAACAAAGTCCCCCAAAATAATGCAGAGTCACAGTAATTTAATCTTTATAGGCATTTAAATACATCTTTGTTATTTCACGTAATAAAAACAGGAATACTTTCTGTAAAGGAGATGGAAATGGGAATGTTTGATAATGTGTGTCTTTCCCGCCCTCTCCCTCTTTCCTGAGGGAGATACACACTTGCCGTCTGGTAAATATCCTTCTCTTACTCCTCCCTATTTATACAGACGAATACATACACGTGCATAAGCAACCCACCGCAGGTACAGGTATCAACCATGTGTGTGTGCGCATGCGTTATGTCAGATAACTTTATGTCCCCGTGTATAAATGTGGAGTTTCTGTCTTTCCAGCCAGAAGATAGGGATGATTTTCTTTTTGTTAAGAGTCATAGGCATTTTTGGAAAGGTAAGACACTACCTGCTGTCTCTTGTGCTATGTAGAGAATTTGCTAAAAACGAACCAAGCAATTCCTGATTGCTACGTGCTGTGTCGATATATTAGCCACTGCTTCTGTTCTTGGGTTCCATAGAGTGGTTTTATAGCAAGACTTGAGAAAATTGGTTGTGACATTGGTATTGAGCTCAGTGATGATAGTTTACGGCAGATGCCAACAACCAATGAAATGGTAACTATTAGAAATCTCTGAAGCCTCACTCAGAAGCTTGCCACGCTGTCTCCCAATGTTACCAATTTCTTCTGGCTGTGGTATTTAGGAGCCTTATTCCACTCACAGATGTCACCTTCAGCAAATCTTATATCTCTCTTAATAAATTAGTTACCTACTGCTGCATCCAAAATTGCCCCAACACCTAGTGTCTTCAAACACCACTTAGGATCTCACGATTTCTGTGGAACAGGAATCTAGGCACAGCTTAGCTGGATGACTTGGCTCGGGGGCTGTCACAGGCTGCAAAGTTTCAACTAGGGCTGTCATCATCTTCCGGCTCAAATAGGGAAAGATCTCTTTCCAAGCTCACTCGCACTGCTGTTGTGAGCAATTAGCTCCTCTCTGGCTGTTGCCCAGAGATGCCCCTCAGTTCCTTAATAGGCCCCTCCAGAAGGCACCTCTCCGCATAGCAGCTGGCTACCCCAGAGCAAGAAAGAACAAGAGAGCCTGCAAGTGAGACAGAAGCCAGCGTCCTCTACAACCTAATTCTGGAAGTGACATCTCATCTCCTGGGCTGTATTTTACTATTTAATTTTATTGTTAGAAGTCACGAGGGACAGGCTACACAAGATGAATGGATTACAGAGGAAGTGGATATCAGGAGATGGAGGCCACTTTAGAGGTTGCCCACCACACCATTATCTCCCTACCTCAAAGATGCCTTATTTCCCAGGGAAATGTTTAGAGGCCATTTGTGCTAATAATTAAACAAAAGTAGCTTTTAGTTAAAAAAACAAAAAAACAAAAAAAGAAAACCCTCTTTTTTTCCTCCTCTTTTTTATGCCTCTAATCTGATCGAAACCTAGACTCTTATGTGTAATCAGAAGCTGAAAATTACTGGGAATATGTGAAATTCAGATCACTTCCCTTATTATTCGGGATTTTTTTTTAATATTTTGTCATTTTATTTTTCAAATTAAAAGTGTTGACCAAAAGTCTTTTTATTAATTTTTTAGTGTTTTCATCAGGCATAGTTATACAACCTTTTACATTCCTATTTTAGTATATGTGCTGCCGAAGCGAGCACAACCTCTTACATTCCTGATATAGCTCTTGTACCCTCCTGCTCTCTCTCTCCCCCTCTCAGCCCCACTCCTTCCCCTCCCCCTCCCCCGTCAATCTCACCATTAGTTTGTAAATTTCCCAACTTTTTGCTAAGAACCAACTTCTGGCTTTGTTGATCCTCTATTTTATGTGTGCATTCCTATCATTAATTATCCTTCTTATTTTTCTTTGCGCTTTTCTTTGGGCTTATTTTATTTTCATTTAACTTCTTAAAATAGATGTTTTGTTAATTTTCAGATCTAAAAAAAATATTCATCTTGATGGTATCACAACTCTTACAATCATATCCCAGCTCAATAAGTATAATGTTACTGAGTTACTGAGTTAACTGTTATACTGTTAACTGTTATACTGTTACTGAGTATATCAGAATTTCCTTTCTACCTTCTCCCAGTTGATAAGCCTTTCCTGCTCTCCAAAGATAGGCCAGGTCAGAACAGCATTTAGTCTAGGGCTAACGTTCCCCACAGTTGAGACAAAATCCTTCTCAGTAATCTCCCTTCGTCCTGTGAATTATGTTTTCCCAGCCTGGTTGATGGGAAGCAGCACTATTCTGGACCCTGTAAGAGATCTGAGCACTCTTCCTTGCAGTCCTCTCTGATGGTTTTTCCCATGGCCTGAGGTCGTTTCCTCACATGCAGGTAGTCATCACTACTCTTGAGGACCAATTGAGGGTGACTCTCAGACAATTCTTTGTGCAGCTACTTCATCTCCATTAGTCTGTCCTGCAAACCCGGTCACCTTGTTCTCTCTGGACTCATAGTTCCATCTCCAAAATACAAGAAGTGTATCAAGTTCTACCTGAATTCCCCTCCCTGTACCATGGTTTTGGACAGTCTCTCCAGGCAATAATCTGGGATAATCACAGAGCTCACCTTGCTTGCCTGCCACTTCTCAGGAATCAATGTAATGTACTGCCTGGTATCCTATGTCTTCAAACCCCCCACCCTTTTTTTTTTTTTTAAATTGATTCTGAACTATTTCTGGTAAAAGAATAAATTCTGTCTCTGATTTCATCTTAAAAGTAGAAGTGCCAGAGGACCTAATAAACATTTTAAAGAATGTTAAGCCAAATTTTCCCTCTTTCCAAATTAGAATGAATCTTTAGATTTGTGTTATTTCTCTATACCAATGTGTCATTTAAATAAAGACAATTGCCATTTTAACAGCTGAGGTGTCTCTCTAGCATCTTATACCTCAAGGCCAGCTAATCTTTTGAGAGGATGCTACCTTTCAAGAAACGATTAATGCTATGGACCTTTCTCTTGGAAATAAAATGTACTAAAATCTAAACTTATGTGTTAAATATCAAAGAGCCCAAGGATCTATAGAAGTTTCATCACAAATCCTAATGTGAGAAGACCTCCTGTGTCATTTAGCAACTGTGGAGGACAATACCATTCCAATGATCGCTAATCTACCATCTGCCATTTTTATGTAAAAATACTACTCTTCCTTATACAATGAAGGTAAGCCTCATTCTTTATATTAATAGATAGTTAAAGATAACAAATACCTGAAGAAAACTTTCAACATGAAAAAGACGAAAGTAAACTCAAAATAGATAAAAATGATGTAGGAAACAAGGTAATGCAGGAAAAGGAAGAAACTTCAAATAAATTTAGTTAATACCTTCAGAGAAATCAGAGCAAACATTGATGAACTAACATTCACTGGAGGCACTGTGTACACGAAACCAGAAAAGAATGCATATGAAGAAGGATATGAAGAAAAGAGATGTCTTAGAAATCAAAAATAATAGCAATAGAAATGCAATAAAATAAAGTCAATTAAAAACGCCCCCAAAGTAGAAAGAAGGCAAAGAGGCAGAAAGTAGGAGAGAACTGGTAACATGATTAAAGGATCAAACCATAAAGTTCATACCTGGCTTATAAAAATTCTTTAAAAAAAAATAAATAAATAAGTGCCAAAGAAAAACACCATTGAGAGAGACAAATACCACGTTAGCCAGAAAGTAGAGGCAGAACTATCATATTAATGGACCCACTGCGCCCATATAGTACAAGATAGTAATACACAAAGGAGAAAAGAAAAATGCAAAAGCATTCAAGAAGAAAACTAAAACTAAGCCAAGAGAAACAACACACAGAGCAGGTTAACTACGAAAAGTTGGAGATTATGGCACAGAAATTCCCAGTACTAACATCTGGAAACTAGAGGACAACTTGAGCGTGCCTTCAGAATTCTGAAAAAAATGATATTCAAGCTAGCATGTTATAATGACATTAAAATGGCAACAAATGTCAAGGTAAAATAAAGAGATTTTCACACTTACAAAAACAACTCACCCTCAAAACAATTTTCCTTCCATGGAAATTCTCAGGAACCTAATGGGGGATGTAATTTACTAAAGGAAGGTAACACACCAAGAGAGAACAAGACATGACTTCTAGGAGCCAGGAAGCAAGTCGTCTGAGATGAAAAGGAAAGAGAAGTTCTATAATAAAGGTAAAGGGAAATCTCAGGTTGACTCTTAATACAGTATGCTAGTTGTGAATGAACTTTATAGGGGTCACCAATGAAGACGACTCCATAAAGCAAAAAGAAATGTTGCATGAATGATATTGCTAAAACACATTTTACAGAGCATATAGAGCATGTGGAAAGAATCACCAGTAGGTACATTAAAAAAAGCAAATAAAAAATGAAAATACTTTTCCATAAGAAAATCAGAAGTTTTACAAGCAAGGATCCGTTATCATTATATATTATTTGTCTTAGTAATGGAAAATCTTTGTAATGTCAAAATAACATGAATATTGAGTTACCTCGAAATTGTGATATAACAAGATTAGAAAAAGGAAAGGAGGGAAAATTGAAGGGAGGCGAGATAAGTAGAAACATTAAATTCTCAATGGCAGGGACACCTGGATGGCTTAAGAAGAGACATAAGAGCAGTTCCCTAAAAGTTTGTGGCTAGTAGTGCCTGGGTGGCTCAGTCAGTTAAGCGTCTGCCTTTAGCTCAGGTCATGATCCTGGGACTCTGGGATCAAGCCCTGCATCAGGTTCCCGGCTCAGCATGGAGCCTGCTTCTCCCTCTGCCTCTTTCCTCCAGTCACGCATGCTATTCCCCTCTCTCCTCTCTCTCTCTCTCATACATACATAAATAAAATCTTTACAAAAATTAAATTCTCAATGGCCGTAACAGGAAAGTGATACACAAGTTATAAGATGGATAAATCACGACATGCATATTTAGAAATACGGAGGTAAATAAGAGACTGTTACGAATTATAAGGGACTGCCTCTAGAGGCACAAGGTATAAAGACAGGGAAAAGGTGGAATAAGCAGTTACACTTTTGGTGTTTGTATGCCTTTCAGATTCTTTGCTTTTGTTAAACTATGTAAATGTAATGCATTTACAGAGTTGTAATTATCACGCACACACACACACACACACACACACACACACAACCAAGATGGAAGAGATGTTGATACTTCAGTCCCATGTCCCCTTGTCCCAAATGAGTCACCTGCCATCTCCAGTAGATGATTCCCACACCCTCTGACAGCTCCATCCCTCAAGGGCTCCAGTGGCAGATCTTCTCTAAGACTTTTCTAGGCAATAGGGGACAATGCTCACCACAATCAAAAACAATGGGGAACTGTGGAGTCCCTGATACACCTGGTGTCAAATCTCAAACGATGTAATGATTAATCGTGGTAAAATGTTCCTGCTTCTTATTCATCTAGACAAATGACTCTGAGGCATGTTTACTGTGGTATCTCAGATGGTGCTCAGCACCTTGGGGCCCAGCTGAACACAGCAAATACCTAACCATTAACATACTCTGCTGGCTTTTCTCACTTTTCTCTCCTTTCTTACTTAGGCTTCCTGGGATCACCTCTCAAATAAATCATATGCTCCAAAGTCCTGTCCTTGCTGCCTAGTTTTTGGGGAACCCAAACTGAAACAGATGATTAAGAGATGTTCATTAATACTGCTGATTTATATGCTTCCCTCTTATCCCCTTATTCTTTATTATAAGCTTGCTCTTAAGTTGGAGCGATTAAAGAACTCAAATGACATACTAAGGTCAGTAGAACCCTAAGTAAGGATCATAAAGAAAATTTATGACACGTAATCAAGAATTCCAAAGCAGAATTCAAAGCCGAGCATACTCAGTCACAGCATCGTGCCGTAGGGGAGAGACGGACCTGTAAATCCCTGGAGCGAGGTTCTGCCTACTAGAGGCTGCTACCACCACTCCCGTGTGGAAACACTGAGTGAAGCCACCCTCACCATGGATGATCAGGAGATGAATCCTTCCAATGAGGATGTCTGCTATAAGAAGCCATCAGAATACATTAAACTCAAAGTCGTGGGACAGGATAGCAGTGAGGTACATTTCAGAGTGAAAATGACGACCCATCTGAAGAAACTCAAAGAATGCTACTGTCAAAGACAAGGAGTTCCAACGCACTCACTTCGATTTCTGTTTGATGGTCAGAGAATTGCTGACAACCACACTGCCATACAGCTAGGAATGGAGGAAGATGATGTGATTGAAGTTTACCAGGAACAAACCGGTGGTCATTCAATGATTTAGGTATTCCTTTCACCTTTTTTCCCTTTACCCTCAATCCTTTCTTATCTTTAAAAATAGCTATTTTGTAATGTGGTGTTCAAAATGAAATTGAAAACTGGCACCACATCTCTTTAAAGTATCTGATAATTTGAATTCTATTGCCCATTATTCATTATCACTTGTTTTCATCGTGCTGATTTTTGGAGATCAAACCTTAGCCTCCTTCATATATTGCCCTCTCCTTTTAAAAATTACATCTGTGCACAGAGAGGCCAGGACTGCATTTTCAGGCTTTTGATAAATAGATTGACCAATGCCAGTGTTCAAAATCACTCGTTAATGGGCCCTACAGTTCTAGCATGTTACTGCTATATTCATGGACTATGACTTTCAGTGGAAGATGGAAGTTCTCTAGAGAACTGAACTGTGGAAAATGATCTTTCCTTAACTTGAAGCTACTTTTAGAATTTAAGTGTCTGGACAAAAATAAGAGAACTATCAGGCTGGAGCCAAGATAACAACGATGGTGAGAGTAATGACTAACTCCAAAGATGGCTTCACTAAGGAGAAAGCAGTTTAAGATCAAAGAAAAGTCTCATCAGAAGATCCCAGGAAAGTCCTAATTTCC
>CM053612.1:84586717-84603217 GCA_028646535.1 Procyon lotor | reverse complement strand
GTTTTAAATGAACATTGTGTGTACCAGCTTCATTAAAATAAACAAAGTATTTTTGAAGTAAAAACAAAAAATAACAAAATTGAGCATAACTTATATGGTGAATACTGTGTCGTGCACTCTACCTGAACTTCCACGCATCTCCTGACAGTTGAGAGAAGTGTAACGTTATATATAGACTACAACAATCTTCAGCATACAGAAAATAATTACCTATCATATATCACTCTATTAGATGATACATTTGTTGTGGTTTTAAAATATATCCACAAATCATTTCAACCTCTCTAATTAAGAGGTGAAGTCTGTGTCTTTCCTTGAATCTAGAGTGACTTCTGGGATGGGCTTTATAGCTTTTTGGCGGGAATGATGCCAGGTGAATTCTGAGACTCTGTTACCAGGTACTCGTGGAACGCTTGACCTCGGCATGCCTTCCTCTAAGATGTTTTACCTCAAAAAACTATCCACTGTGGTATTAAAACCAAAAATACCAAGAATGGATGTATATAGGTGTTTCAGCCAACATTCCCAGCTGAATTTCCAGACTTTTAATAATACCAGACTATGTGCCACACATGTATGTGAAAGAACTTCCAGATTTTCATAGCTCTCAGCCCTTAAGTCATCTCTGGTCTTCGAGTCTGCCAGCTGAGGGCCCAGATATCATGGATCACAGTCAAACCATCTGTGCTATGCCATATCTAAGTATCTAATCCACAGAATCTGTGCACATAATAAAATGGTTGCTTTACTCTAAAAGGTTTTAGAATGACTTGTTACACGGCAACAGTAACTTGGACACGTTAACTTATTTTAATTAATTACTAAAAATGTACATTGAGGTATAGGTCATCTAGCTAAGCAAAATCTTAAATGTTATCATTCCTGTTCCTGACCACGTGGCTGAGGGATTCTGCTTTCATCCACATTCACTGCCGCTTTAGGGTCAAGAAAAGCATGTCATCTTGAAACAGGAAAACAGAAAAACCCAGAATTAGAAAGGAAAGGTCACAGCATACACTGTTATTAAAAATAGCTGAGAAAGAGTTCATAATTAGTAATAAGAAAACCTGCACCATATATAACAGAGGAAATAAATGCAGATCTTCCGTTTGTGCAGAGTACTGGGTATTTACCGGAGCAACTCGCTGTTATGAAAGAGTCTTTTTTTTAATCACCATGGCATCCGACGTAATGTTCCAAAGGGATTAATTTGGTAGGAAATTAAATGCTTCGCCTAGATACAAGATCTTTTAAAATTATATATGTGCCAAATTGTGCTAAAATAATTGGGTAGCTGAGGACATCTGCTGCAATAAATTCAAATAGTGAAGATTCAATTTAAATTAATACAAGACGCCAGATCAAAAAGAGCTTTTTTATTTCTCCTGCTTTGCATGGAGAAGAGCCTGGAAATAGTTCATTTTAACTATTAAAAAAAAAATTACTTGGGGGAAAAAAAAAAACCCTGCAGTAGTCTAATCGCAAAGTAATACCATGAAATGCTATTTTATGAAGTAGCGCCACAATTCATATTAAATTAAATCTAAGGGCTTCGCGGTCACTTCCTAGATTGGGTCATACCATCTGAGAGTGGGCAAGGACTACATTTTAGAATCTGATGTTACTTTACTCGGTTATGTGGGAAAAAACAGCTAGGATGGCTTCTTGTCTGCTTGTTTTAAAGCTCAAGAAATACAGCAGATAGACGCCAATACGTCACTGTCCATACCAGGATAAATATACCTATGCAAGCCAGTCATTAGTGCCTACTACTGCATAAAGGATAGTCCACTGTACAGAATGTTCCTGATTAAATTTAGCGGGGACTTTAGTTGAAGTCATTGTATATCGTGATTTATAAGAACCAGAGGCTTTCAAGAGCTGGCGTGCGATGAACTGGTTTCAGATAAAGCCTAATTTAACTGAGAGACATTTACAATCTCATTATCTAATCCAGCTACATAATCTTCTTGAGATAGCATAAAGTTTGTAAGATGCCAATACCAATGGCCTTTCAGGTTATATTTAGAACTTCAGTTTCCCCAAAGAACCCCCTCAAAGAGTTCTTTTGTCTTTTCCCTCCCAAAGGGTTTCACTGCTGGAGCGCTCAAGAATAAAGTGTGAGTAACCAGATAATAACGGTACGGTCAGCTCTGTCATTAATTGTACTGTGTCACCTGGATCAAGGTAGCTGGCTCATCTGAGCTTCAGCTGCTTCTACTGACAGGAAAAAAGAACATATACTTCACAATTGCTTGAAAAAAAAAAAAAGAAAGAATTTTAGAAAAGACACTGTTATTTGATACTGGTTACATTCTGGCCTCTCCCAACATCTCACCCAGTGCTACGAAATCAGAAGCACACCTGCACAAATCTAAATATGAACCAACGAGGGCTAGAGTCAGTGTAAGTGTGGTAAGTGCTGTCTGTGGTAAGTACAAGCGAGACCTAGGAGCGTGCTCAGAGAATCTCGTAACTAGGGGAGCCAGAATTTGAGCAATCAGATTCCAGAATAATGCTTTTAACCACTCCCTAAACTAGTCACTAAACAGATTCACAGAAGGCATCAGTCAATATAGGATTATGATGAGTGAGGGGGAGGAGAGAAATTAAGATCTTTTCTCACTATAAAATTCTGGGAGGAGTTTCAAGAATGAAGGAAGCCGAGGAGTCAACTGCCACAAGGAAGTCCGTCTGGAACATTAGAGAGAACACAGCTCTGGAATTGGCCCTTGCGTGGGGACATCAAGAAAAGTTTTATTTGACTGGTACCCAGAGATGATTGCTTTCGGTAGGTTTACAAGTGAATTTGCATGAAGAGATGGCAGAGTAAGTACTGAGTATCTTCTTAGTTTCAGTTCAGTTTTTTTTTTTTTCCAGCTCAGTTTTGAAATAACAGGAAATAAGTTAGATGGTGTCCAGACAGATTAACTCAGAGTTTCTTTTAATTACTTCATTCAAAAACGTATAGAGAACACTTACTATGTTCCCAGCACTATTCTGGGCACGAGGGATATATCAGTGAACACAACACAAAGATGGGAGATATAACGAGGTTATTTGTAGGCCGGCAGAGGGACCTGTGCAAGAATAGTAAACAAAGCATTTTCTGATCTACAGTAAAGGTGATTTGCCTCCAGTGCTGAAACTTACTCTATCAGTGGAAATAAAATTAATTATAAAAACACTCTCCTTTTCCAAAGACAGAAAGCTATCTTTGAGTTGCTATTCCATATGGCCAGAGATAACTGCCTATCATGATATACTACGTAGCAAAGAATATATATATATATTTACAAAGCAAACAACATATTTAACACATACGCTTTCAGAGATTTATTGAGTATTCAATATATACATATATTCTTTGCTTTGTAATATTCAGCTTACTCTTCTGCATAATTGTTCTTAGGACTTTTTACAACTTAAAACATGTTCTCAGATAGTTCATTTTGTAAGGTTACTACTACCAGAAACAATTCCAAAATACACAATGAGTGCACAAACAAAAACAAAAATTAAAAAATGGAAAATCTGACATCACGTATAAGATTAGGAATTGAAAGATTAGGGGTTGAAAGAATTAATGAGATCTCTAATACTGACCGCAATGGGGATATAAGTTGTAATATACAAAGCTTTTGGTGGAACATCAGTATCTGGCTGTTTTCAAAATGGTATGATTGCGGTAAAAATTTTAAATATGTATTTTCGAGGTAAGGATTTCAAAGGTGGGCTTGGAAACTTAGGCTGAGAAGAGTGATGAGGAAAAACAGTCAAGCAAAGTTTGCAGAATATGTGGGATTTCTCATTATTTAGGACTAAACTCTTAAAGGAGTCTAAAAGGACACAAAGCTACAGGATGAACATGTGCTTAAGTGATTAAACTTGAAAAGGTTCTAATTTATATGGACACTATTAAGAAGAATGCAGTTAGAGTAATCTCATTTTTATTAATACTTATAAATATATAATGTCATTATGAGACCAACAGACCAGAAAAATATGCCTGACTAGGCAAATTCACTCTCTCTGATTTCTGTGTAATTCCAAAATTCCACGATCACTTGTTTTACTAGATATTATGCCATTTCTCTCTCTCTCTCTTTTTTTTAAACTTTTTCCCCCATTTAAATCTACCTGGTTTTACTCTGTCTTCTGCAATGGGAAACTTAGTAATCCACCAGAGGAGAAATGGTCATGCCTATTACTTAAGAAGCTATATTTTAAAATTTTCTTTTAAAATTGTATAATGCATAGCCCGAAAAATTATAAAGAATTGCATGCAGTGTCATTTAGTTATGGAGGACTTCAGTACATCAAAAAAATAAATGGGTCAAATGAGGATTGTGTTCATTGCTTTTTAGTGTCTACTTTAATTATCTTCATGCCTCTTCCTCCTCAAAATCTTGATTCCCCTTCTGTATGCTTTTTGAGAAAGCAATTGATTTTCCTATCAAAGAATTTGTGCATTTGTGTATGTAAAAATAAATAAGTAGAACAACAAAACAAACACAAAGCGCTTTAGTGAAAAAATGTAAATAAAGCAGAAAAGAAAAATGGACTCTAATATTTGCCAACTGAAGTAATTTGTGATCAAAGACCATTTACAAACTGACAGGAACCATATTTCAAATCTTGATCAACTCCAATGCGATTCTTTGGCACAGATGTGCCATGAATCATGTATGGAAATCATGCATGTAAATAATTCTCAATTATTAATCCTGTATTTATCCAGGTGTGTTGTTATCAGTCACTTCTTATAAGAAAAATTTTGTCATTTGATTAGACACAACCATAACCAACATATTAACTTTTTAATCCTCAAATCAGGATTTAGGAAAACACACAAATTGAATCCTTCAAAATTAGGTCGGCAAAATTTCTAAATTCATCCCTCATTTCTCTACTTCTAAAACTGGCAGTAAAGCTTCTTGGGGACATATTAACAGTTGACTACTAAAAATAAGACTAATTTTCATATATACTTATGGTCCAAGATAGCATATATGAAAATATTTGTGTGTCATACATTATTTTAGGTCTATAAAGGCATTAAGAAACAAAAAAGATGTGTTTTCAGTCTGTTAGTCTTTTATGTATTAGTCTGACACAAATAACATCCTACTCTGAAAGGGGTAGAGGAAGGAATACTGCTGAATCTAGACAATGGTCAAACATGACAAGCGAGGGGCGCCTGGGTGGCTCAGTCATTAAGCATCTGCCTTTGGCTCCGGTCATGATCCCAGAGTCCTAGGATGGAGCCCCGCATCAGGCTCCCCGCTCGGCAGGAAGCCTGCTTCTCCCGCTACCATTCCCTCTGCTTGTGTTCCCTCTCTCACTGTGTTTCTCTCTGTCAAATAAGTAAAATCTTAAAAGAAAAAAAAACAATATGACAAGCGACATACAATCATCCCATTATTGGGATAAATGCCTGCACTAGAACAATATTTTTTCACCCCTGTAACACCTAGTTCTCCCCTCTGCTGGCTGAGTTGCTAGTTTCTTGCCAGGTCAAATGAGAAAAAGCACAACATTGATGTTGTGGCAATTCTTTTATTTCATTTGGGGCTGCAAATTATCACAAACATTCTACAGCATGAAACCCTAAAGTCACGTCAGTTTAAATACCAGCATCGGTTGCCTGTGGTTACTCAGAGATAAATGCTAGGGCAAGAGCAAATCCAAATGGAATCCTTTTAATCTCGGGGACAAGAGTCAAATATTTGGAAAGGTCAGCACTCATGAGCAGAGTCTCATTTCAGTTAGTCTAGGTTTGGAGGCAGAAATCTACAAAGTGAACAAGGAATAAAGTCTCTGCTCATTCCGGGCCCTTTCTCACCTTGTCCTCTTATAAGTGAAGGGTATTTAGAGGAATCCCTACAATGCTGAAGGGCAGGCCCATAGAGGAGGAAAGCTTCAACCCATGTGGTGTTCCTTCGTTCTATGTGTGCTTTCTCTTCTTGGGGAATATTGGTTTCCGTACCTGAACAATGATAGTACAGACTTGTGCTGAATGAGGAAAAAATAATTGACTTCATTTTCTTTAACTTCCCTTAGAGGAAATTCGGATAGATTAGACGGAAGTTCCTGTAATTATTTTTAAAGCTGGTTCACATGATTCTTCCAAGATAATGAAAAAAATGAAGTCAATGAGAAAAAAAGGACCAACCAAACCAACATATTCAATGAAAACTACTGGATAGAAAAACAGATATAAATTATCATAGTGAATATATTAACATGATGTATATGAATAGTTAAGAGAAAAACAAAAATGTGAGTTTTTTGGAATTGTGGCATTTTATGTGCTTTATCTTAGGTTTTTTTCCTTTTTTAAGTTTTCTAACAACAAGTATATTTTTTATACATTCAGAAAAAAATGTATATGCTTAAAAAAGTAGGCAGAGGTTATGTGAGCTCAAGTTAGAATCATTTTTAAAATACTATTTATGGAACATGTACAATAAAGGGTGCCCTGTGATTTCACACTTTCAGTGTATAGAAAAACATATGTTAATATTGTTTACGGAGAGGTGGAATTCCAGTTTATACAAAAATAAAGAGGGCATTTGTGATGTTTTAATTCCCATCTTCATTTTCATTTGAGTAATATGCACAGGCACCTCCAGGAACTCAGTTCCTTACCTGCCATGATTATTTTAACAGTATCCCCCAAGGCTTAGCATGTCATTTTGTTTGACCTTCAGTTAACTAACTCCTGCTGATTTCTTTAGTGGTCTCCTAAGACAGGTTTCCCTTGCTTATATAGAGTCTAATGGAGACACTCTTGTAGGTTTTCTTTTTTACTATGTCTCAAAAATCCCATTAACAGAATCTCTATTGTAATACTCATCTAATTATAACATGCTCCTTGCTGAGCTCAGAGGGCAAGCATTCTAATAAAACTGTGGTCCCACACTGAGAAGTGGAAAGAAATAACTGTCAGTCTCAGTTCAGTAGTAAATTTCAATAAATTAGAGTCCGCCGAATTTTAAATCCACTTGGCAAAGGTAAAGTGAAAGGGTGAACCTGCCACTGATGTGGGCATTAACTAGGGATATATAAATATCCTCTTTTGATTTTGACTGGATTCTGGTTTATGTGCCTTAACTAAACTGTCCCAATGCTATTTTCAGAAGAAATCCTAGGATCCACTCTCTCTGTGGCTCTACTCATTCAATTTTCTCCCTCTCGCTCATTTCCCTTCTGCTACTATTTTGCCAAATTTGACTGTTTCTTCAATATTCTACCCAAACAGCACTGTACTTTCTGATTTCACGTAGCCAAAAATGGTCTTACTCTCCCTCTCTTCTGAACATACTCGAATCGTGTCTGCACTCGCTTAAATGTGCACATCATTTCCCATCTTGCATACATTTGTTTCTGTGCCCATCTGTGATAGAATCTAAAGAGATGTTCATCTGATCAAACAGGGAGATTTTATTTCCCACACTCCTCTGTAGTTAAGTTTAGGGAAAGTGACTGAGCTCTAGCTAGTGGAACTTAGGCCTGTTTCATAAAGTATCTTACATGATCCTACTCTCTCTCACTCTCTCTCTTTGCTCACTGGACTACTGAATGCAAAGAATCCAATAAAGAACCTGAGGAGTCTCTTTAAGGTAGGAGAGTCAAAATGTGAAATGATGTGGATTCTTGGCTCCCCATTTCCATCCTTTTGATGGAAATCTATTTAAACTGTTAAGTAAATAGGAAAAGTTGATTACATTATCATAGATTTTTTTTTTTTTGGATTACTGTTGTTTTAGTGGCGAGCACTAATGACCTTGATTAATGCAGTATGTATGTCTTCCTCATAGGTTTTCAACTATGGCTGATATACTTAAGTTTCCCAGAGCCATATTTCTAACCTTGACCTTAACCTTAAACATGGGATCTGTATTTCTTACTGTCTGCTCTACATCTCCCCAGTGTGTGTACATGTCCGTGTGGGTGTTCCAACAGAAAGACATAGAGCGTTTACCAAATGGAAGCCAAGGTCATCAACTGGATTAGTTTCCTAGGGCTGCTGTAACAAAGTACCACAAACTGGCTGACTTCAAACAATGGAAATGTACTGTCTTCTAGCTTTGGAGGCAAGCAGTCTTAATGAAATAAAGGTGTCGGGAGGTCTAGGCCTAGTGAGTGAAGAGATCCCTGAGCAGCGCCCCCACCACTGCCGCCCCCACATAAGCTGCCAGAGGAGGCCCCAGTCACCATCACCACAAACATGAGCAGTGAGGCCAGACACAGCAGCCACCCCACGCCACCTCCTCTTGGCCCCTCACCATTGCTGCTGGCACCAAGCTGCGCACCAGGGAGCAGGGCCCTGGTTGGCTTCACATCAGTGGTGCCTGCCGGTGGTTTCAAAAAGCTACTCGCAAAGGTTTTGGGACCACTACAACGTTTCAATGCAAGAAACACGAATGGCTTTATCAATAAGAATGACACCAGAGAAGATGTATTTGTATACCTGACTGCTACAAAGGAGAATAAGCCAAGGAAGTACCTTTAAAGTATAGGACACAAAGCAAGTGTGGAGTGTGAGGTTACTCAAGGCCAAAAGGGTGTCAAGGCAGGATATGTTTCAGGCTGTGGTGGACCTCCAGCAGAAGACAGTTACCATGCTGCTCACCTTAACCATTAGGGACACTATCCAAGTCACTGGGGTCCCCCAGGTAAATACAAGCAGAAATAGCAGAATAGTGACAGCAGGGAAAAGAATGAGGGGTCAGTGAGCACTCTCTGGGGCCACAACCAACAGCGCAAGCCCTACTACAGATGATGGTTCCCACCTTATTCCACGTGGAGACTCTAAGGGTGATAATGACACTTTTCCAACCCTCTTGTGAAGGGATAAGGGACAGGTGGTGCCAACAACCAGGGTGCAGGACAGCAAGGCAGACCAGTGAGAGATTACGTATGGGGCTTACAGACTGTGATTATACTGGGTCATCCTTGCCAAAGATAGGGCAGCAATGAGGAAGGTAAGGAAAATCAGGGAGTTACAAGGTCAGCAGTGAGTCACCTCAACATCGGTATGACTGCAACTTCAAATACCCCTACAGATACCCAGAAATCCCTCAACAAGATGGCAGGTAGATAAAAACCAGACAATACACCTGCTGCTCTGGAAGCTGAGAAGGTGGGAACTGAATAAATGGCAGCTTCCCATCTCTAACATCATCCAGTTTAGTCATCCAACAAGAAAAAAAGAATACCAAATTCCAGCAATAAGAAATGAATGAATGATGGGAGCTAAAGACTTATGTGCTGGCTTTCTGCCCGCCGACCATAAAAGTAGAACTCTCTGCATTACCTATGAAACATGGATTGTTTTAAATCAGTTTTACATAAAGATATCCTTTTTGTGAACAAATGTGCTTTTTTGAGGAATACCTAGTTTTTCTCAATACACCTTTAAAGGTTTTTAACTTGTTTCATATCTAGTCACGTTGAAGTTTTAAGAACCTCTTTTTAAATTTTTAATAAAAGCTTACAAGTTGACTTTTTTAAAAAAGTCAACAAATGGCAGGCACCTATTAATAAAAGTCTTAGAATAATGAATAAATGAATGAATGAATGAATGAATGGAAGAACCAAAGAAACAAGGAAAGGGAAGGAAGAGGAAAGGGAGAGGAAAGGGATAGGAAAGGAAAGGAAATAAGAAGAAAAGAAAAGAAGAAAAGAAAAGGAAAGGAAAGGAAAGGAAAGGAAAGGAAAGGAAAGGAAAGGAAAGGAAAGGAAAGGAAAGGAAAGGAAAGGAAAAGAAAGGAAAGGAAAAGAAAGGAAAGGAAAAGAAAGGAAAGGAAAAGAAAAAAGAAAAAGAAAAAATGAAGTCGTCAGCAGGCCCATGGCGCCACTGAAACCTTTAGGGTAGAATCCTTCCTTCCTCTTCCTAGCTTATGGTGATAAATATTAATGGTGGTAATTCCTTGGCTTACAGATGCACCACTTCGTTCTCTGCCTCTGCTGTTATATAGCATTCTCCCTGTGTACCTCTGTCTTCACATGGTGTTTTCCTTTTTTTATAAGGACACTAGTCATACTGAGTAGGACGCATCCTAAGGATAGCATCTTCATTGCATTGCATCTGCAAAGACTATTTCCAAATAGGGTCACTTTCATAGGTTGGCGGGGGAGGTTGGTGGGGTGGTGGTGTTTAGGATTTCAACGTATCTGTTTAGTGGTCACAGCTCAACTCATAACATCAACCCACAATACAGCTTAAGAGAATCATTATAATCTTGTTACTTGGTACTAGAACCTGAAAGTCATTCAATATATAAAGCTTTCTTGTCCTTCCTTGTCAATACAGTATGAGATTTCTCCCCTTAACTTCCCTTCTTTTAGTTTTAGTTCTAGCAAAGGAAAATATGGCATTAGAGGAGACTGGCCAAAGGAGTTTGACATTTAGGAAGGTAATTACTGAAGAGTGGTGTTAGGAGAGCAAGGGAGGAACATACCAGTAGAAAAAGATGAAAAATAGTAATGTGTCACAGAAATATCATATAGGAATTTCTCTTCAATAGGTGTGGTCACATTAAGAGCTGAGCAAAAACATAATCAATGAATAAAGCAACAAACTGTGAAATAAGATAACCATGGTGAACATACATCAAGGCTTGGAAAAAAGTAAAGGAGCAAACCAAAGACAATGTCTAAGAGATGCTGGGCTTATAAATTCAATGCGTGGTCAGCATCATTAAGCTGTGTAATGTTGATAGAAAAATAAAAAGACCCTGATGAAAATCTAGATCAAACTAGAGTTATTCCATTAGTATGACTCTTAGATCGACTACTAGTGGTACTGGCAAAAACAGTTTACTTTTCTTAGATTTTTGTTCCTTTTTGTTTTTAAGAAGCTACCTCTAAATCATAAAAATTCTAGATTTCCATAATAATTTTAGACATTATAGCTATACACATAATTTAAAAAATGTGTATCATTTAAATTCCTTACAGAATAAAAGGATTTAAATAGATATTTTTACTTTTTTTTTTTTTTAAAGTAGGATCCATGCCTAATGTGAGGCTTAAATTCTGAGATCAAGAATCACATGCTCTACTGACTGAGCCAGCCAGGCATCCCAAAATAAAAGGATTTTTATTTGACACTCTTAAAACATATTTTTAAGCATCTTACTTTCCTTTTGCATTAAATAATGTTTATACTACAATGCTCAATGATATGAAATTGCTATGAACAGGGGAACTTGGGTGGCTCAGTTGTTAAGCAGCTGCCTTCAGCTCAGGTCATCATCCCAGGGTCCTGGGATCGAGCCCCGCATCAGGCTCTCTGCTTGGCGGGAAGCCTGCTTCTTCCTCTCCCATTCCCCCTGCTTGTGTTCTCTCTCTCTCTCTGTGTCAAATAAATAAACAAAATCTTAAAAAAAAAAAAAAAGAAATTGCTATGAACATAACTAATAAGTTAGATGGTAGGGTCCAACTTAAGAATAGAAGTGGATCGGGATTAGATATCCTCCGGATAGATTCTATAGCATCTTTAAAGTGCTGGGAATTGGCCCTTAACTGCAGAAGACTGAGGAATGAATGGGAAGAATAGATTCCCATTTTCAAGAATATGATATTTAGGGGGAAATTAAATATGGTAGTGCTGGCTCAAAAATAAATTTCTTGATTTAGGGATATTTGAGCTTATTGTAATTGCATGAAAGTGACTATGATATAAGAATAATTAAAAACACAAAAGAAGGAAGATTACTGATGGTGTGAGTCTTGTAAGAAGCCATTAGAAATAGGAGGTCACGTATTTGTTGGGCACTAAGGATGTAAGTTTCCTTCTAGAAGGCTAGGAATCCTCTCTTCTACATGCCGTTGGTCATTGATCTCAACTTTCGTTCTATTGCTTAAGTCCTAGGTAAATACTCCTCTTTCTTTCTTATTTTTTCAAGATTTTACTTATTTATTTGAAGGAGAGAGAGAGAGCACAAGCAGAGGGGAGAGGGAGAAGCTCAATCTTAAGATTTGGAAATCATGACCCAAACGGAAGGCAGAGGCCCAACTGACTGAGCCACCCAGGAACCCCCTCATCTTTCTTGAAATATTTGTCATTATAAGAATTATACCGCTGGTCTAATATCTACAAAAGGGAAGCACTGTTAGCAAGTCCTATAATGAGTATTCTATTTTTACTTCTCCTATGACTATGTTTCTTGAGCTGTCAGCCTTTGAAAATACCGAATCAGGCTGACCTCTTTATCTAATAAAGAAAAAATGGAGACCTTGAGATAGAATGGTAAAGAGTGTGGGCTCTAGAGTCAAAAAGACATGAGTCTGGCTTCCATTCTTGCTACTTACTAGGTATGGATCATGAAAGTATTACTTAAACTAAATGTCAATATCATAATCTATAACTTCGAGTAATCTGAAACTCATATGGTTGTTGTAAAATTAAATATTACCATAGAAAGTGGCACCCTAAAAAACAACATATTGTACCTATGATTTTTATTGTTTTAAAATTCCTTATTAGCTCTTATACATGACTTTAGATCATGTAAATAAAAAAAGATGATTTTGTTCTTTTTTTTAAGATTTCATTTACTTATTTGACAGAGAGAGCAAGAGAGCACAAGCAAGGGGAGCAGCAGAAGGAGAGGGAGAAGCAGGCTCCCCACCAAGCAGGGAGCCTAATGCGAGGCTCGATCCCAGGACACTGGGATCATGAACCAAGCCGAAGGCAGATGCTTAACCATCTGAGCCACCCAGGCACACTGATTTTATTCTTTTTTACATGTATGTGATTTTGTTTATACAGAAGCAAGAATATTTAGAAAGTTTTAAATAAGTATTGAAACTGTACTATGATGCTATGTTCAGAAATATAATGTAAGAGCAACACCGACCATGATTTAATTTATATTCACATACTGTGTTCTTTTTTTTTTTTTTTAAAGATCTTATTTATTTATTTGACAGGGAGGAGAGAGATCACTAGTAGGCAGAGAGGCAGGCAGAGAGGGAGGAGCAGGCTACACGCTGAGCAGAGAGCCTGAGGCGGGGCTTGATCCCAGGACCCTGAGATCATGACCCGAGCCCAAGGCAGAGGCTTTAACCCACTGAGCCACCCAGGCGCCCCTCATATACTACGTGTTCTTAGAGCTTTATAAAGAGCCTCTGAAAGTAAAATTAGTCTTTGCACAATTATTTGGTTCCAGGGTATATAGTCTGTGGCATCACTGCTACCTTACGTAAAAGTAAAATAAAATGCTTAACCCTATCAGTTAAAAAGGTAATAAGATACAATCTATTCCAAATAGTTTTGAGTTCCAATTTACATGCAGAAAGTAGTAGTTCCTTAACACCTTAACACCTGAAAAATTTAAAAAACTGGGCCAGAAATAAGGGTTGCAAAAATCTCAAAAGACGCAGATGATATCTCCAAGGTGCTGATTGAACCTGAATAAAACATTTTCCTAAGAATTACTCTTCTAATATAGGAAGCACCAAATGATTTGTGATTTCCAGACCTTTATTTTATACATTAGTCCTAAGGCATGTCATTTTTTTTTATTTATCCTTTTTTTTCCTTTCGCTAGACAATAAAAAGTCTGAAATAGGACTCTTTAATTAAAATAAGACATTGGATATTTAAATCAAGGTAGAATCTGAAGAGCAGAACAACTGCTTAGCAAAATGCATGTAAGACTACTGTTATGGAGACAAGTCTTGATGAAGGCAAAATTATTTTCCAAGTCATGAGTCTCAGGAACTATCACATAAATAAATTAGCTGAATTTTAAAAATTAATCACAAGTAAAAGAAGCAGCCAAAAGAAGCATGACGGGGATATATGCAAATCTATGCACCATGATTTCTTCCTATAAGTGAGAATTGAAATGAATTGTAAAAGCCAACGAAGCAGCAGAAAGATGGTTGACTATAAATCCAGTCAATGTCCTAGATATGTCATTCTCCATGAAAGGCATGCTTTCTGATGCTGCATTTTCCATTAGCAAATAGGGCAGCAGAACACCAATATATGTGCTTTCCTGACTCATTTGCATGTCACCATTTATAACTTTTCACTGCCCTGTGGCATTGTGGCCCTCGCCTCCCAAATGAGGAATATGCAGCAGTAATAATTTTTTGATAACACCCTAGTAATTACATGACCCTTGAAGGGCTTCTTTTCAAAATTCAAAACTCACCTTCCCTCGCTTGAGTGTGAATCTAATCTCATTCCTGGCTTGGAACCTGGTTATTGACTTTCCTTTTCTTGACAGATCTGGTGGGTGATGGTAGAATGAGTCAGACAGAAAGGTCAAAAAGAAGGAAGTTGGAACTAAGACATTTGCTACAAGTAGCCTAAAGAAAAAAGTTAACAGATGCTTACCTCTTGGAAAATTAAGTCACTGAAGAAGGCCACTGCTTGGCAACTTAATTTTTATTCTAAATTAAAAACTGTATCGATTAAAGGGATTATATTAAGAATAGCAAAAAAAAAAAAAATCTAATGCGGTATAATATATGTGAACATATGTGTATTTAAGGCCTAGAGTAAGAGAGCTTCTGACTTTTTGGCAGCATGTGTTTACCTGTATAGAAATCCCTTTGGAGTTCGTATTAGAAATACAGAATTTTATCTAAAGGAAAATGTATAAAAGCAAAAGAAACACATCACATACAGTTCATGACTGAATGCTACACACATGTTAAGGAATCCTGTGATTCAAACTCTGTTTTTTTTTTTCCCCTTCCCCTTTCAGGCTTTCACGTGTATAATGCAAACCCCTAGATAAAAAAAGCATGCTGTCTTGAAACTGCTGAGTGTCAATACGCAAATTAGTGTTTACCTACAGAAGTCAATGAATGGCTGATTCTCAAACTCTAGAAACAAACGCTAATAATCTTAGATGCTTGATTAATATATCTCAATACTTCATTGTTAATCACTGAACTCTCTTAGAAATGGAAGCATGGACAATGGCCCTTGCTCTGTTATAGATTTCACTATCACTTAAACTCCGCCCCCTTCCCTATCCTGGTTCAGAACCACTCTGTAATGTGACTACACTGGCCACAATACACTGAACAATTGCACACAAGACACATTTACATACACTAAATGAAAGGTATCCCTTGAGCTGCATAATACATCAGTCACACCATGATAATTTATTAATTAAGCACTTGCCTTTTACCATTTTTGGGCTAGGTCCCAAATATCCAAAAATAAGTAAAAATATACATGGCCCTATTTAAATATGATGATTATACTCTAATGGTGGAACAAGAAATTAGTCAAACAATTACACTAAGAAATGCAGGGTCAGAATGATGGCAAAGAAAGTGAAGGAGAGGGTTATATGGCCTAGAATTACTCTATCCAACATGATAAACTCTAGCTATCTATGACTTCGTACATTCAAATTTGAATTTAATAAAAATAAATAAAATTAAAACTTTCTTTTCTCAATCACACTAGCCACATTTCATAATCTCAAAAGCTACATGTGGCTACTGGCTACTGTATTGGAAAGCGAAATACAGAACATTCCCACCATTGTAGAAAACACTAATGGATAGTGCTGATATATTGAATAATATATGAAATGAGATCAGAAAAATTTTCCTTTAGGAAGTGACAGATGAATTGAAAACTGAAAGATGAGCAAGAATTAACTAAGGGAAGAGGAATTTTGGAAAAATGTGAAGTATTTTCTTTCTCACAAAACATTAGGAACTTCTATTTCTTAGATTCATCATGAAGATTACAAGAACATACAATGACTACCTGAGAAATGTGCAATTTAATTTCAGGGATTCGAACTTTGTAAAAATGGTAAAAATAACATATAATAGTTGGATGAGCTCTAAGAAAACTGGCTTAACACTTACAAACAAAAAGACTGGGGAGCTAAGTTTTGTCACCATGTGTTCTAATTCTAACAGGTCAAGTTCAAACAGTGGCAGTTAAAAAAAAAAATCTAGACCTTGTGATATTTAAGCCAATATTGTTTCTGTTTCTTGAAATAGCCTTAAATTATTCGGACAACTCTAAACAACATTTTTAAAAGTATATATTTATATAGATTTATAAATAACTATCTTTTCATATTTATTGCTCAATTAGAACTAATGACAACTACTGTTCAGTTATCATTTTGTCTGAATTAATCAAAGATCTAAATGGTTTTGGTTTTTTAAAAGATTATTTATTTATTTGACAGAGAGAGACACAGCGAGAGGGGGAACACAAGCAGGAGGAGTGGGAGAGGGAGAAGCAGACTCCCCACTGAGCAGGAAGCCCAATGCAGGGCTTAATCCCAGGACCCTGGGATCATGACCTGAGCCATATTTTCATATCATTTTACAGCATATTATAGAGTTGATTATATTAATATATAAAAATAACACAGTAAGTTAGATTCAGTTCATTGTACTTCCATATCAAGATTCAATGTGGATCAAATCCATCTAGAGAGACTGTTAAAAAGAAAAACCTCAGTAAACTACTCCTTCAGATTGGAG
>CM053612.1:84555412-84586217 GCA_028646535.1 Procyon lotor | reverse complement strand
CTAAGAACATAAGGCACACCATGATTAGAGAGCTCAAGGAATCATGAAGAAAGCAAGTGCCTAGAGAAGAGAGATCAAGATGGAGGTAACGGATTATGAGATCAGGGACTTGGAAACATTTGTGACACTTACTTATACCTCACTATAAGGGTATGGACTTCTACTCCGATTGAACAGAGAAATGACATGACCTGATCTATTTTTCATGGTCACTGTCCATGCCATATTGAGAAGAGACAGAAGTAAGGCAAGGAGAGAAGGAGGATATTGAGGAGACAACTGCAGTGATCCGCATGAGAAATACTGATGGCTTGAACTTGGCAATAAAAAGGATGAGAACTGATGAGGTTGTGCACACACTCTGCATTTATGTCCCACAGGGTTTACATAAAGAGATAGCATAAAGGACATGAGGAAATCAGGAGTCCAAAAAGACTCCAAGATTTTTAGCCTAAATAACTAGAAAGATGGAATTGCCAGTAATTGTCATGAGAAGAACTGAAGTACAGGTTTGCGAGGCAAGATAACAGGTGAGTTGTATTCATGTTAAGGGCAAAATGTTTCTTACCCATCCAAGTGAGAGGCTGGGTAATCGGTTGGGTATAATAGAGGAGTTTAGAGAAAAGGCTCAGACTGGAGTTATAAATCATAAAATTGTCAACTCGGAGATTACTTTCAAAGCTTTCTGACACCAAAGTTGAAGGGTTTAAAGGGGAAGAGGTTTATTGAGACCTACATTAGAAGCCAAGGACCTGAGAAGGAATACTAATACTCATGGGGCTCTCTGAAGGGGCTGAGATGAGCTAATGAGTTCCCCACAGTCAAGTTTTTTGTTTTGTTTTGTTTTAGTCTAACTGATAAAACAGAAAGTAGAATGGTGGTTGCCAGAGGCTAAGGCATGGGGAAAACAGGGAGAATTTGCTCTAAGGCTATAAATTTCCAATTATTAGAGAAGTTCTGGGGATCCAACGTACAGCATGGTGACTACTGTCAGCAATACTGTATAATATACTTGAAAGTTGCTAAGAAAATAGATCTTAAATGTTCTGACCACACACACACACACACACACACACACACACACACACACACACTTTTGGAGGTGATGGGTTTTTAAAAAACCTTACTTTGTTAATCATTTCACAATATATACACATATCAAGTCATCACATTGTACACCTTAAGCTTATACAATGCTGTATGTCAACTGCATCTCACTAAAGCTGGGGAAAAGAGTGTTTCAAGAAGAGTGTGAACATTTGTCAAGTACAGCTGCTAAGTTAAGAAAGATCAGCATGCCACATTTAGCAAAGTGTAGATCATCAATGACTTTACGAAAGTAGTTCTGGTAGAAAGTGTAGTGGTTGGAAAACCTAACTGGGAGTGGGTTTAAGAGCCATCAGGATGAAAAACGATGCAGATAATGAGTGTATGCCCTGCACTTTCAAGAACGATGACACATAAAAGGAAGAAGAGAGATGGAATGAAATCTAGAGAAAGAAACAGATTGCATTAAAGAAAAAAGTTTCAAGCTGAAATAATTATCATCATTATCGTGGGATCAACAGAACAAGCAAGCTCGAGGGGAAAAGGATGATGCAGAAGACAACAATAAGAAATGCTGAAATAATGGCTTTAAGTAATCTAGACAGAAATCTATCACAGGGTACACCTGTCATCCTATATTGGGAACAGAGGAATACCATCCAGAATAACAGAAAAGGAGACTGAAGGGAGGTGCAAAGCTGTAGATAGGTGAGGGAATGTTATGGTGTGAGATTATAAATATGCTTCACGATAGGCTTAAGTGCTCAGTGAAATAAAACTAAAGGCCGTTAACTAAGAAACAAAATAGAAGGCAAGGTTGAGGTATTGGGTGAAGGGAAGGTATGAAACAGTTGTTATGAGAGTCAGAATAAATGGACTACAGGAAAATGATATTATTTCTGGGAATTATGAAGGGCTCATCTGACCGATCACTGTGCTGGATGTCTTTCTCTTAAATTCTCATCAACTACCCTGAAATAAATGTAAAATTGGGCAAGAGTTAGATTTAACAGAATTGTGATTTTTGTTAGGTGTTATAGGTTGAACTATGTCCATCCAATATTCACATATTGAAATCTTAACCCCTAGTGCCAAAGAATTTAACTGGATTTGGAAACAGAGACTGTGAAGAGGTGATTAGGTTAAGATGGGGTCTTATGTGTGGGCCTTAATCCAATTATGACTGGTGTCCTTCTAAAAAGAAATTAGGACAATGCATAAAATTAGGACAATGCATAAAGGAAAGATCATGTGAAGAAGACCAAAAGGAAAAAAAAAAAAAAAAAAAGATGGCTACTTACAAGCCAAGGAGAGAGACCTCAAAAGAAACCAACTCCATGGATAGCCTGACCTCAAAATTCTAGCATCTAGGAAAGTAAGAAAATAAATTTCTGTTGCTCACATTACCTGGTCTGTGGTATTTGTTACAGCAGCCCTAATGATGTGGGAGACAAAGGTAGGTTTAACCTACCATTTTAGATTCCTTCTGACAACACATGCAAGTTTTGGCTGATTCATACCGTTTACAAAACTTGATTTTCTTAGTCGGATTCCCTTCAGCTACTGTAATGCATAGGTAATGGGTGTCATTATGTTAATTTTTATCTTCCTGATGCTTAAGGATATAGAGCACTTTTTAATATCACCTTTGACCTTAAATAAATTGTTTCCTTTGGGAAGTTCCTGATCAAGTCTGTTGCCCATTTTTTGTCAGGCTCTTTGCTATTTTGTTTTGGATTTGTAGAAATCTTTCATTTTGCATACATATTGTATGTCACATATATGCACTGATTTTCTCCCACTATGTAGACTCCCTATTTTCTTTTTTTTTTTTTTTTTTAAGATTTTATTTATTTGACAGAGAGAGAGAGAGAGAGAGATATCACAAGTAGGCAAAGAGGCAGGCAGAGAAATACTGGGGAAGCAGGCTCCCTGCTGAGCAATGAGCCCGATGTGGGGTTTGATCCCACGACCCTGAGATCATGACCTGAGCTGAAGGCAGAGGTTTAAATGCACTGAGCCACCCAGGTGCCCCTAGACTCCCTATTTTCTTAATGATGTCCTTTAATGAACAGAAAGTTTTAAAATGTAGGAAATAACTTATTATTTCTGTATTATCTTTAGCACTTGTACAGTTCCATCTAAGAAATCTTTTGACTTTTCAAGTTTATGAATGTATTCCTATTTCATGATATAAATTGTACACATTTTAAAATATCACATAGTAACCTATGATCCATCTTGAACTAATTTATGTGATTGAATGTGACAGATGTTTATGTTCACTTTATTCCTTGTTTTTATACAATTGCTCCAGCATCATTAGTTGAAAGAATTTTATTTCCCCTTTACACTGCTTTAGTTCCTTGGTCAAAACTCTATTTACTGTATGAATGTGGCTTTATTCCTGTAGTCTCTATTGTATTCCAATGATCTATTTATCTTTGTGCTAATATCATACTGTCTTGATTACTATAGCTTTATACTAAGTTTTATAGTTTTCCTTTTCAGGAATATTTTTACTGTTATAGATACTTTGAATTTTCATATGGCTTTAGAATTAACTTGTGAATTCCCATTTTAAAAAGCCTGCTGGGACTTTAATTGCATCAAAATTATATAGCAGTTTAGAAACAACTTCCATCTTAACAATACTGAGTCTTCCATTCAATAAACATGTTTTATCTCACAATTTATTAAGATCTTTTAAATTTTTTCTCATTAATTTTTTTCAGTGTAGAGTCCTTAGGCATAAGGTGTTAAGTTTATCTCTAAATATTTTATTTTTTATACAATTGTAAATGGTAATACTTTAACTATGGTAATACTTTAACTTTCATTTAATTGTGCACTTTTTTTTTTATACTGCCTTGGTATTCTGCGACTTTGCTAAAATCACTGATTTGTTCTGATGAATGAGTAGATAAATAGATGTAGACTCCTTTGGATTTTGTACATATGCAATGATGTCTCTGGATAAAGACATGTCTACTTGTTCCTCTCCTATCTTCACAGATTTGTATTTCTCTACCTTGACTTACTGTCTAGGAATTCTAACACAATGGTGAAGAGAAGTGGGAATATAAAGTATATATACTACCAATCTTTGGAATACAGCTTCCCCTTTTTCAGCACATGCTATGCTAGCTGCTAGTTTTTCACAGATGTGCTTTCTTAGGTTGGAGATGTTCAATTTTGTTCTTAGATTGCTGACAATTTTTCAAATGAACTATTTTTACATTTTGCAAATGTTTTATATAGTAACTATTGAGATAATCACATGCTATGTTGCTATCTTTTCAACATCAATATGGTAAATTACATCATTTGATTTTTTTAATAAGAAAACTTCACTTTATAGGATAAAGTTTGCTGTGCTACTTGGCATTAAAAAAACTATACATTTCAGAATGATTTCTGATAATATTTACAGACATTTCTGGAGGCCCATCTATAGTTTTCTTTGTTCATAATTTTCTCTGGTTTTGGTATCAGGATTATGGTAGCTTCATGAAATGAGTTGGGGAGGGTTCTAGCCTCTATTTTCTGGGCGATTTTGTTTAGACTTGTTATCTTTTCCTTAGATACTTAATTTTGCAAATTTGTCCTAAATAAGTATTTAAGACCATACATTTTGAGACAATGCTTTTTGCATTCTACAAATTCTGATTTCAGTTTTTTATTTAGTTCAAAGCATTTTCCAAATTTATTTGTGATTCCTTTGTTACCCTTGGGTTATGCTAAAGCGTGTGGTTCCTAAGTATTTCCTGATTTTTAAAATATATTTTGCTACTGATTTCCAATTTGTTTGACCAGGTGACGAGCCCTATATCCTTTCAATCCTTTTCAAAGTACACTGAGGCTTCCTTTATGACCGTGAATGTAGTTTATATTGGTGAATGTAAATGCCACGTGTATTTGTGAAGAATATGTATTCTGTACGTATTTTCTGTACTATTCTAAAAAAAAAAATGGGGGTGCTTGGATGGCTCAGTCCGTTAAGAGTTCGACTCTTGCTTTCAGCTCAGGATCTTAGGGTCTTGAGATTGAGGCCCATATCAGGCTGCACATTGCACAAGAATCCTGCTTGAGATTCTTTCTCTCCCCCTCCCTCTGCCAATCCCCTGCTCTCTCCTTCTCTTTAAAAAAAAATTTTTTTTAAAAAGCCTATTCACTTGGTAAAGCTGAATGTTAGTGTAATTCAAGTGTTTTATACTTTAACTGCTTTTCTGTCTTACATAAATTACTGAGAGAGGTGTTGAAAATTACCACAATATGGGGCGCCTCAGTGGCTTAGTTGTTAAGCGTCTGCCTTTGGCTCAGGTCATGATCCCAAAGTCCTGTGATCCAGCCGCTCACGGGGGTGTCTGTTCGGCGGGAAGCGTGCTTCTCCCCCTCCCACTCCCCCTGCTTGTGTTCACTTTCTTGATGTGTCTCTCTGTGTCAAAAAAATAAATGAAATCTTAAAAAACAATTACAACAATAACTAATGATTTCCCTTTAGTTCTGTTAGTAATTTCTTCTTGTGTGCCTAGATCTATTAGTAGGCCATACACAGGAGTGGTGTGTGGTGGTTCTTTTTTTTAAGATTTTATCTTATTATTATTGTTATTGTTATTATTATTATTAATTTATTTGTCCCCCAAGCATGAGCAGGGGGAAGGGCAGAGGGAGAGGAAGAGAAAGAGAAGCAGACTTCTTGCTGAGCATGAAGCCCTACATGGGTCTTGGTCCCAGGACCCTGAGATCATGACCTGAGCCGAAGGGGGACACTTAACTAAGCCACCCAGGTGTCCCAGTACGGTTGTGTGTTTTTAATGAATTCACCATTTTGAAATTACAAAATAACTCTCTTTAACCTTGGTAATATTCTTTATCTTTAAGTCTCTGTTGTCTGACAGTAACAGATTTTTCAAGCATTCCTATCATTGTGATTTGCGTATTTTATTTTTCTCATCAGTTTCTTTTTATCCTATCTATGTTCTTATATTTAAGGTTCATACTGATGCTTTGCAAAGAGCAGATAGTCAAGTCTTATTTATATTTTTATCTAGTTTCAACCTTTCTGCATTTCAATTAGAATTTTTAGACTATGTACCATTCACTTAATAATTGATAAGCCTGGATTTCCATCTATCATCTTGTTATTTATTTTCTATTTGACCCATACATTGTTACTTTTGTTCCATTCCTAACTACTAAGTTATTTTATTATATTTCTTATACCACTTATTGTTTGAATAACTATTTCCTTTTTAAATTATCTTTAGTTTATAATATGCATCCTTAAAATATAATACGTGAGAAATCAGTATTCTATCACTTCATACATAAGAACTTGATACTAATATACTTCTACTTATCACCCTGTTGCCCATTGTGCTACTGTTTTTATACATTTATTTTATAGTCATTTATTTATTTATGGTGTATGTATACACACAGACACATATACATGATATCTGTCTATCTGTCTTTTTTCTCACTATGTTCTGGTTTGGACAGTTTATATCACCCTATCCACAGTTCAGATACTTTCTTCTATACTAATCTGTTGACTCTGTACTATTAATTGTTCATTTTACATATCATATATTCCAGTTATAGAATTCCTACATTGTTCTTTCTCATAATTTTAATTTTTCCATAAGATTCCTATTATATTCATAACTTTTGTCTAAATAAAACATTTATAATAGCTTTTTAAGTGTCTTTTTTGCCACTTACATTTCTGCAACTGTTTCTATTGATTAATTTTAGCCTCACTACAGGTCACAAATTTCTTCAACTCTTTTTGACCTAGAATATTATAAACTATACATGTACAGCTTAGTACTCAGCCAAAGATTCAAGCAGATCCCTACACAGATTTTTGGAGTTCATTCTCTTTGCTAAGTCTTCTTTTTTGATATTCTGCCTCACAAATTCCAGCTACATTACTATTACAATCTCAGCCTCCCAAATTTAACACAAGGACTTTATGCTCTGTTTGGGGTTCCAGTCATAAACCCAATCACTTCGTTTGCCTTCGTTCAGGTATATTAATCCTACCCTACTTGTTATCCAGTCTGTAAATGGTTGTCTCATCTACTTTGCCCAGTTTTATAATTTTTTTTATGTTGCAGGAACTATTCCAGTGCCTATTTTTCCACCGTGTCTGAAAGTAGAAATCTGTTAGGTTTCATTCACTTTTTTTTTTTTTTTTTTTTAGGTTTCATTCACTTTTAAAATCATTAGTTCATTATCTCCTTGAAAATATATTTACGATAGATGCTAGCAGAAGTATACAATGATTAATAAGATACTAACCCTGCCTTGAAAGAGTTTTCAGTCTATTGGAAGTGGAGACTGACAAAATAATTTCAATGCAAAATAATTTCAATCTAATGTGATAAGCTCAGAAAGGGAAGATTTAAAAGTAAGTGTTATGGGATAAAAGCAGAAGTGTTTATTATCCATTTTATTCAGGCCAAAACCAACTTGTGTGGTGCTCTCTAAGATCATGGAATGCATGGCTGCAACACTGCAAGCCTGCTGGGAAACTCTAAAAAGTCCTGATGCATGGATCCTACCCCAAATTTCCTGCCTTAGTTGATCCGGGGTGTGGCATGGGCTGTGGACTTTTTAAAATCTCCCGTTAATATCTGTTTGAATCCGAAGGCTTAAATGTCAATCCACAGTGATTTTTATCCCATAGGTCTTATAAAGTGTGGACTGGTAAAAACTATAAACACTGCTTTACAAGCAAAAATGTTTACTCTGCATTTTCTGCTGCTAATGCCCGAAAACAGTTGTTTCATATTTTTTCCAGTATTATAGTTTTACCCTGTTTTTATTAAATTATAGTGATCAAGTTGGCAACATATCCATTCATCTGACAAATATTTATGTTGGTCCATGTGCTTCTGCATCCTTGTTAGGGTGCACGTACTTATTTGAATGTACAACCATATTTATGACCAGATTGCCCATTCTGAAAAATCACAAGAATTAAGCAGATTTTCTAGATTCTGAGGACATTCCCTCCCAGAGACAAAATAATACACATATAATTAAATCATACACAGTAAAAAGTCATTAAGGAGGGAATTTGGGAAAGTTATCAATAAAGCAATCCGAATCTCTAATATCTACTAAAATTTTGAAAGAGCTATGCTACTAAAATCATGGAAAAAAATAAGATTTGAGAAACTAATCCATATATTCATATTATATTAAAATTATCTGTACGTGGGGGATATGTGTGTGGCAGGATCAAATTTGAAAGTGTATGTTTGCCAATATTAAAAAGGGGCATGTAACTTAATTAAATTTGCAACTCTCCAAGATCTAAAATGCCGTGACAAGAACAATGATGACACATTTTCCACCTAAAGGAGAACAAACTAATAGAACATAAGATAACAACCACAAATAATGTGCCAATGAGAAATGCTAATTAGCTTATCTTAGCCAGCTACTTGGTTACTTATACAATATCCAGCTAGCAGAAAACCTGCCTATGAACAGTCTGTTTTGGCAAGTAGAAAAGATTACATCTAATCTGAGTTGTCACACAGAGTTAGCAATTTTCAGTCCATTTAGTCTTGCTGCAGCAAGTTTGGACCTTCTGCATCTTGCTTGCTATTTTCATGGCATAGAATTCCACTAGCACCAACCCGTTCACTATCTTGGTAATAATTATTTTATATTGAGGTGTCTATATGACATTTGGTATCTTGAGATTGAAATTCTTAACTGTATACTTTACTTCCAATAATTCCTTGGAATGTCACATTTTCTAAAGCAATTTCTGACTCTCATCATGTGTTATCTATAGACCACTGAGATATTCGGTATGTCAATGGCAAATCCTTCTAATCTTGAGCATCTTACACCCTAGAGAACAGCAATGACTGGAGACAGTCGGTGAGAAACTTTCTATCTCTCTTTCTCTATAAGCCTCAAATCACTTTTTCAAGAATACCTCTACAGGAAAATAGAGAGTAAAATACCAATTAGCACTATCTTTGTCAAACGCTCATCTTCTGATAGATAAGTAATTTAAAGTGAAAAAATTACTTCTGTTGAATTTAATTCTTGAATCACTTAGCAGGTTTTTATTCATTTTAAGTAAAAATACAATGACGCTGAAAAGGCTTAGTTTTTCCTTTCCTTGCTTAGCAATGCATCTCAATTCAAAGTCCAATCCTGACAAATAGCACAATCATTAGACTGAGAACAATTTAAAATTAATGTATGTTCTTAATTGCATATTTGGAAATCTGAGAAGCAGATTTTCCTATGAAGCACTTTAATGTTCTCTTTTTTTTACCACTTTAACAATCTTAAAGTAATTAAAACCAAGTCCTTTTTTTAATAACATTTGCAATTAAAACTAGTTTTTTAAAATTGAGATATAATTGACATATAACATCATATTAGTTCCAAGTATACAACACAGTTCTTCAGTGTAAGCATCTATTATGAAATGATCACCACAGAAAGTCTACTTAACTAACATCCATCTAGATTTTTGATGATAGAAAAAAGAGATAGGACAGGGAGAAAAAAATGGATGATTTCACATGGATACCATGGAAAGAAAACACAAAGGTGACCTCTGCTATAAAAAAATATCTTACTCAGAGTCACTGGCAACTGATCCTTTTCAGACGACAACATTTATCACAGTATCTTACTTCCTGGATTGTCTTACCACCACCACCACCACCACTGCTCACATGTGTGCTTTCTCTTTCTCTAAAGTAAATAAACAAAATCTTTAAAATATTTTTCAGAAATAAGACTATAGACCTCACGGAGGTTAAAGCTACACCTAGTCCATTTCCCAAATATCCCCAATGCTTGGCCCATTGCCTTATATATAATGGTCATTAATTAAATGTATGTTGAAATGAAATTGATGTCACTATTAATTACAGAGGAATTGGACTAAAGCCAAAACTCCTTATCTTCGCATTTTAATTCCCTGGCAAGTTGGCTTTCAATCAACATTTCTTCTAGCTATTGTCCCTATACTGCACATATTTTTGAATCATATTTAAATGTTTCACCTGTATTATTTTCTCCTCTGCCCCTCCTCCTCCCATGTGACTGAAAGAGCCAAAGCTTCTTTCAGAGGGATCGTTGCGGTTCCCCCTTTTGCCCACCTGGTGCTCTTGTGGAACACTGAATAGCTGATTCCTGGTATAGAGGGCAAATTCCTTACGATGAGGACTTCTTCCTTTATATTTTTCAAGCCCAGTATCTATTTTTGCCATGTGGTAAGTCCTCGATATATATATATTTCATATTGAGTTAGATCTTGAGTGAATGAAGTGAACAGAATGAATAAGATACATATTAGTTATGCTTTCGGCATGAGTTTAAGACGAGAAATGTAGCTATCTGTTATTGTCTCTTTAAAAATGGAAATAAGGGGGGCGCCTGGGTGGCTCAGGGGGTTAAAGCCTCTGCCTTCAGCTTAGGTCATGATCCCAGTGTCCTGGGATCGAGTCCCGCCTTGGGCTCCTTACTCGGCAGGGAGCCTGCTGCTCTCTCTGCCTCTGCCTGCCTCTCTGCCTGCCTGTGTTCTCTCTCTCTCTCTCTCTCTCTGACAAATAAATAAATAAAATCTTTAGAAAAAACAAAAAATAAACTAAAAATGGAAACAAGATGGTAAATCAGTCACTGGAAATACATTAGTCATGTAACAAAATTGGCTGAAAAATGTCTTTTTTGCCCACCAGGCCTGCTCACTCCCAAAGGTCCTTTTGGAGAGGTATGGCATTGCTCATTACTACTCTATGTGAAAAGAATTTTAAAAACCTTTATGATTTCTCTGCTTACTTGGCAAAATCATAAAAGATGAAAGTTGGCCAAGCAGAAGTTATTTTAGGAGATTAGAGAGAATTAACATATTGTTCTCAAACGACAAATTCAAGATTTAAATTATCCAGAGACCTGGACATAAGTTTTACATCAAAACACACAGGTATGCTTTGGAACTGGTTTTTGAATTCACCATTAATTATTCTAGTTTCCCATGAATTTAAGAGTGTGTTGAAGGACACAAAAGTAAGAAAATCTTTCTATTTTTCACATTCATTTTGCTTCCAATGCTGTAGAAAATAAGGCAAATACTAATTATCCTGTTTACAATCATCTATATTATTGGCAGGAGAAGGATTAAGAACTTCCGCCTAGCACTGTGTTTCCAGATGCAAAATAAACACCACAATTAGGATAAAAGGCAGCAACTAGATGGAAAAAGATTTCTGTAATTTTCCTATTCCAGAAACTTAAAACTGTCTCCCCAAATGAACTAATACTTTAATTAATAGCTCAAATAAAACACGAAAATTTATCGAGAATGCCAGCTAATTCCTAGTGTCCAGAGGGAAAAGACAATGCAAACTATCCTGTCATTTACTAAACACTGCACTAAGGGGGAAAAAAAAGCCTGCTAGTCCAGACTATTTAACAATTGTAGTTTCTCTAGCCTCCAGCAACAACTAGTTCATGTAACATAAGTACATATGGAATAGTCTTCTAGACATGTCAATGCAGCACCGAAATTACAAAGAGATGTCAATTGCTGACAACTATCGCACACTTGCTAAACACCAAGCATTTTTTTAAATGATTTTTTGAAGATTTTATTTATTTATTTCAGAGAGCGTGAGCAAGTGCGAGCAGCGGGAGAAACAAAGGGAGAGAGACAAGCGGATTCTGCACTGCATGGGGCTCCATCCCAAGGTCCTGAAACCAAGAGTTGGCTGCTTAACCGACTGAGCCACCCAGGTGCCCCTACACCAAGTGCTTTTTGAAGTGTTGTGCATATATTACCTCAATGAGTTCTATTATGATCCTTTCTCATAGATAAGAGTAACAAAGTTTGCGGCTTTGTGAGTTTATGAACCTCGTCCAATGTCACACATTTCCTTCAACACAACTCCAATCAATGGAACTCTAGAACCCAGGGTCTGTACATACTGATCTCAGCACTATGGTCACTGGGTGAATAGGGAAACAAAGTCACAATAAGAGATGGCAATAGAAGGCAAAATACCATACCACTTATGTGAAATAGGAAGGAAAAAAATACTTTATAACTCGGGCATGAAGGTAATTAGTGTCCCACTTCCTTCACTGCCTAATAAAAACGACAGCTGTATAACTGTTTGATTTTCTAACTTCAAATGCTGTCTCAAGTGGCTGATTGACTAGCCTGAGAAATGTGGTTAACTTCCTCAAATAATGAAATTTACCTGTCAGTAGACTAGGAGGAAAAAAAAAGACACCATGCAGATTTATCCATTAGCCTGCGCCTACCTTCCTAACCAAATTGTAAATAAGGTTTTGTGTTTTGTTTTTTTTTTAATTTGTTTTCTTTTGGGTGATTTGTTCTGTCTTAGGTTTCTTGATTTTTAAAAAAATGTCCTTTTATTTTCTACCAAACAGTTGCACTATGTGACAAAAGAACCAAAGATACACACATATACATGTATTCATACTATGAGGGTCCTTATATACCATTTTAGCACAAGGCAGGCTATAAAGGGCCAGGCAATGTAGAAACCTATTAAGAGCTAATCTGGAGGGGCTCAAAGACCAGCAATAATGATTGCCTCTGACAGCCATCAAAGATTTCCTTGGCTTCACTCTATACAAGAGACAAAAACACTGAAGTCAGTAATATACCAGAAAAAAGAGAATTTGGGTCGTGTCCAAAGGAAGTAAATATGTTTGAGTCTACATATGGCAGTTAAAAATTGGGGAAAATAAAAGAACCATGCAAGTATCAAAAGTCTAAAACAAAACAAAAAACACTCGTGCTCAAAATAGGACCGAAAACAATGTCTTTTCAACTATCTTTTGACCCCAACTGCCTTAGAACTCACAAAGCTACTTGCAAACTACATGCACTGTGCAAAATTGGAAGGTATTGTATTTTACAGGTAGAAATGAACAAATTATACGTTGCAGTAAGCCAGAAGAAATCTATTCCAGCACAAAACTGAACTACAGCTCGGAACTCAGAACGAACTACAGCCTATTCTTAGTGGTACACAAATTCATTTGAGGAACAGCTGAAAGTGATATTAAGATAATTAAGACTGTACCACACACAGTACTCCTAGCAGGCTTAACAGTGCTAGTTCCATTACATAGCATACTCCATACTTCCTTTGAATCCTTAGTCAATACTGGTTCTGACTCATAGGATGGACAGAACTTCTGGTCGACTTGACAACTATTAAAAGGGAAGGACTGGGGCACCTGGGTGGTGGGGCCAATTAGGCATCCTACTCTTGGTTTCAGTTCAGGTCATGACCTCAGGGTCATGAGACTGAGCCCCACATCAGGCTCCATGCTCAGCATGGAGTCTGCTTAAGACTCTCTTTCATTCCTCCTCCCACTCCCCCTCTCTAAAATAAACAAATAAATCTTACCCACAAAAAGGGAAAGACATTGAAATGTGTCATGTATGCCAAGTAGAAAAATTTTCATGTATTTTTTTTTTAAAGTAAATGGAAACTGGATTAAACAGTAGGACAATATTAAAACAATGCTATGAATGTTTAAAATGTATATTGTTAAAGAAAAGGAATGGCTTCCTTATTTATTCATCTAAGTGAAAAATTGATAAATATCAGACAATCAATATACACAAAACTTCTTTTATTTGTGTATATTCTTTTTCATAAGAAAAGAGATAAAATAAATTTGAGGCCACTTAAATATGAGTATGGAAGTTTAACCTGAGTATTAATGCTCATCTCAGTAGCTTGAAAATGATTAAAAATTTTAAAAAGGCCTTGACAGCAAGAAGAAATGTATTTCATCTATGCAGAATTAATTGTCAAAATACATTTCAAGAAGATTGTAGAATCCTATACTATGAAAATTACCAGTTGTTTCCTCTACATAAGACAAAAAGATAGATTCTTAACATCTAAATTTTGCAGATGTTCTCAATCCTAACTAATTTATTTACAGCACTTTGTTCCTATTTTATTCATCTTTAAACTTGAACACTTTAAAAAAACCTAGAACACAGAATCTGAAGAAAACTAACTACTTTATTTTCTGATGACCAACAATAAAAAGCAAATCCTGGCACCTATAACAAATGGATGTTTTGTTTGTTTGTTTATAAATGAATGTTTAAAATAAATCTCAAGTTTTATTTTTTTTTTCCCCAGATGTGAGACCCATGATACAAACTCAGGGATTTGAATCTGTTACTTGAAAGAAGCAGTTGGCTCTGGAGAGTGCCAAAGATGCAATTTTATAACCAGCAAAGGTTTGAATTATTCATAAAGGAAATACTTTTTTGTTTTATTTTTTATTTTTAGCGATAAATCAGTCACCAAAATGCTGAAGTGAATTAAAGTAAACTGGTCAACAAAATAAGGACAGTAAAGATTCCAAAGAATAAGCACAGCAAAATACTCTTGGACTCAGCACTTTGTTAAACTTGGAAAGGAGGGAGGCGGGTATTGTACAAAATCTCCTTTATTTATTTATTTTTTTTTCAAAATCTCCTTTAAAAGACCCTATGAATTCATGTTTGGATTTCACTTTTCTTTATGGTAGTATTACTTGTGATTATTCCCTACTCAGTGTATGTTCCCTAAATATTACAAAGTAAGATTTCCCATTACTAAAACAAATGCTAAAAAATATCATCTTCAGTGGGTGAGCCCATTTAATACTGGAGAACAGCAATACCTCAAATTCTTTGAATGTGTTGATAAAGCTGTGGGTACTTGTTTAATGAAGGCTAGAAGAAACATAGTAAATATTTCTGACAACATGGCTTTAGGACAGCATTTTGAGAAGATTTCTAATAACTGAAAAGATTTTTCATGTGTATTTGCAAAGATATTTTAATTCTCTCACTTTTTAAGCCACAGCAAGCAAATGTGCATCTGTAAATATAAAATTATCTCCCAAATTTCACTGGTATAATTTTTATACGGTCTTAAAAACGTCTCAAAATAGTAATAATACACATGGATATATATACATTTATAGACAGAAATTTAGAGTAACAGTTCATCCCAATATTTCCCTCCTCTTAATATTTCTGCCTAAAATGCACAAGCATATAAACTAGCTGTTCTAAATAAACAATGGAAATACTTCATCAAGTTCACTGCTCTTCTATGAATATTTATATTAATCTGAAATGCTCTCAATGAATGTTGCATTTTCAACTAATCTACTCTGTAAGCAATATATTCGGTAACCTTAGTCTGGAAAGAGCAAGGCTAGTAATGAGAAGAAAATACTGATGAGGATGATGATAGAACAGATTTGTGGGTAAGGCAGTATAGAATGAAGATTGCGGGGGCACCTGGGTGGCTCAGTGGGTTAAGGCCTCTGCCTTCGGCTCAGGTCATGATCTCAGGGTCCTGGGATCGAGCCCCGCATCGGGCTTTCTGCTCAGCGGGGAGCCTGCTTCCCCCTCTCTCTCTGCCTGCCTCTCTGCCTACTTGTGGTCTCTCTCTCTGTCAAATAAATAAATAAAATCTTTAAAAAAAAAAAAAAAAAGAATGAAGATTGCGGTTTTGGCAACACCTAGGGTACTGGAATGTCAGGGAAAACGAAGTGTCACCAATATTATTGACAAACAAAGGCACAAAGAAAGAGCACCTTTGCAGTTGTGCCTGTACTTGAGTCGATCTGAAGCTGGTAATCAAAAGTTTGTAAGGATTGTGTGACTGATCATTGTGGACCGGTGAAACGCCAGTCTCTTTTTTGGAACACTAACCTGACCCAGAAGTTGAAGTTCAATAGTACTGTTGATGGCTCAACCCGTCGGGGAGTATTGCAGGGACTCCAACATTATCTGCCAAATATAGCAATTATTGTTTTTACCCCAGGTTTGCTGTCACAAAGTAACTCAACATCTCCCACAGAAATAAACAAGATGGTTGATGTGACCCTATTTTCCATTAAAGTAATTGCCAGGAAGACAGATGAGTAGTCAGGTTAAATTCTTCAGACTTGATACTGGAAGCTGGAGAAGTTACAGTGATACTTTATAAATACGGCTCTTTTCTGCCTTATGGTGAATTGAATAAGGGCTCAAGCCAACCTACACTGTTTTCTTTTTGTCCCTAACTTTTCATACACCACGGTGGCCCTTTCTCAGGGCCTTTAGAGTACAATCAGAAGAGATGGCCAAGCTGAACCATCTAGCTGCAAATTAATTCCAAGAGTGGACAATGATTGGAAATGGAAATATACAGTACAGTATCAATCCCACCACAACCTCATCTCAAGTACATTCCTTCTTGCTGTACTTTGGGGGTAGAAAACAGTCCGACTTTCGGCCTTTGGATCAGGGAGAACTTTCAAAGGATACCTTTCCACTTGAAGAATACTGCAGTTTGATTTTAGCATTTCCTCTTGACAGATTCTGAACTTAAATAGCTAGAGAACTTGGTTCAACCATACATCGTTTCTACAACATATATCTTCACAGAGTTTACAGAGCATACAACCAACGAGACTTCCAAAACATGTACTTCATGGTTCTTATGCAAATATGCTGTAATGAAGAGATGACTGGATTTGAATTAAGAAGAACTGACTTCTACTAAGTTATGTATTTGCATATGCCCAGCCAATAAATCATACCACGTGTCTGGTTCTGGAAGGTTCTAGAGATATTAGGAAAACCTGAACTTAGGCCTAATTTTAGAAAGCATAGCCTAGTGGTTTGCCTGGCTCATAATAGACACATAGCTTATTATTAGTTGTATAAACAAGTTTGAATGAAAAACTCATGTAACAAAAAAAAAAAAGAAAGAAAAACTCGTGTAACATCTAAACAGGTATTTGCCTTTTCAACGTATGCATCTTGGGCAATGTTTACTTATATCAATCATCACCACATAAGCCTTACATCACTGAATATAAAGGATATAATGAAACCAATTTAGATATAAGTAACCGCCAGCTCACGTTCTTGTTCAATTAATATATGAAGTATTTATTAAGTACCAAACATGTAACAGGCACTATTGTGGGCATTTGTAACTCATAAGTAACAAACCAGAGCCATTTTTCTCACGATATTCTGTATACTTTCCAAATAGTCTGAAAGTAAATGGGTCATCAGTAAATGGTTCCAATTCACATTTATACAAGTGATCCCATTTCTAACCATGAATTAGCTGGCTAAAATTTGGTATCTCACGATAGCTAAGTTGCTTTAAATATTTCTTTGTGAATTATAAAAGCAGAACTATAAAATAAGTACATAATGGCTTTGTATTTGGTAGGTTACACTAAAGTTTATAGCCAGAGATCGACTTTTGACAAGTTATAAGTATCCAGAATTGCCCCAAGTAGAGAAAGATTATTAAATGAAGCACAACTGTTACACTAATTTTATGGCAACTTTCTATTTGATAAATGTTCTGAATACTGTTAATAGGTATACTTTATTTGTCCAATGTTTATTGTTCTGCCGGTCAGGATAAGGTAACTAAATTGCTAAATGGGTTAATATGTGAAACTAATGTGAAAATAATTTTATTTTTGAATGCTCTAAATACTGCTATGTCACTTATCCTGAATCTTAAAAAATACCTAATTTGGTAAAATTTAATTATTTTCAAATATATTTCTCCATGATTTTCTATACATGTGACTTATAAACATTTTTATATGTATGCTAACTTTTTAGTAATAATGTTTAGTAATCCTGGCTTTTCACCATTTTTTGAAACATCAGGTATTGCATTGATCCCTGGCTATGTTTTACAAAACAAATACCAAACAAAAAACCACCACATAAATAAACAGAGCAAGACCTGTAAAATAAAATTTTAAAGTGTTATTTGTAGTAAATAGTATTTTTATGCTTCAATTCTTTGTTGACTGGACTTTAATTACTGTTCTGAGAGCTCATAAGAAATGTCTACTAAAGATTTTTTTCTAGCTAGATGAACATGGATTGCTGAGATTTGAAATGTGTATATCATTTCTCTACTTGAAAAACCATTTGATTCATACAATACTTTGGTGCACATATTTACAACGAGAATTGTGTTAATAAATGACCTATGGAGTCAAAATTTTAAGTAGTTTGGTAGCTTTAAATGACAGATTTCTAAATGTTTTAATTTCTTGACCGAACCAAACTGACATTTTCTGGATAATCTAAGATACATAGATTTGGCAGCTAACTCAATCATCTTAATCAAATTTGAAAACAATTTTTCTTTTTCTAAAAAAACTTTTCTTCACATTAGTGTAATTGTTCATTTTTAGGAAATTTCTCCTCACAAGTAAATACTTCTTCATATTATGTTTTGTTATTCATCATTGTTGTGACGCTATTTTCCAAGGCATCTCTAATAGAAGACTTAAATATTTTAAATCAGTAATATGCAACAATTAAGGAGATTCGAATCCTGGCTTACATTCCCTTTTTCAAGCTTATAAACTGACTGCCAAGAATTAGTTGTGATGCTTCATAAAAAACTGCCAAAATCAAAACAACTAAGTTCCATAGGGACAATCAAATATTGCAAACTACTGAGAACTTCCAAAGCATGGTAATATTAAAAAGGAAGCAACTGAAATTATATTATGATTGTGAATTCGTACATAATATTAGCCAATGAAACTTGGAACCTAAGGGTTAATGAGGCCAACATCAAGGTCTCTATTTAGCAAGGTCCAAAATATATAGAGAATTATTCTCTTTCATGTGGAGACAAATAATTTTTAACCTGAATAGAAAGTTCAAGGATGCATATAACATGTCTCCAGAGAAAATTAGGGCCATATGTGGATTCCCTTAAGTACAACTTCACAACAGAAACAATTTATTAAAAAATTGAACTATTTAGCAACTATGTAGTAATGTCTATTCAGTATTTGGCATGACCCTAAAGAACTTCAAGACTAAAAAGGGAGGTAATGGGTAAGGAGACATTTTTAAAAAATATTTAAAAACAAGATAATTAGTATACTAGGGAAAGTACTCAGTGTACAATGCTAGCTTAGAGGGTATGTGTTTCAGGAAATTCAGGAGGGCTGTGGAGGGGGAAGATACTAGTACTGAGAAGTAATCCAGTCAGAATATGCTCATGTGTATATTGCAAAAAGAAAGAAAATATTCCAAAGAATAAAGGTGGTATACTGCACATGCACATGTGTGTGCATATGTATATTCATGTGCTTGTGGAGCATAAAATACATGGAAATGAGACAGGAAAAATATGCAGGAGGAGATCATTAAAGACTTGATGAGCACTAAGAGTTTTGATTTTAATTTGGTCAATGAATAGGGCTTACTAAGGGTTTTAGCATGTAAGTAACATGACTGATTTTGTATTTTCAAAGGATCGTTCTGTTGATTTAGTGGTCCAAAGAGACACTGAAAAACACATTACCCCCACACATAGTAACCTGACAAACCAATTGTGGTTTATTAATTATTTCTGACAGTTTTCGTACTTCAGGAATTCAAGAGCAGCTTGACTCAGTGGTTCTGACTCAAGGTTCTTACAGTGGCAGTCAAGATACTGGATGGTGCTGAATTCATCTGAAGGCTTGACTGGGGCTACAATATACATTCATTTGCAAGTTGACTCTCTCAAAAGACTGGCAAGTTCTTTCTGGTTATTGGTCAGGAACCTCAGTTTCTCACTAGGTAGACCTCTCTATGGGGCTGTGTGAGTGTCCTCCCACCATGGCTACAGAACAAGGGACCAACAAGGAAGCTTCAACACCTGTCAGAAGTCACATACTATCACTTACACCATATTCTATTTTTCAGGAAAAATAAAACAAAACAAAACTTAAAACTCTGATTCATTGTTGCAGTGGCCTCCACAATAGGCATGAGAGAGATGATGATCATCAGGGGCCATCTTGGATGCTATATATTACATAAAAGATCTAGGTATCAGGGCAATGAAACAAGATATAAAAAGGAATTAATTGTGGGAATCAAAATCAGAAATAATAACCATCCAAGTTATAATCATAAGAGACAGGATAAAGAAAAGAGGCCTTACTTAAGACACATTTAAAAAGTAGAATTCACAAACATGCTCACTGATTGGCGGTGGAAGGTAGGGGTGCACAGAGTCCAAGATGATTACCAGGACTTAGGTTTGGGTTATTAAGAAAGGGGTGGGGCAGGACATCATGATAAAGGAGAAAAAGCAAGATTAAGTAAGATGGAAAGTTGATCCTTTGTTTCCTAAGATGGCATTCAGTTTCCTGAGGGACTTCTGTGTGGATATAGTAATCATAACAATAGATGGCACTCACTGAGAAGTTTTTATGAGCAGGTATTCTTCTAAGTTCTTTATATATTCATGTGTTAACTAATTTAATTTTAACAGCAAATGTTTGAAGTAGAAACTAACATTATTCCCATATTATAAATGAAGCAAAGACATATCAAGTAATTAGTGTAAAATTCCACACAAATTCCATATCTTTATTCACATTAGAGCTAGGAATCAAAGTCACCTTTAGTTCTACCTACCTTTTTTTTTTTAAAAGATATATTATTTATTTATTTGAGAGCAAGAGAGTACAGAGGGGGAAAGGAGACTCGCTGCTGAGCAGAGAACCTGATGTGGAGCAATAAATAGATCAGTTTCCATGATAGAATTTCTATTACTAAGAAGAAAAGGCATTGGAAAGGATATTACAGGGTAGTGCATCAAATTATACTATATCTGGTTCACCAATAGTTGGGAAAAGATCATAAACATGGATTAAGAATGAATAATTGTAGGGCAAATAAATATTTAAAATCTTAAAAAAAATGAATTGTAAATTTGTGAAAGAAAATTTTGTTAATATTTCTGTTGTCACACCCTATCATGTAATTATATTATACAAGGTATGCTGTCTTTTGGAAAGGCGATTCAATTTCTTAAGTGAATGAAGTATGTTTGAATTCCAAAAGCACATAAATTTCAGGCATGCCGCACATCAGAGCAGTAAAAACATTATCAATAATTCAAGCAAAGTATAAGATTCACTTATAGCAATAAATGCTTACCCTTTCCACAGTGATTTGAAAATTCCAAAACGATATGAGCAATGATCATTCTTTTTCATTGTGAGATTTTATTACGATATCTATACTTTAATCCCTATCTTGACTATATCTACCTTCAATCCTCCCACAAACAACTGTAAAGTAGGAATTTTAAATCCTATTTTACAGATAAAGAATTTACTGCTTGAAAGAAATAAGAAATTTGTAAAAAAAAATTATGTATTCAAATCAGGGGAAGAGAAATCTGAAAGTAGTTATACTAGAATGTGAAAGTCTGTGATGCATCTCTGTATTATCATGGGACTACCGCTTGTGTTTAACAGTCATAGTAACTCAAGAATGAAAGAGGTAAGGAATATCAAAACAGTTTGGGTTTCAATGAAGAAATAGATATTGGTAAAGATATAAAATTTTAAAATAACTTAATTTACTTAGGTTCAAATGTTTTAAATTAGAAGATGAGAAATGTATATACATTTATTTAACAAGGTTTGTGTAACAAGTTCCCAAGGAATAACTTGGGAGTTATCTTGATAACCAGTAACCATCTGTGACTTACAGTTTGAGCTAACAGAAACTTTCTCTGCTAACCATCTATACTATAGTTCTACTTATGTCAACCTATGAACATGATGCTCAGCACTTACCTTTACTCGGATTCATTCTTTTCTATACTATGCTTATTCTTCTATTGGATTTTTTTAAAGTATGTCAGCATTCTTAGTTATAACCCTACCTCTAGCATTCATTACTTTAACTATAATCTGATCTCAATTAACCCTCCTTATAAACTCAGCAAAAAGAACCTGACCATGTTTTATATCTTGAGAAGATTGTGTACTAGTTACCAAACTTGAAGTAAAAGAATAATGATGTAGAAAAATTTCTGTTGGCCCAAGCTTTTATTAATGTTGACTAATGATTGTTGCTACACATAAAATAAAGATGTCATGTACTTAATATGTAATAGTCTTCTACCAGGATATGTTTTATATGAGACACATTTTCTTTACAAACAAAAATGAGAGCTTGCAGGGAGGTGCAAAATGTAGGTGAAGGGATAATGAAGTGTCCAGGGCCGCCATGAACAGCTGTACAAGATGTGCCTTGACCAAAAGTATTGGTCATTGGGCATTGGGGCAATTGAGCTTGGTGTTAAGCCTATCCTCCCACCTGAAAAGATGGGCATTTCTCTAAATCTCACAAAGATGGCATAAGGGTAAATCCAGGTCTATAGGAGAGAGATTGTTTTTTCCAGAGCAATAAATGCACTAAGGCATTTTTAACCAACACCACTCCCATTATGTAGAATGGTTTTCCCTCCTTCCCGTTACCTCTTTTCTCTCTTCAAAAATCTCCTTGACTCTTAACTACCTATGAGTTATTGTAGTTGTGAAATAATGAACAACTTGTGGGCCAGGTTCGGTTCTCATATTTCTTTGTACACTCTGCAAGCTCAAAAAGGATCTTACATTTTTAAATGGTTGAAAAAAATTAAGTATACAATGCCATATGGCAGTTATATGAAATTCATATTTCAGTGTGCATAAAGAAAGGTTTTGGTGGCATAGCTATGCTTACACATTTACATATTGTCTATGGATCCTTTTGTGCTAGTGATGAGTAGTTGCAATAAAGACAGTATGGTGTCCTAGGTTAAAAATATTCAATATCTGGACTTTACGTGAAATTTGCCAACCCATGAGCTAGGAAGTTCACGTTAATTCACAGATGTCATATCATTTCATTGTGTACAGTCCTACTTTCCCTGAGACCTCAACCTGGAAGTACAAATATCAGGACCCATGACATGAGTAATCAGAGAACTCTTCAGAATCTGGTTCCAAACAGTCACTCAGGTCTCTTCAGCAGTAAACTCTAACTTCCCAGATCCCATACTACAACTACTCTTAATGTCCTAAGGTTCCTGACCATATATTCTTTCATACCTCAAAGGATTTAAAAGTGCTCTGGGTGCGGATCAGGATAGAAGTACCCTCAAAAAAAAAAAAAAAAAAAAAAAAAAAGGATAGAAGTACCCTCTGTGCCACTTGAAAGTTGCATGGCTTTAGATAATTACTTCAGCATTTAGGCTTATGGTTTCTAATTTTTTCAAAGACTTTTAAAAAAGGATTGCTAATCATTCCCTCAAAGAACTATTGTGATAAACAGATTACAGAATATGAATGGCCTAGAAAATGACCTGATACATAGTAACTTCTAGTTTTCTTTTACTTTCCTTCAATTTGCTTTTTCTTTGGAAATTCAATTCAAATTTTAAGGCAATTCAGATATCCTCTCCGCTGGGCAACCACCTTAGAATCTCTCACTCAGAGCTAGACACTTTTCCAAAAAATCTGATTGTCATCGTGGGCTCCCATTGCCTTCTCAAAGGGGAATTGGTAGCATTTCAACAGAAATACTAGACTTACAAGGTTGCCACAAAGTCTAAATGATCTTAGTTATGAAAATGCCTTGTCAAAGAGGAAGCTCTCAAATGGCCACTGTTGATGCATTAGTTCTTCTGTTAGCCCCAGATATTCATCTAGTAACTAACATGTGGTAGGAAGGTAGAAATACATGATGGATGAATGAATGAATAAACAAATGAATGGGTTAAAGCAATGATTATCAAATGGAAGCTAGCATCAGAATTAATCAGAGGACTTGTAAAAACTCAGGTTGTTTGGGTCCAAAGGCAAAGTTTGAGTCCATAGGTCTGGGATATGGCTCACTTTTACATTTTTAACAAGCTCCTGAAAAATGGTGGCAATGCTGATCTGGAAAATACAATCTAAGAACCACCAGCTTAAAATAATCTTAAGCACCTTGTCAATAGTAACTATACACATTCTGTCACCACATCACCCAGCGATCAGTTTCTGTTTTGTTTTGCACATTTGGCTGCTCCATACTTGAAACTGGCCTTTTAAACTCCAGAATATTCCACACTCTTATTTATCCACATTGTTACTGAAAAGACAGGTGGAAGAGAGAGTCAACATCACCTGGTTAAATCAGAAAATATTTTTATCAAGTGTGCACTCCAAACTTATTTGTGAATACCACTTTGCAACTTAAAAAAACAATGACAAGAGTTAAAATGATACCCATCCATAATACTGTATCATTAGCTTGTATTTCAATAAATGAGATGATTTAATAAAATAAAAAGTGAAGTACATAACAGATAAACTATAAAAAATCACTGATAAAGATAATTTTTTAAAAAGACAATACTGTAAGTTAAGGGGTGGGATTTTAATGGCAATAGTGCATTATCTCCATTGAAATCTAAAAAAACCTACAATCAATGTTATATTTAAATTTACTGTGCTTGTATTAGTCTTCGAAAAGTTTACTTTTTTACTCTATGGAAACTGATTACCAACAAAATTCTAAAATGGTTTATTTCATATGTTTTTACTGGTAAATGCCTTCTACAAAAACTATAAATGAAATTTTTAAAGACTGAGAAATATTTAGGGCCTGAAATTGACACACACACATATCTCATATTGCACATTGACATTTCATTATGATAGGATAATTCAGATGTCAAAGAGCTGTGATTTTACTTCCTCAATAATGCAGGAGTGGAGAATGATTTTCTCTCTATACTTTCAGATTCTTGGCTGAGACCCACTACAATAAAACTCAGATTAACAGGAAAATGAAAAAGTTTGATCATATCTATTCCTTCTCAGTTTCTCCTGGGTCTTTCCCATGTGTACAAGAAGCATACATGTTATTAAATTTAAACACTATTTGTTTTTTCTCCTGTGACTCTGTCTTTTATTCCAGGGGAGTCTCAGGTAAGAACCTAAAATTGTACGGAGAAAATCATTTTTACTTCACCACACCAGGAAAACTGAATTCCTCCCTGAAATGGTACAAGCCATAACCCTAAATGCCATCTGTAGTTAAAAACAAAAAAAGACCCACTCCTATGTTTATTGCAGCATTGCAATAAAATAAAATAAACATGGGAGCAACCTAAATGTTCATCATTAGATGAATAGACAGGGAAAATGTGGTGTATATACACAGTGGAATATTACACAGCCATAAAAATGGGTGAGATTGTGCCATTTGAAGCAACGTGGAAAGACCTAGAGGGTATTACACTAAGCGAAATAAGTAAGACTGAGAAAGACAAATACTGTATGATTCCATTCATAAATGGAATCTTAAATAAAATGCATAAACAAACAAAAAGCCGAATCAGAACTATAGAGAACTGGTAGTTGCCAGAGCTGGGTAGGAGGGTTGAGCAAAATCGGTGAAGTGGGAGATACAGGCCTTTAGTTCTAGAATGAGTAAGTCACAGGAATAAAAAGCAGAGCGTAAGGAAAACAGTCCAATGATATCGTAACTGCAATGTAGTGGGACAGGTGGTAGCTATACTTGTATATATTATACAGAGCATAATACATAAACTTGTCAAATAACTAAGTTGTGGAAAAAAAAGAAAAAAGATGATGCTGGATGGGAGGAGTCAGTTATGGGAGGTTACCAGGAAGAACACAGACAACAAGGGTTTTCATGGTTGCTATGCAAATTAAGCCCTTCCCTTCTACATTGGTAAGAGTTTCTTGAGATTTAGAGGGATCTTTGCATCCCTTGTACAGAGAAAGAGACAAAATTACAAATGGAGAATTGCCTTATAATGTAAATGTATCTTAATAAAAGGGTAATTTCTACTCTTCTACTGTGTCTGCTGCTTCTTAAAAATAACCAGCTCAGAATAATCTTAATGCCAAAAAAACATAGTGGCGTGGCAAATTCTGTTCCCCTTCAGTGAATATGGTGGTTATGACACTATGTGCAATAGCTTCTTTCCATTTCATTTTTCATTCTAAATTCTGACACTTTAAAGGTCAAAGTGGATGCGAACTCATGTCATGGGCTGATACCACTGTATAAGCAAGACTATAATATAGAAGGTATCTAAAGCCACTTTTCTGTTTTACTGGAGAAGAAAGTGAATAGATCCAGGACATGAAAGATTACCCATGTACCGTGATGTGAACTGTTCACTGAAAGTGATTCGGAGTTACACCTGCAACCCTTTGAAGCGGATGGATAATAAGGAAAGTATTACATTTTAGGAATGTTTGGGTCCTTTAAATCTCCAAACTCTGTATGTTATATTTTCTTCTGAAGTGTCTAGCAATCTTTTATGCTATTTTGGACTAGTCTATGTTTATTTTTGTCATAAGAATATTTAGAATCAAAGGACAAAAATGAAAATGATGCTCTCCCTTTTAATTCTAAACTGTGAATGTCTGAATTTCTAACCTCATCTGTCCTTTGCAAGGCTGTTCCTGTTATCAGTGAGAACCAGCCATCAGGGCAGTTAGTTATGTAATCTCCCTGAGCAGCCTTAGAGGCAATATTCTGAGGGGAAAAAAAACCTTGCACGTCATTTCTCTTCCAGGGAATTTTTGTTTTGCACCCAAATCAATGAAAGCATGCAAATACTAGCACAATGAATGGCAGTGCCACAGATGGGTACTCACATGTATTCTTTATCAGGAAGGAACGACCCAGCATTCCCTTTAAGGAGAGGTTTTCACAGATTGGTTAAATACATGGGCTCTGCTATCAAAAAGATCTGCCCTTAATTCTTAACTCTACCACTTCCTAGTTACATGATCTTGTCCAAGTTTCTTAAACTTTCTGGAACTTTGTAATCTAATCTGCTTAGTGGACATAATAACATAGACTTAGGGCTTTTGGTCTGGGGGTAAAGCTAGTGTGTAATTTGCACAATATGTTAAGAAACATGATAATATTTTATTCACTAATTTATATCAGGAAATAATGCCATCATTCATTTTTGTTAAAAACATATTCCTTTGGCAAAAATTAATTAGGAGATTACCCTCATTATTTGGATATAAATTAGTGAATATAACACAGGGCTTATTTAATAGGGAAAAAAGATAATAAGTATCAAATGAAGATAAACATTTATTCTAAATTCCATTCATGTATGGTGATAGGAAGGGTAGGCATTATTTAGGAAAGCTGATGAAGATACCTAACTCAGATACTTGGGAGAGACAGAAACAGTCAGTGATGTGACAAGAAAGAGGAAGAACAGAGTGTGAATAAAGTAGGAGATAACACGGGGGAGTTCGTTATTAGCAATATTATTAGAATAAATTGAACAGATTTCAGCACATTTGCCTTTATTCTATTATTTAAACATGTACCTTGTTGGGGGAGGAAGTGAAGAGTAAGCGCAATAATTTTTTTAAATTTTATTTTTAAATTTTAAAATTTTGTTTTTGAGCGATCTCTACACCCAACATGGGACTCAAACTCACTACTCTAAAATCAAGAGTCACCTGATCCACTGACTGAGCCAGCCAGACAACCCCAGAGTAAGCACAATAATTGTGATTTGATTTTAGCAAACATTAGGAGAATCTAAAGTTTTTATAAACATTGACATTTGCTTAACACTGCTAAAGAAAAAATTGTTCTGACACTAGTTAAAAACAATGAGGAAGATGATTCAGGACTATTGAGATAGGTGTCAAAACTATGGCCAAAGAGGAGAGAGATGGGGCTCGACCTCAAATACAGTAGAGACAGGTGATGATTTACAGCCAACTAGCAGATCAGTTTTGGGGAGTAGTGTATGGAAATTGCTTAAAGGAGACCTCAAGGGTGGGGAGAGGGGGGGATTCTCATAGAAGGCAGACCTGAGTGACAAATAGCAAGGATGGGGGATGAGGAATTTGATAAGATAGCCTGTGCAATGTGATATCAAGGGTGGGGAGATTCTCACCAAACCAACCTAAAAAGATCCTTACTACAACTGACTAGGCAAGATGAAGATAGGGATCAGGGCAAGACCTAGTCAAAAGAAGGTTCAGAGGATTCTGTCTCAAGTTCGGTCAAGGAGAGTCCTATTAACACAATCACCCTGTCACTAATTCTTGTTTTAGTCTTATTAGATTTACCATATTTGACTAGCCTTCCACTGAAAACTTTAAAAATTTGTAAATCAAATAGAAGAACCCACACTACTGCCTATCATAATCTCCTACTGCAATAAATCCACTGACATCCTACTTCTTTTTGATGCTAATATAAGACAAAAAGATGGCGAATCATGAAAATGATGCTATTTTCCTGCTTTACAAAGCAAGTGCTAAATAAAGACAAAGAGAAAGGAACATTTTTCCAGTTGTTCCACTGCCTTTTTAAAGCCTGTATCACGAGCATCTACAAAATGAGGCAAAAAAAGAGACCATGGAATAATAAATTATGTAGCTCCTCCAAGCCAAATTTGGGGGTTTTAACAGAGTCCAAGAATGTGGGGCCCAAAGCTGTACAAGGTTGTAGAGGGATTTAGCAGGAATAATTAGAAGAAATTAGGATTTTAATTACCCAGAATGAAGCTTACAGCTAATACCAGGGAAGCCCACTTTATCATAGGTATTTCAGACTAAAGCTTACATTCTAAGGTCATATGAACTCAGTGGGGAGGCATTTGCAGTTACTGCATAACCTGGCAATTAGTTAACTTTCCAAAATGTAAAAGGCCATAAGATTCCAAGTTCCTTAAGGGTAGACATCATGCCTTATTTTTTGAGATCCTTGGACTTATGAGCACGTCTTCCTTCATTAATTCACATAGACTCACTTAACATTATTGCAAATGAACACAAACATCAGGCTCTGGGGTATGGATACAGACATGAAGTATACAAATCTTTCTCTACTTGGAGAGACAGATAATGGAATACCCACAATATAGTGCAACAAACTATTGCATTAAGGATATACAGAGTGAATTATTAGAAAACAAGCAAGGACTATATAGAGATCGAGAAAGGTACTGGAAGAAGTCAGCTGATCTGATGACAAAAATTAACTAGGAAATAAAGTACATTCGTAGGGGTTAATACTGATGGGCAGAGATTCATTTTTTTTTAATTTAATTTTTTTCAGTGTTCCAAGAGTCATTGTTTATGCACCATACCCAGTGCTCCATGCAATATGAACCCTCCTCATTTTTAGATGGAAATTTGAATGTATACATTCCTAGACTGTACATCACCTGGAGAAGTCAGGAAACTGAAAGCATCATGGTGTAGATGAACCATATATTTCATATGAGACAGAAAGACCAAAAATGAGCACTGGTTCTGGGCAGACAAGTAAGGAAGGCCATGGATAAAGAGTTTGAACATTATTCTGGGAACCTATAAAAGATTTAAGCAGAGTGAAACTGAAAGGGAGACCAGTTAAGAGATTTTTTCAGTAATCCAAATAAGTGATTACTGTGAGAGTCTTAATGACAGCATTGGCAGGAAACAAGAGACAAGTGGCAAGGCATAAAAGGAATTTGAGAGTAAAATTCCTAAGAATGAAAATCACCTAATGTGGGGACTAGAGAACATTATAGACCATGGAGGCCAGGTTTCTGGGTTTGTTGATTTCCATCTTTCTAATACCTTGCCCACGCTTAGTACATAATTGGTGCCAGGGAAGTGTTGGTTTAAATGTACAAAAACTAATTATATGACATTATTGATTTGCTGAGAAATTTTTCCTAGTACCTCTCCTGAGTTCAAATGCAACCACTGTAGATAGTTTCTATACAAATGAGCAGATGCTCACCTCAAATGTTTAGCTCTTTACTTCCCTGAGGACTTATTCTAGGGCACCCGGCTCTTGATGGACTCACATTCGGAGGAGCTAAGAAATGCCAGGGGTTAATCAACTGCATGGATATCCCTCCACCGTGACAAGTGTGCCCAACTCCCTATTTCTTATTGGGACAGATGTGAAATCTATTCTACACAGGACCGGAGAGTTTCCACAGTGGGACTGAGTTCCAGTTGCCCAAAGCAGTAATCCCTTCTTAACTCACCCCTGACTTTCTCCCTTTCCTATCTCAGTTTCCTGACTTTCTTGCTACTACTTCCTGGGCTCTCTTCTCAAATAATCCACAATGTCTTGCCCGAGTTCCGCCTCTGGGTACTAAAATTTAATACAGGAGGGAGGTGATTAAGTAGACTTTGAGAGAAAATTGGAATCCGCTTTTCATCACAATAACAGACAAATATTAACACAATAATATAAATTCCAACAGGTTCTTAAAATGATGGGTTTGCATTTTTTTTTCAAAAAAGCTAGAGCAAAGAAAAATAAATCCACTTGAGAGTTGCCACATGAGATAGAATAATCTTTCTCAAATAATAAACAGAGAACATAAATTATACTGTTACCACACAAAGAAGAAAGACTTTTGAAAATAATTTCACTCTCCTAATACATTACCCTCAACTATCTCAGGTCTGTCTCTCCTTTGATCCAAGTGATCTCTTGGCAGCCTTGCTCCAGGTGGTGTTATTAAGCTCAAAGCCAGGGTACAAAGTAGAAATCCAAAGTCTGTTAAATTTGCTTAGCAGCTCAGGGATTTTCTTTCCTTGTCCAGTTTTCATCTTTCTCAAAAGTAAATGGATTTCACTTTGGACCAGTTGGTATCCAGATATTAAATTTAACTTCAACAAATTCTTAGGATTTTTGACAAGATGTAGACTCACAGCCCTCTTCAAGGTTAAAGAAATCAGTTGCTCAGAAGACTAGTCACAATGATCAAGCACATATTGTATTTCTGAAATGCTGTGCTTGGTTCTTTCTTAGAAGCCGTAAGGAGTAATACATGAAAACGATGCAAATCGAATATATGGC
>CM053612.1:84543527-84554912 GCA_028646535.1 Procyon lotor | reverse complement strand
CGCGCGCGCGCGTGCGCGCTCGCGACAACTATATGAGGTGACAGGTGTGCTAATTAGCTTGACTGTGATAATTATTTTATACTGTATATCACATTATATTCCTAAAAAAATTCACGTTCTACAGCAAAAATAGCTACAATTTTGATTTGTCAATCATACCTCAATGTAACAGGAAAATAAATATTTTAAAATATTTTAAAAATATTTTTTTTTTTTTAAATAGAGGGCCTGGCTTCAATTAAGACATCATCAATGATGTAGAATCTCTGAATATGCAGTGCTCAAAGTTACAGTAAGTATAAGTGCTTAAAATATATAAAAGTTCTTTATAAATTATCTATCCATCACCATTTGTTTAAAATAGTACTATTTCGGGGCGCCTGGGTGGCTCAGTCGTTAAGCGGCTGCCTTCGGCCCAGGTCAGATCCCAGGGTCCTGGGATGGAGCCCCGCATCGGGCTCTCTGCTCTTCGGGAAGCCTGCTTCTCCTGCTACCGTTCCCTCTGCTTGTGTTCCCTCTCTCGCTGTGTTTCTCTCTGTCAAATAAATAAAATCTTTAAAAAATAAATAAATAAATAAATAAAAAAAATAGTACTATTTGTAGGTTCTTGAATCCAGGCTTAGGTATTTGAATGAATCCTCTATGCAGTGAAGTTCTGGTAAAATGTTTTAAGAGTGGTACAAAGATCATTGAATTGGTGTTCTTTTAGAAAGAGAAATATAGGAGGAGCATATAAAATGAACAGTTCTTCAAACAGAGAGATTAGAGACAGCAGAAAATTATGTTTTGTAATTCTTTTTGTATTAGGTAAGAAAGCCCTTAACTAAGATCCTAAGGGTGGGCGAGAAGGAGAAGAAATCCAAATGTTCCTATAGAGGAAGGAACGAAATGATTTCAGAATTATTTAGCTAAAAAAGATGAAGGAAAAGGGAAAATGGAAGCAGCTCCATGTTTGGTAAGTGGCTGAATAATGCCGCCTTTGATTAAAACAGGAGGTTGGGATGGGAAATACACTTCAGACCAAGGCATGCATTTACCTCCTTTACACATTTTGCCTAAAAGTTTTCCACTTGTCTGCTGTTCTGAATATTGTAGTGGGCAAGCAAGGCAGATTGGCCCAAGATGGGCCATTCAACATGAGCGTTATTTTGAGTTAAAAGCCATCAAGACCCAGCAGATTCAGAAAAGGCTCTGTACCTCCCACTGAACACCCAGCCTATACCAAGAAAAGAACTACTGAGGGAGATCCCTCTTTATCTAAGAAACCTATCTGCCTAATAGGGCAAACTTCTTTTTCCACACATCTCATCTTTCTGCTAATGGTCTCCCTTTGTATTCTCCCTTTTTCTCCCCTTTATATTCTCTGACTCTTACCCCTCTCCTGGGCTCACATAAACACCTTGTTGCCTAATATTCTTTGGAATTTCCATGTCTGTGTGGATTACTCATATGTACACTATTAAATTTAACTTTCTCCTTCTAATCTTCTCATGTCAATTTGCTTCTTAGTATAGCTACAAGGACCTGAGGAGCAGAGGAAATTCTTCCTCCCCCAAAGGTATTAAGGATTTTAGCTTTGTTAGATAGAAAATGGTTGATTATGGAATAATATTATGATTTATAAATCCCTTCTTTCATAAATGACCTCTACAAAATTAATGTCTATTCATTGTCACTATTTTTAATACTGTAATTGAGATAGCGAAAGTGAAGGAACTCCTTGAAGAATTGCTTTTTTTTTTTGGCTCCTTTTCTAGCTTCTATTCTTGCTAGGATCTGTAGCCCTGTCTTACACAATTTATATTACAAATAATTAATGTCTTACTTAGAAGGGTCAAGATGTTAATGATTTCCTTGGACTCTTCTAGCGCACAAGAGAATTTCTAAGGAATGACCAGGCTAGGCTGTCATGTGGGTATTCCAGACCACTGAATCTAGACATCTTGACACCAAGAACCCCTGGCTCCAGGGAATAAGCAACACGGAGGACACTTGGACACTTGTCCTCGCTTTGAACAGTTTCTGGACGCCTGAGAGGACAGGCACACCAGACGACAATCCTCAATAAAAACCCCAAACTCTAAAAAAAGATAAGGCTCACTCTTCTTTCTAAGTCTCCCAGATGCTCTGTTTGTATCTGCACTTTCTACCTTCAATCTCTGCTCTCACTTCCTGCTAGCTCAAGTTTGATTTCTACCCTGTGCTAGAGCCAAAGACCCTCTTAGGTGGTCCTGAGGGATTCCCTCTTGGTCCTGGGACTTGGCCTGCCTACATCATAACTGAAAACACATTGCACATACATATCTGTTATGAAAATTTTTTTTGTAATTTCAATTTATAAACATCATTTAACTTTAAGATCCCTATGAATCAAGCTTAAAAAAGCACTTTTTGTTAAAGTCAAAGTCACAATTCCAAATGAGACAAAAAAGACTAAGCATCATTGTTACATATTATATGTATTAAAATACATTTTAGAACCAAACTTTCGTATCTTATTACAACGGACATTTCTTTTATTATCTAGCTTTCTATCAAATTCTGATAAAGCTAATACTACAATTGTATTAACACATTAAAATTTGGAACAAAAACTTAAAAGATGAGCTTTTAGTATGTTTCACCAATTATTTCATTTCCTAAAAACAAACAAATAAACCAAACCAAACAAAACCTTCACCATTTTATCCCTAGGAATATATGCTCTTAGCTTTACTAAACTTACATCATTCGACGACAGAGAGAGGTCCTTTTTAAAAAAGTTAATTTATTGTTCTTTTGATATACTTACCTTCTTTAAATATTAACAACTATCCACAGATAGTCAATCCAAAAGTAACAAATTTATAATTGTACTGAACTTTTGTTGATTGAAATATGTGGGGTGTGAGTGTGGGGGGTTAGTATGAATCACTGTAACTATTTTAAACACTGAAAAGAGGTCAGAATTTTGAATTGAATCTTAATGAATTTGTATTTACATGGGAAATAAATTCTAACTAAAACATTCAGTTAAATGTGACTATTGCTATCTTTTTAGTAACATCTAATTAATTGGAGACAACTATGTAATGTATGACTACATTTCCCATGGCTCATAATTGTGTTCTCCATTGAAAAGACAAGTCACAGATCTATTAGAATTATTTTGTTACATACTGGGTCAAGGACGGTTAGGAAACATAATTTAAACAATTAGAAGATATGCAAAAGTAATCTGATATTATTTCATGAAAGTAGCAAATTGCTCCTGATAATGTCATCACCAGTACTTTGATTCAAGATGATATACTTGTAGTACACAACACTGTAAAATATTACAAGGAAACTTTTCGTAAGAAATTCCTAAGTGAGTTAAATATGTTTCATGTATTGTCACAGTTGCTAGAGCCAATAATTTAATTTTTTTTCAAAGGCATCTTTTAAAAATTAACATTCTTCTCTTTGGTCCTCCACCAACTATAAATAGCCTAAATGATAAGCTCCAATATACTGGGGCACTGGAATAAAGAAGAAATGACAAAAAAAAAAAAAAACTTTAATAATGGAATTATTGTGTAAAAAAATGGCCTCTATATTGATGTCATCACAAAAGTATAACACAGTAATGCACAGAATTAAACTGTGATGAATAATACAAATACATTGAAAAATTTGGGCCTGCTGTTAATTCCTCTGTAGTAATTTCAAACACAAAAGCTTTAGTTTGGAAACTATTGGTTTAGAAACTACAGGCTAGATTGTTGACTGTTTCCAAAGTACAATTTTACTAAAATCATTCACTGATTAAATTCTTTTTTTTTAAAGTATTTATTTATATATTTGACAGAGAGAGTGATCATAAGCAGGCAGAGAGGCAGACAGAGAAAGGGGGAAGCAGGCTCCCTGCTGAGCAGAGACATGGGGCCTTGATCCCAGGACCCTGAGATCATGACCTGAGCCCAAGACAGAGGCCCCAACTCACTGAGCCACCCAGGCGCCCTCATCATTAAATTCTTAATGATGTGAACAAGCCAACAACTTTTTTTAAAGATTTATTTATTTGACAGAGAGAGAGAGAGAGAGAGAGAGATCACAAGTAGGGAGAGAGGCAGGAAGAGGGAGAAGGAGAAGCAGGCTCCCTGCTGAGCAGCAAGCCCGATGTAGGGCTCGATCCCAGGACCCCAGGATCATGACCTGAGCTGAAGGCAGCCACTTAATCGACTGAGCCACCCAGGCGCCCCAAGCCAACAATTTATTAGTTTTACTTCAACACATAGTTCAAGTGAAATAATAAGGTCAGTTTAAGAGGTGCCTAAAATTCACAACCTGATAAAAAGTATATTCGTTACTAAAAGTAGCACTACCATTTAAGTTCAAAATCACTCCAGATCCTTGGTATTAAATCTACTTATAACTAAGGTTTTATTTTTAATGATCTATGATAATTTTTGCCCTAAAATTAGCAGACGATATATATTTCAAAAACGGCCCATGGATATGAGATTATTCTGACTTTGGTTTGTTTTGTGCCTCTTACATTGATCTCCAGATCATACTGTGATGTTTAATCATTAAGGCAATAACCCAGAAAAATCAATGTAGAATTTAGTATTTGCTATGGTTTGCTCTGAAGAAACAAGGGAATTCAACTGTTTCTAATTATTGTTTTTAATTATAAACCTCTTCCTTTAACATTTTTTGTTTTAGGAGTGGGTTCACAAGAAATATTCACTAGGTAATAATGTAAGACCAAGTAAAGATAATCAACACAGTTTATAAGGATCAAACCAAATGTAAAGAGTTGAATAGTAATTCCCCCAAAATTTATATCCTCTCGGAAATTCAGAATGTAATCTTATTGAGAAATAGGATCTTAGCAGATATAATTAAGGATCTCAAGATGAAATCATCTTGGATTTAGAGGGGAACCTAAATACAATGACGGATGTTCTCCAAAAAGAAAGAATAGGGAGATCTGGGCACAAAGAGACACACAGACTAAGAGGACAGAGACACATAAAGAGAAGGCGGCCATGTGAAGTTCAAAGCAAAGATTGGAATTATGCTTCTATAAGCCAAGGAATGCCAGTAGCAATCCGTAAATTCAAAGAGGCAGAGGAGGAATCTAACGATATGGCCCACAGATGACTAAACTTCTATACTTCACAACTGTGAGGAAATACATTTCTGTTGTTTGCAGCGACAAAATCTGTAGTACTTCACTGAAGCAGCCCTTGGAAACTAATACAAACATAAGGGTACTTTTGCAGTTATAAGAGATCTAGTTGCCTGTGAATGGAATTGAATTCCTAAAGAATTTTCTTCCAAACTGTCTCTTAATTATCCATTTTTGAAAATTAATAAAAATGATTATAAAATAAAATGATTGGCAATAGTTTGCCAAGTAGTTTGTCAAAATTAGAGTAAAAATATAAAGTTGGTTATATTTTACTAAAGTTCTACTGTTGTTTTTTTTTTTTTTTTTTGTGAGTTTCACTGCTTCTGAGAATCTTTAAGAGTCAGATTTAAAGAACATTTATTCTGTGAATTTTCCAAAGACACACGGTATTCTTTATTTTTTCCTTTCAAGCTCATAAAACAAACCAACTATATGATTATGTTGGGGAGGAGGAATTGCCACTGCCCTTGAGGCTCCATCAAGCAGGAAGTTAAGGGACAAGTAAAATGCTTTTCCTGAATCTGATGGGATTTGATTGTTTTAACTCAAAATAATGTTCATGACAAAGTGGCTCATCTTGGGACAGGCTGTTTTGGCCCATACAATTGTTAACCGACAGATAAGGGAAATTGAGAAGCAGAAATCAATAAGCCTATCAATGCCATGATCACATTGCTCTACATTTTATGATTATTCTTGGTAAGACAAAGTTTAGATACAAATCTAAGCATACATTATAATTGAGGATTGATGAAAATGTAGTTAGAGCTTATGTAAATCATAAAAATAGGAAGAAAACATTAATTCCAGTTCTTTGTTAACTTCTTGCAGAAAATTAAACCTTTAGATTTTTCTACTCTTACTCTACTCTTATTTACTTATTTACTGACTGACTGACTTAAATTCAAGTAGCCAACGTATAGTAGTACATCATTAGTTTTTGGGGTAATGTTCACATTTAAACAAGAAAGCTATAGGACTTTCACTCTGTCTAATAGAATGTGTATAGCTAAAAATAGACCATTTTAGTCTATGATTTAGGAGTCTTGAACAACTTCAGTATGGAAAAGTGACAGAGGACTAAAGAATGGGGGCCTGGTGGAGGGTGACATAATTGAAATCTACACATGAACATACATATTTTAACTTTTAAATGTCTCATCCTCAGCATCTGCATCACAACAGTCCTGGTGCCACGATCTACCACTGCTAGCCCAGCAATGTATGGCCTGTCAGCCGGGGCACTGAATCACCTGTCCAAGATCATTCCCCAGTTGCCATTAGCTGAGTTAATAGTTAAGGCCCATATTTGTTAGTTCTTAATCCATAGTGCTTTGACTGTAACATTTTCATTACAAAGGAAAAAAAATCTGTGAAAATTCGATGGAAAAACAGTATGCTAGCCAATGTAAAAGGGCTGGACAGTAACTTTGAGCACAAATTAAGATTCTGATAGTATTTAGGTGGGTTTACAAAGTTTCAAGTAAACATACGTTTTGCTGTTTTAGCCTACCAGATGTAAAGAAACCAACAAAACAATACAGCCTTTAAAAAAATAAAGATAAAACATGATTTTAAGACACCTTTTATGAACTAAAATTGATGATGCCATTTGCTTTTATGATGCTCAATTACTGATATAAAGAGTGGATATAATAATACCAATAACCACTCATACTTACCATTTATATATTTTCAAGAACTTAAGTTTCAGCACAACTCTTTGTAGTAAGGTAAAATATTCTCCCATCATACAGAAAAGGAAATCGAAGAAAGCACAGATTAATTAAAGAAGTTTCCTTAGCTCACAGCTGATAAATGTCACTCGTATATTCAAATACAGATTGCCAATAGAGGTTTCCCGGGCTTTGGAGCAATATGAAACAGTAAAACCTTGACATATAACATCTATTTTATAGTTAAAGAATTCTGCAATTCTTTCATTCATTAATATACTTGTTGACTCCATTTTTATATGATATTAGGAATTAAAAGATAAATAATGGAATATTTATCATTGCAAAGTCATCTCTAAGCTTAAAGTGACAACATTCAGTATTTAATAGAACAAACAATTTTTCATATCACTTTTAAGGAAAACATTTTAGATATTTTTCTTTGTAACTACTATAGCAAGGCACTATAGTGACTGCCATTAATTTTGAAACTATTATTTTGAATATTACCTCTTTTTAAAAAAATATATTTATTTATTTGTTGGAGAGAGAACACAAGCAAGGGGAGAGGCAGGCAGAGGGAGAGCAAGAAGTAGACTCCCTGTAGAGCAAGAAGCCCGATGTGGGGCTCGATCGTAGGACCCTGCGATCATAACCTGAGACAAAGGCAGACACTTAACTGACTGAGCCACTGGGTACCTTTAAGGTAGGAATAAGTGATGGAACCACCATATCAAAAACAAAAATGAAATAAACCAAAAACCCAATTTTGGAAAATTTTTATGACTTTTGACTGTGAGGAGACACTTTATTCATACTAATGGAATGCTCTTAAAAGAACTTAGAAGTTTTTGTCAAAGAGCTGTAAACTTTGGGGCGCCTGGGTGGCTCAGCAGGTTAAGTGTCAAACTCTTGATTTCAGCTCAGGTCATGATCTCAGGGTCATAAAACCAATCCTCATGTCCGGCTCCCCGCTCAGCCCTATTCTGATTCTCTCCCTCCTCTCCCTCCCCTTGTGCTCACTTGTTTGTGTGCTCTCCCTCTCTCTCTCCTGCCCCCTACCACCTCGAGAGATAGATAGATAGATAGATAGATAGATCATTTTTTAAAAGAACTGTAAACTTCTGGGAAATAATACACGAACATTTATATGCAGGAATACAACAGAGGAATTTGTACACAGTTAGGATAAATAATTTTTCCATGAACCTTAAGAAAGGCTGAAGCCCATATTCTGGAAGCCTCTTTAATTTTCAAAAAGCTCTCTTTAAATATTCTTGGCTTCCCTTGCTTGATTCAGGTCTGTAGGAAGGCTATACTCCAAGTCAATTACATAACAACATAAAGGAGGTCAGTTGTGTATTGTGTAAACCAGGTGCATAATTAAGTCTATGCCTTTGTTCTACTGTTTTGATCTTTCATGTCTTATATAGACCCCACAAGACTGTGCAATATCTGCCCATTAGTCCCTGAAATCTGTCTTGCCATTTAATGAACCTTCTCATCTTCTCAGTGTTGTCTTTGTATTTGATGAAAACATTTATGACACCTAAGTAAACATCACGTTATTCTGAACCACTAACCCCCTCTACTCACAAATACACAGATACACACACATAATGAAACAAAAAATAACTGAGAGTTTTTTTCAGTTTTTTTTCCCCAGAAATTCTTCCTAATTTTGTGTTGGAGGAAATTCTGCAAAAAGCAAAGCTTCTTTAAAAGAATTTCATTTAATGTCATCTGAAATCCACTGGCACTCACCCACTAGAAAGCTCACAGTTTCTCAGGAATAATGGCTGTAGCTGATTATTTGATTATACTTAAGAAAGAATTTAAACAGAGTTTGTTATGAAAGGCCATTGACTCAGAGAAGATCTGCTCTTTGTCCTTGTGTTCCGAAGGAGAACTAGCAGTCGCAATTTAATTAAAATGAATAAGGTAGCAGTTAGAGATAAGTAACAGAGAGACTCACATTAAAATGAATTGAAGGTATCAAATATCTATAAGCAAAAAGGTATTAAAGTTTTTATCCCAATGACCAGGGCATGCTACATCCAAATATCCAAAACACCCAAAATACATGTCTTGAACAATCTCTTTTGCTGTTGTGCTGTATTTTAGTAATAACTGCATTTAAATTCAGGATAATGTTTTGTTAATCTATCAAAATGTATTAAATATACAGTACATTATGTGTCATTTTCATCAATGAATTTGATGTACATAGTCAAAATATTTCAATGTCTTAAATTTATTTCATCTAATTTTAAAATAGTCTCCCTAATATCATACAGCCAGGAATAACCCCTCAATAAATATTGGCTGAGCAAGGACAACAAATTTTATGAAAGAAGGCTGCCCTCTATTCAGAATCCACAGCCACCCTCTCTCTCTCTCTCTCTCTCACACACACACAATATGACAAAATTAAAAAGAGAAAGAAAACAGCACAAAAATGCTAAGGCCCACCTATAAGATCAACAACAACAAAACGAGACTTGTTTTTGCTTTCCTATAAGGGGAAGACTAAGGTGAGGAGTAAAAAGGGAAAAAACAAAAACAAAAACAAAAACCTGCAGCAGCCAAGACTCAAATCACAAGGGTTTTATAAACCAAAGCCAACAATGTGAACTGTTCTTGGAAGCAAATGTACAGTCATAGCCAGTCTTGGAGCATGGATATCACATGCAACATATGGCAGATTTGTTCAAGCATATGGTATAGCTATTTACACTTGTGGAAACTTCCTTCTCGCCCCTCCATCCTCTTCTATGGGAGGCTGTGTTTCTGGGGTTAACAAAGCATAGGAATCTAATATAGAATATGAGAGACTTGTAAGTTCAAACCAAACTAGAAAGTATAGGTTAAGATGTGGTTCTACGCACCATAGGAAAGATCAAGTAGCTACAATGTTTGGAGGCTAGAGCATTACAGACTGAACAAAATCCTAATATGTTACCTTTGGTAAATAGCATTCAGTACATTTCTACTGTATTTTCAGAACCCTTGGAATAGGTTCCCTTTATTTTTTTTTATTTTTTAAAGATTTTATTTATTTGATAGAGAGAAACACAGCGAGAGAGGGAACACAAGCAGAGGGAATGGTAGCGGGAGAAGCAGGCTCCCTGCCAGGCAGAGAGCCTGATGTGGGGCTCGATCCCAGGACCCTGGGATCTGACCTGGGCCGAAGGCGGATGCTTAACGACTGAGCCACCCAGGCGCCCCAATAGGTTCCCTTTAAACCAGGGGTTAATCTGGGGTTCACAGAAACACAAGGGCTCTATGGATAGAATTCAGGGGGTCTCTGAACTCAGATGGAAAAAATATTTTCAGTAGGTTTAACTGCAATTGATCTCTTCCCTTCATCATGATTAAATAATAAACAACAGTGGTATTAGCAGTAACTATGATTTTTTGGCCAATAGAAGCCAATACATTATACTTGTTGCAGGTCTCTTAAAGTATCTATTACTGTTATGACTTAAAAATTGCTATAGTTATTAGATTTAGCAAAAAATATTGTTATTAAAACATTAATAAAGACATTCATGTATTCATAACACAAATTTAATATTTTGGTGAATGCATTTTAAGTGGTACCACTATCATCCTCTTCATTTAATTCTACCTATTTAATAATGTTATTCTGAGAGAGCACATATGCAATTCACCAGAGTTCCAAGAAATTTGTGACTTTTCAAAGGTTAAGGACACCTATTTTAAATATCTCCAAAAACTCTCAGGGTTCTCAAATGGTGGTGGGCAATGGCAACAAGACCCTAGATATGATCCTTAAAACAAGATTTTGCTTAATCTGAAATGAAAATTCTGACAATTATTTGAAATAATAATACTATGAATGATATATTAGTGATCCAAGCTTTGTCACTGTCTGAAATTTTCATGTTTCCAGGCAAGTCAGAAACTTGGAAAGTGCTTACAAGTGATAGTCTCATTGTGTGAGAGAATGTAGAAAAGGGTAAAGTTATATGTGTGCCACTAAAATTCTAAGTAGGAAGATTTTTTTTTTTCAGTTTATTTTTTATTTTTTTTAAAGATTTTATTTATTTGACAGAGAGAAACACAGCGAGAGAGGGAACAAAAGCAGAGGGAATGGTAGCGGGAGAAGCAGGCTTCCTGCCGGGCAGGGAGCCGGATGTGGGGCTCGATTCCAGGACTCTGGGATCATGACCTGAGCCGAAGGCAGATGCTTAACCACTGAGCCACCCAGGAGCCCCGGGAAGATTTTTTTTTTTTAAAGATTTATATTTATTTATTTGAGACAGAGAGAGAGAGAGAGCGCGCATGAGAGGGGAGAGGTCAGAGGGAGAAGCAGGCTCCCTGTGGAGCAAGGAGCCCGATGTGGGACTCGATCCCGGGACTCCAGGATCATGACCTGAGCTGAAGGCAGTTGTTTAACCAACTGAGCCACCCAGGCACCTGGGAAGATTTTTTTTAATTAACATATAATGTATTATTTGTTTCAGGGGTACAGGTCTGTGATTCATCAGGCTTACACAATTCATAGCACTCACCATAGCACAT
>CM053612.1:84494932-84543427 GCA_028646535.1 Procyon lotor | reverse complement strand
TGTCTTTTTGATGGCAGTATAGTATTCCGTTGTATGTGTATATACACCACTTCTTTATCCATTCATCTATTGATGGGCATCTAGGCTCTTTCCATAGTTTGGCTATTGTGGGCATTGCTGCTATAAACATTGGGGTGCATGTGCCCTTTCGGATCACCACATTTCTATCTTTAGGGTAAAGACCTAGTAGTGCAATTGCTGGGTTGTAGGGTAGCTCTATTTTCAACTTTTTGAGGAACCTCCATTCCGTTTTCCAGAGTGGTAGAATCAGCTTGCATTCTAAGTGGGAAGATTTTTATAAAACCGTGAGCACACACCCAGTGGACCCATGCATACCTATAAGAACGCAAACACACATTCATGTCAAAGAATTTCAATCCCCCATTCATCCAAATGTGAGTATCTGCCCATCTTCATAGGAATCATTTCTGGATCAATCCCTAAGGCAAACTTTCATTTGTTCTTATTACCACACATCTTTGACAGTTTAAACTATAAAATTGACATTCTAATCTTGAACCTCCATACATTAAGTTGACCCTTGAATTTTAAAATTCTACACTTAAAATTGACATTTTATTCTACTGAGCTAACCTTTTACATTGTTATGAAAATGCCAATTGACTTTCAGTGTTGTTGACTTTTTATTTACTTCATTGCATAGGATACTTGAGGAAGCTGTGGGTTTTTTTTGTTTGTTTTTGTGTGTGTGTTTTTGCCAAAGGGTTTTAGCAAATTCTTTTTCAGTAAATGTGTTTATTTTATATCAGTGACCAGTGGAGTTAATAGCACTCAGAGGGAATTGTAGTTGTGTTCTGTATGGGCATAGGGCTCAGAAGAATTTATCAAAGTTTCAGAACAAAGTCACAAAGAAACCAGCTAAACAAGATTATTTTTATTGTTGTTGTCTTACTCTAGGTTCACTGGAGAAAAGAGCCTGGGGTGCAAGTTTCCCGGGGATTTTGAAAGGCAAGAGTACAAGAAAAGTGATACAGGGAAGAGGGAGGGCCAGTGTGGAGGATATCAAATGCCAATCTAAAGGCAAAGACCAAGAGACCACAGAAAGCGTTCAGCAGGCAATAAGCTGCATATATGAAAATTGGGGTCAAGACTATCAAGGCACCCGTGATATGATGGGTCAGGAGCCAAAGTTCAGAGGTGAGAGAACCTAGCAGGTAAGTATAACACAGCTTCAACAAGTTCTAAAATCCAAACTATAACAAATGTAAATAAAATCATAGATTAATATACTATAGTTTAATGAAAATCAAATATTAAGAGAAAATCTTGAGGAAGGCAGATGAAATGATACATTACCTTCAAATAAACACTAAGACTTAAGAGTTGGTTTTTCAATGGAAGATGCAAAAACCATGAAACAACAGGAAGTCATTTTTAAAGTACAAATAACTACTAATCTAGAAATCCAACCATTTAAAATTTTTTACATAATGAATATGAAATTTAGATTTTTTTAAATGAAAGAGCTTATAACCAGCAGTAGCACACTATAATATATGCAAAGGAACTTCTTCAGGCAGAAGGAAAAATACCCCAAGTAGAAGCATTTGTTCCTGGAAATGCAGGAACAAAGGAAGATAACTACACAAGGTTAATAGGTATTGTTATATCAATTAATAGAGAATATTATACACAATGTTTATTGTGTGTCCTCGCATTAAATATGTGTAAAATTAAAATATATAACAATATCGCAAACAATAAGATGGCAGTAAAAATATGTTCAAACTTTCTAATATTGTCTGGGAAGTTTAAAATTACTAAATTATAGTCAACTGTAATAAGCCACCAAAAGAAAAGTAAAGAAATAACTAATGACCTAAAAGGAAGGGTCACTTGAATTAAAACAAAACAAACAAACTTTGATCATTCCAAATGTGGGTAAAAAGGAGGGGGAAAAAAATCCCTCTGATAACACTAATGAAGAAAGTTTTTTTTTTTTTTAAGATTTTATTTATTTACTTGACAGAGAGAGATCACAAGTAGGCAGAGAGGCAGGCAGAGATAGAGGAGGAAGCAGGCTCCCCGCTGAGCAGAGAGCCTAATGTGGGGTCCATCCCAGGACCCTGTGATCATGACCTGAGCCGAAGGCAGAGGCTTTAACCCACTGAGCCACCCAGGCAGCCCTCATGAAGAAAGTTTTAGGAATAATTTCTTATGTCTAAATTCAGCCATACCAACAGAATGAGAACACAAGCCATGGACTGGGAGAAAATATTTGCAAAAGACATATCTGTTATCCAAAGACAGTACTGCTATTCAAAATGCATACACACAAAATTCTTGGAAGTCAACAATAAGAAAACACACAACAGGATTAATAAATGGGCCAGCCAAAGACCTAAACAGACATCTTAGCAAAGAAAATATCCTAATACCCATATAAGCCTATAAAAAGATGATTCACACCGTATGTCATCTGGAAAGTGCAAATTAAAACAACAGTATGATACCACCATGCACCTATTAGAATGGCCAAAATCCAGATCACTGACAACTCAAAATGCTGGCAAGGAAGAGGAACAACAGGAACACTCCTTCGTTGATGGTGGGAATGCAAAATGGTACAGCCAATTTGGAAGACAGCTTGGCAGTTTCTTACAAAATGAAACAATGACTCCTTGGTATTTACCCAAAACAACTGAGAGTTTTATCTACACAAACACCTGCACATGGATGTTTATAGCAGCTTTATTAGTAATTTCCAGTGTTAGAAGCAATCAAGATGTCCTTCAAAAGGTGACAAATAAACTGTGATACATCCAGACAATGAAATATTATGCAGTGCCAAAAAGAAATGAGCTATCACGCCATGACAAGACATGGAGGAACATTAAATGCACATCATTAAGTCAAAGAAGCCAATCTGAAAAAAAGTACCTAGTTCATAATTTCAATTATATGACATTCTGGAAAAGGCAAAACTAAAGAGACAGTAAAAAGATAAGTAGTTGCCAGGGGGAAATATTTGTCCGAATACACAGAATGTACAATACTAAAAGAAAGCGGTAATGTAAACTATGAACTTTGCATGATAATGATACATCACTGTGGGTTCATCCTTGGCAAAAACTACCATTCTGGGTGGGGTACCTGGCTGGCTGAGTCCGTAGAGGGTGCAACTCTTGATCCCGGGGTCATGAATTCAAACTCCATTTTGGGTGTAGAGATTACTTAAACATAAAAATCTTTAAAAACAAAACAACGCTACCATTCTAGTGAGTGATGTTGATAATGAGGAAGGCTATGCATGTGTTGAGGCAGGGGTTTTAAGGAAAATCTCAATGCCAATCCCTTAATTTTGCTCTAAACATAAAACTGCTATAAAAAAATAAGTCTTGGGGCGTATGGGTGGCTCTGCTTTGGGCTCAGGTCATGATCTCAGGGTCCCGGGATCGAGCCCCGCATCAGGCTCTCTGCTCAGCAGGGAGCCTGCTTCACTCTCTGTCTGCCTACGTCTCTGCCTACTTGTAATCTCTCTCTCTCTGTCAAATGAATAAATGAAATCTTTTAAAAATAAATAAATAAAAATAAATAAAAGTCTTAATTCTTTTTTATTATGTAAGGTCTACGTGTAGCACAGGGCATGAACCCATGACCCCAAGATCAGGTGTCAAATGCTCTACTGAATGAGCTAGCCAGGTGTCCCAAATCTTAATTTTTAAAAAAATTATACAAAAATTGGAAGTAAACAAGACTGACTACTAAACATTGTCCAAAAGACAGTCGATGTAACAATTATAACAATATTTAGGTCAAACAAAGTAGACTTCAAGGCAAGGCTCTACTACTAGAGGCAAAGAGAGACTTAATAGCTCAAATTTAGCAGATATCTGTATCTATCTGTTTATAACTATCTATCTATCTATCTATCTATCTATCTATCTATCTATCTATCTAGAATGATGAAGGAGCAGAAAGCTAGCTAGCTGAGGACAAAGCACAAACTGACACCCTGCAAACCCCCTGACCCCGTATGATGTGTGTGACATTCATCCAGGAACCTCCCAACTGTATTGATGGTAATGCCTTGCTAGAGGGAAAAACAAACTTAACTTGACAATGGCAAGGCCTCCAGTATCCTGTGAGTTCTTTTGAAAATCTCCCTTCCCCTTACATCCCCCCAACCCCATAGTATATAATCAATTGCTCCTTACAACCCCAGTGCAGCAGCTCTTTCTGCCCACAGATCCTGTACCCATGCTTTAAATAAAACCACCTTTTGCACCAAAGATGTCTCAAGAATTCTTTCTTAGCCAACGGCTCAGGTCCTCACCCCAACACACCTCACCTAGATTAAAAAAAACCACATCATATGGCAGCCAACAAGGGAGATTTTATATATATATAAATATATATATTTTTTATATATTATATATTTTTATATATTTATATATTATAATATATATTATATATAAAATATATTATATTTATATATACTAATATAATATATATTTATATATATTTATATATATAAAATATACAATATTTTGTATATTATATATATAATTATATATATTATTAATATGATATATAATATATAATATATATAATATAATATATAATATAATATATATTAATATAAATATATATAATTTTATATATATAAAATATACAATATATAAATATATTATATATTTTATATATATATAATTTTATTTATATATATATATAATATATTTTATATATTATATATATATATATATATAAAATCTCAACTCCGAGAATATTATTTGAGGCACTCTTGGAACATAAACCCAAACTGACCAGATTCTGGGTCATAAAGCAAACCTCAAAAATTTTGAAAGAACTGAAAAAGTTTGAATATTCTCTCTGACCAAAGCAGAATAAAACCATTAAAGAAAACAAATGTTTATAAATTAGGCAATATACTGCTAAATAGTCTTAAGAGCTTTATACAGATATTTTATAAAGTTCAATGCCTGATAGTAATATCTCTTATCAAATGAAAAATGGAAGGAAACTTTTTAAGTTTGATAAATACAACAGCGTAAGTAATCCCATGCTTGCCTAATATTAAAATGAAGAGGCTGGAAGAGCTGTGCCATTACTGAAATGGGGAACTCAAGTCCTGGCTGGAGGATGTGGCAGGTAATTGGGCCAATCCCCCAGGACTACCTGGGGTTGAAAATGAATCACCCTGAAGATACTAGAAATCTAAGTCTGTCTAAGGAGAGCGTTTGCATTTATACTGATCTCTGGGGGCAGGAAATAACAGCCAAAGAGTTAACGTGATAATCAGTCCAACGTTGTTGACATTTACACAGACAACCAACTAAAGCTCACTGTAATGCCTCCAGTCAAAGGCAAGGAGAGATTTCAGAGAAAAATAAAAACCCACCTTAAGTAGGAGGGGGAAAAAAAGGAAACCAAGTCATGATAAAGTTGGAAGACAGAATTAATGCTCTGAAGTAGGGGACCTGGTGGTGTAGTCAGTTAAGCATCTGACTCTTGGTTTTAGCTCAGGTCAGGATCTCAGGGTCCTGAGATCAAGCCCCACATGAGGCTCCGCACTCAGCACAGAGTCGGCTTGAGACACACTCTCCCTCTGCCTCCCCCTCCTCCCCCTCAAATAAATAAATAGATCTTGTAAAAGCATATTCTGAAGTAAAGATATAATAAATTAACCTGAATGGCATTTTAAGATAACTGTGCTTAAATTCAAAGAACTTAATTGCCTATTAATAAGTGACTGGAGATCTAAATTATGGTACATTTGTTCAGTGGGACTGTATACTGTGTTTACATGAGGCAGCTCTATAATTCCGTGAAACAGTCTTTAAGATATAGTTTCTGGATAAAAAGACTGGTGCGGAAGAGTGTTTATACTATGCCATCTTTCTTGACAAAGCAACACACAGATACACTCTTAGACATACACACTCATATCTTTGGAAGGAAACATAAGCCACTGTGAACTGTGAACATTTCTATAGAAATGAACTGAGTGGCCAAGTAATAGGAATGGGAGGGAAACCATTTGTACAGGGACTGTGCCCTTTGAATTTCATTTCGTGTTTATGTATCAGGTTGAAAATTTTTTATATCATTGAAAATGAAAATAAAATGTACAACATTGAGAGGATAGTTATAAAACCAAGTAATGGCCGGACAAAATGACAAAACAATTGATTTTAATCTGTGAGTGCCTGTGCTCACATGGGTTTCCCCGAATCATCCTTTAATATTGTTTGGAAGGCTCTGAGAGGCAATATTTTGAACTGGTCACTGCTCAATTGTCCTGGGAACTCTGGAAGCAAGGCTAAGCACTGTACCTTACAAAACCTCAGCTCACCCTAAACACAGTATGTATGGAATGAAGCAAGTTTTAAACCTAACTCCCCCATTTCTCCCTTCATCAAAAAGGTAGCTGATAAACTAGTTTTCTTTTCCCCCATCAATTCTTCTTTGTTTCCAGGGGCCCCCAAGTATCCTAAAAAATCATATTAACAGTATGCATTATTGCAGAAATAATTTCCAAATGCCTGCAAGTTTATACGAAGAGGGCATACTAAAAGAGGTAGGGATTTCATATAGCATATCTCTATGTTCCATGCTAATTCTACAGCCTTCTACTTTTCTTTTTTAAGATTTTATTTATTTATTTGACATAGAGAGATCACAAGCAGGGAGAGAGAGAGACAGGCGGGTGGGGGGGGTGGGGGGGGAAGGCTCCCGACCAAGCAGGTATCCCGATGTGGGGCTCGATCCCAGGACCCTGAGATCATGACCTGAGCTGAAGGCAGAGGCCTAACCCAGTGAGCCACCCAGGCACCCCTACTTTTCTTCCGTTAGCTAAAGAAAGTATCGTCTTTTTCTTGTTGTCCATTCTCTGCCCTATTCCCTCATAATTACTATCTAAAAGATTAAGGATAATTATGAAATAGCTATGGACAAAAAAAAAATTATAAGTGGGCCATCCTCAGGGCAAGTTTGGATCAGGATGGGTTTTGGTAAATGAAAGGAAGGAAGTTCAGATATTAGACCTGCCGCCCACGAACTCCTTTGCTTTCATTTGTGAAATGGTTTCATGAGGCAACAGATCCAAACCTTCCAGACATCAGAGGACCCCTGTGCGCTATTAATGGGAATGTAAGTTGGTATAGCCACAATAGCAAACTAGACGGTGCTTCCTCAAAAAAGTTAAAAACAGGACTGCCATACAATCCTAATCTCACATTTGGCTATTTATCCCAAAGAATTTTACTTTCGATCTCAAAGAGATGTCTGCACTTCCAGTTCACTACAGCATTATTCAATATAGCCAATAGGTGGCAACAACCTAATGTCCATCACTAGATGAAGAGATTCGGAAAATGTGGCACATACCTGCAATGGAATATTACACAACACCTAAAAGAGAAGGAAATCCCACCGATTGCAATAATATGGATGGACCTGGAGGACGTTATGCTAAGTGAGATAAGACAGACAGAGAAGGACAACTACTGCATGATTCCATGAATATGAAGTATCTGAAATAGTCAAACTCCTAAAGACACGGTGGGATGGTGGTTGCCAAGGACTGGGAGGAGGGAGAAATGTCGGAGCTGCTGTTAAACAGAGTGTACACAGTTAACAATACTTTATGATGCCCTTAAAATCTCATTAAGAGGGTAGATTCTCATGCTAGGGTTCATAAGAACAGTTTCTCGGATAATAGAGCCAACAAATGTCAAAAGAAACAAGCAAAATCGTGATGGAAATCGAAAGCTGCATTTGAAATTGCTAAAATCTGAGGCAAAATAGCTCCCTCTCCAAATTGGTGTATTTTCAAATATGAAAGTTCTTTATGTTGAGCCATTAGGAATTTCAAAGTCAAAGCAAAGGTTGGGGTGCTGCTGCACTATAAACCAGAATTTCCTTGAGCAGATTTTTTGGTAGGATTACTCCTACACCCTGCAATTCAAGTGTTAGCAGGGGGCTGACTCCTGAACATTTCTATAGAAATGAACTGAGTGGCCAAAAAGAGAGCGAGAAAAAAGAGCGAGCTTGAGCAGAAAATCCACACATTGTCCCCACCCACAGCCTGTTCTAGTCGATATCAGCTTCAATGTGACACTGCAGTCACTGAAAAAAAAAAGTTTTGACCTCAAATTATTCCTAAATGTAATTATTACTGTTGGAAAAAAGAGTTTTGGTAGTTATTTAATATCAGACATTTCTTGTGAAGGTTTTTTTGATGCAAGGGCATTTTACTTCTTGTTGTTAATTTAAGCCACCACCACCACAACAAAAAAATCTTCATTTTACTAAGTGCTTGTTCTAGGACAAGCACTCGTCTAAATATTCTATATGTGCTCCGCTTCATTAACTTTTAATAATAACCCAAGGGAAGTGCTATTATTAGCATCATTTTATGGATGACAAAACTGATCAGAGAAGTTATGTGACCTGGCCGAACTTACAAAACTAGTAAACCAGGTATTGAATACCAAATTATAATTTTTCTGGAGCAGCCCATAATATTCCCAAATACTTCTTCATGACTATATAGTGTCAATTTTGCCTAATTAGGTAAATTTCATTTGCCAGTGGGATCGAAGTAAGAAGAATGAAGAAATGCTTTTTAAAATACAGACAATACTTTCTGAAACGTATCCTAATCCTTAACTGTATAGATTGGCTTGAGATTTACTTGTTTGTGTATTTACTTGTTGATTTTCTATTGACTCTACAAATACAGAATTCCTATGAAGAGAAAGAACTGTGTGTTCTCCAAAGTATCTCTGTCACTAAATGACAGGAACTACCACATGGTAAAAATGAAATAACTATTTGATGAATGAACGACTTAATGAATAACAGGACAGCATATTTCCTGCTAGTTCCTTAACTCGGATTTTAATTAACACTATACATATCACTTAATACTTTTCCTTCTCACTCTACCGCAGATATTAGTATGCTATGAAAGTAATTTACTTCATAAGCATTTCCTGAATTATTACATTAAATGGTACATGTTTCGAAAAACTGCAGACTCTTCCCTTCGTCTGTTTCTTCCTGCCCTTATCTGCTCCTCCTTTTGCAATTTTCAAAGTGAAGATCAGGAAATTGAGATATTAATGAAAGGCACAAGAGAAGAGAAGGCGATGGGACGCTTGCCAAAAGACTAGTCCTTAAGAAATTGTGAGAAACAAGCAGTAACAGAATAGAACAGAAGAAGGCCGTGGCAGGGCACGGAGACATTTTTAGTGATGGTCAAGGTTAGGCTGCACAGGAAATTGAACAGACGGCGAGGAGACCAACAGAAACGCTCACTAACAATGGGTTTCCCATCTATGGTTGCATATGCCGCTCAGCTCAATTGGACGAGAACTGCTCTGGAGCAGAAGCAGCTGGTCTCCCTCTGATACTCGGCTATTGTAGAACGGGGATCCTTGTCTTGGGATCTCTGAGGTTATCCAGCAGGTCTATTTGTCATATTTTTCTGTTGTCGAATAGCTAGGTGGTTGAGAGGGTAAATGAACAGTCCTTCCAAGCACCCCACTAAGAGACATAAGGGAATTTCTCCCAGGCTGCCAGGCCCCGGTAACACAGGTGTTAAGAATTAATTTCTAGTGAGCGGGAGCCCTACACTGTGGGAGAAAAATTAAACACACACAGACACACACAGACACAGACACACACACACACGCCTGTCAAGTATCAGTAATTAAAGGAAACGAATTCTGCAGACTTCATGATGGCCATCTGGAGTGTCTCTGACCTTTCTCTTTAAGAGTCAGCTGAGGCATAGCTATCAGGCACTTAAAAAACATATTTTCACCATACATTGTTGACCACACAACTGCACTATCAGGCTTTAAAAAACTCATAAGGAGTGCCAAATGTTCTCCTACCTTGCCTAGCAGGAACAGAATTGTAGACAGAAATACCTGATGGGTTTCAAGGTGACATGCAGTTTTCCAATCAAGTCTTCCACAGTGCATTCCGTGCAGGTAGCTAGTCACCGAAGCGATGTAATTAAAGGACTAAAGTGTCGTTTCATTACTTCACCTTTTAGGATCCAATTTATCCAACAGGTTTTTTGTCTTTTTGTTTTTTTAAACCACTAGTTTGAAGCTCAAATCTTTTACAACTCTCAGAACAGATGGCACAGCCATATTAGCAATGACACTATATATACACACCAAGTGAACTGGTGCTATTATCTGGCTAAGTGACTGTCAGCATTTCCATTACAAACCCCAGCTTTCAAGGGTCTATAATTCAGATACTTTAAATAACATCTGGCTGAAACTTGGTGTATAGAAATGATGAGTGTTGAGTAAAAATTAGTATAATTTTGTGAATGTGTAAATACTTCTAGAAGACTCAGCTTGATCAATCGAGTCCTTTTTTTAAGGGCTGCCTTTCACTTATTAGTGTCTTGTGGAGGTCCTAACACATGCCATTCATTTACTCAAGTCAGTCATTCATTCATCAAATATTCCACGTTTACCATGTGTCAGGCCTTGTTCTAAGTGATACTGATATCCGGGAGAACAGAGTTTCCTCTCCCTTGAGTGATTATATATTCATCAGGAAAATAAAATATCAGCAAATAAATATACCAATAAATAAATCTCAAGCCAGTATGCACAGTTAAGGATTAGAATACCTTTTATAAAGTATTCCAGTATTTTATTTTTTAAAGAGTTCATTTATTTGTCAGAGATAGAGGGAGAGCACAAGCAGGGGGAGCGGCAGGCAGAGGGAGAAGCAGACTCCCCGCTGAGCAAGCAGCCCGGTGCAGGGCTCGATCCCAGGACCCTAGGATCATAACATGAGCCGAAGGCAGAGGCTTAACTGACTGAGCCACCCAGGTGCCCCATCAGTATTTCTTTTAAAGATTTTATTTTTTTATTTGACAGAGAGAGACACAACAAGAAAGGGAACACAAGCAGGGGGAGTGGGAGAGGGAGAAGCAGGCTTCTCGCCAATCAGGGAGCCCAATGCGGGGCTCGATCCCAGGACCCTAGGTTCATGACCTGAGCTGAAGACGGACGCTCAACGACTGAGCCACCCAGGTGTCCCTCACCATCAGTATTTTAAAAAGTATATCTCGATCCTTCTGATCTTTAATTTTACTGTTGAAAAGATGATCTCAATCACTGTCAATGGGAATAAATTCAAAGCACATCATGAAACAATTTTAGCTGCCACGGAAATTTCCTCAGCTGGTATCACAAATTTTAAGTGAACAAAAACATATCAAAAAACATAGAAAATGGGCTTTAAAAACAAATCACATCAGTTTTAAGATAACCGATGCTTTACTGCCAAAGGGGAAAGAGGTACTCAAGTTTTGCAGGTCCTGAGGCTTATACTACTGGGGGACTCTTCTTGTATGAAAATGTAGCTCGACTAACAAATTAAAAACATAAGTATTAAAATTAATATCTAGATTGAGAAAGGAATAAAAAGTTATACATTGATAAAAGCTTCCATATATTCCAACATCCAAAAATCCAGGTCCTAGATAGAAGCCCATGTAAATGAGTGTCTAAAGCTTTCATTTCACAATCTCCAAGGTAAGTTTGTCTCAGTAGGTGAATTACCAAAAGTCAATACAGTGAGTTGATACCAATCTTAAAAACAAGGAATTTTTTAAAACCTAGACGCAAATTTGAAAGAAAATATAAGACAAACCAAATGCTGATTAAATTTTAAGAAATAAGAACCAAACATTTAAGCAATGTAAGAGAAATCAGAAGAAATCACATGTGTAAACATTCGTCTGCTGCCTGATATTTTTTTCCCTGTAAAACCATTTATCATTGTCTGAAAACTTCTGTTTTCAAGGCCAGAAAATTGCTCTCTCCCTACTTCATAAATTAATTTCATGTAGAAAACCCTGTGTATTTTGGGCACACGTAAGATAAGGATCCTAAGGCCAATCTCATTTTGGTGAAAAAAAGCATTATACTAAGCTGAAGGTCAAGTGCATAGGAGTGATGAATGATCACAGTGGCCCACAAACTCTACTTGTTAAGGTTGTAGAGGAAAAAGGCTAGGGTTAGGATACAGAGTCAAATCTATTTTTTCACACTTACTAGATTAGAGTCCTGAGATAAATGGATTCCTCTCTCTATATTTCAGTTGTTTTATCTGCAAAATTTTAATAATGGTGTCTCTACTGTAAGGATATTTTCAGGCTTAAGTGATATTTCTATGTATAGAGAACCAGGCATAGAGCACAAAGTCAACAAATACTAGCTTCACCTCCATCTGTACTTTCAAGTACTGTAAACTTAGAACATGTGTAGAAAAGCAAAATGTATTGTGTATAACCCAGTGTTCTTTCTGGTAGAGTCCAATCACCATAAGGTGATCTCTGCACTGTGATGATGTCTCCTGTTATAAGAGCTTCCAGGGACTTACTCTATCTTCTTAAAAAAAAAAAAAAAGTCTCTACATTTATGTGCATTACAGAATTATTTGTTTATCATGCAAAATATCCTGTAGGTATAATGATCACAGTTTCTTTGTTTGGAGATATCCCATTAGCCAGCCAATTATGCTGGTGATCTGTTAGTCTCCTTTACAGCCCAAATGCTCCCTGCTCTCCAATTCATATGAACCTTTAAGAATGCCATATGTTCAAATTGCCTCACTCTGTACTTAGTCGCTTTCCTACTATTATCCCCATCTGTGTAACTGCATGCTTTGGGGAATGAATACTTGACTTTTCGTTGGTTTTAAATCCAAGTTACTGCCCGGTTTATTTACATGTGCTTTCTTTAATTGCTTTCTTCGGGTATTGGTTTCATGTTTACTTGACTGAAAATCTTGGTTGAAACGGTCCATTATGAGCATATGTGGAAAGTTTCCAACTTGCCCATCTTATTCCTGGTTTGCTGTTGTAAGGAAGTGACCATTTATGTCTCAATATGGTTGACAAGACACATCCTATCTTTGTTCCTTTATCACCGCAGACTAGTTCTCAGACTACATTTTCTAAACTTTGACCTAAAGCCTTCTAATTAATGAACATTCAATTAATGAAAACCAAATAATTGTCATTAATAACATCATTTAAAGTTAAGTAATGGCTCTATGGCTAGTAATGAGAAGTTACCAAAACGATGTAATTGTTATTGTTACCCCTGAGAGGTTATGGAAAACCCTGAGAATATCTAATTGACTTAATGTTTTCATTAATACCAGGATTGGTTCAATATTTGCTTTAAGATTGATTTTAATTGGGGTGCCTGGGTGGCTCAGTTGGTTGGGAGTCACACTCTTGGTTTCGGCTCAGGTAGTTGATCCATGGTTGTGGGATAGAGCCCTGAGTCGGGTTGTGTGCTCACTGCAGAGCCTGCTTCAGGTTCTCTCTCCGTCTCGCTGGCTCTCTCTCAAATAAATAAAATCTTAAAGGAAAAATATTGATTTTTGGCTGCCTCCTCAACCTGACACATCATATTCACATACCTCTGAAGAACTGGCTGGTGTATGTGGTAAAGATACAATTATCTAAATGCTCACATTGCCTCGGACCAAATGGTATTTTTGGTTAAGAACTTATTTTTTTTTAAAGACTTCTTTATTTTTATTTTAAAGAGAAAGACAGCAAGCCGGGGGAGGGGCAGAAGGAAAGGGAGAGGGTAAGCAGACTCCCCACTGAATGGTAAACCAGGGCTTAATTCCAAGGCCCTGAAATCATGACCTGAGCTGAAAACAAGAGTCAGATGCTTAACCAATTGAGCCATTCAGCATCCCTTGGGTAAGGACTTTTGAAGAGGTCCAGCAGTAGAAATTTTGGGGAGTGCCTGAGTAACTCAGTCAATTAAGGATCTGACTCTTCGTTTCTGCTCAGGTCATGACCTCAGGGTATTAAGATCGAATGCCATGAAAAGCTCCACGCTGGGCATGGAGTCTTCTTGATTCTTGATTCTCCCTCTCCTTCTGTCATTTCCCTGGCTATTCCTGGCTTTCAAAAAAAAAAAAAAAAAAAATTCTGGCATTGTTCTACAAATGGAGGAAGTTTAATAGAATTCTTTTGTACCCTGTCCCTACCTTATGAAAAGAGTAAATGATTTAATAAATGATATTAGGTTATCCTTCTGCACCATACAGGTGTAAAAAAAAAATAGAAAAGCATGTTTGTTATAAAGCTATTTGGTTCAAGATTCTCCCTATTTAAAGGCAAAAGTTTTTCTATATATTTCAGAATAAACAATTGCTAAAAGAATATGGAGGACTTCAGAAAGAAAGTCTAAGAGCTGAACACAAACTTTAAACTCATTTATGAGTCCCTTCATTAGTGGATAGATGTGAGATTCGTAGATGTGGTATTATTTCGCCAATATTTCTCAAGTTGGAGCTCCTAAGACTCATGTCAGGGAATGCCATATAAACACAAAACTCAAAGTAAGCAGGATACATCTTCTGTGAATATTCATTCCATCAGAAATTGAGGGGGGGAGCTGTCAAATAATTTAATATATGTCATTTTTAAAAATTAACACATAGTACTCAATACAATGTAAAGTCTTTTTGATTAAACATGAGACTCCAAAAACATTCGAGTCTGGTGGTGAGCTACTATATGTAATGATCCACTGTTGCGATGGGAACATGGCCATTCTCTCTCGTTCCTAGTGTTACCTTGGCAGAAACGATTTAAAAAGTATGGCATTGTACAACTGGAAGTACCATTCCACTGTCTCTCTTGGCAAAGCCTGTCTGTCCAAAAGGATTTTCCAGAGAAAACACGTTTGGGCATAAGGAAAACAACGCAACATGGTGTATGGTGCCTTTCCCTATCTTATCACTGTCATGGATGTATGCAAACAAAGGGTAGATGGGAATCATGACACAGAAATATCAATGGAAAGTGACAAGTAATGTATATATATTATTATACCTCCTTTATTTGAACCATATATGAAAACTTTAGTGGGAATAATTCATCATCACTTTATAGTGATAATTAAATGGTACATGGATTGAGGAAATTTTGAAATGATATTGTGTATAAGTGTTCATGAGGCACTTGTATATGGTTAACAGGCTGAAGCCTAATTCAGGTTACTAGAACTTTTTAGTAAGGTATTGTTTTTCTGGTAAAGCAAAATTGAGGAAGACAGCAGAATATTATACAATGACACTTGTTCATTAGAACCTCAGTCATTGGAAAGTAATGATAATCTGAACTATGCTGTACTGATCTGAACTGGGCTTTTACACTACTTATGAAGACAGTAAAAATACCATGCAAGATTTCATAATGATAGACTAATGTAAGGGGAGAGCCATCACTGATATTTTATTGCCAGCATTCTGATCACATAATTAATTCTGCCCAATAAAATCACAGCTTGACAGTAATTTCAAAATTTTCATCTTGTGTGCATAAGCTAGAGATATAATCTTGCCTTTCTAAAGGTGGTTACTTGCATTAAACTTTGCCCCAACCCAGGGGCACCTGGCTAGCTCAGTCGGAAGAGCATGTGACTCTTGATCTCAGGGTCAGGAGTTTGACCCCTAGGCTGGGTACAGAGCTTGCTTAAATAAATGAATAAGGAAACCTAAAAACCCCCAAGGGGTGAAAAAAAAAAAAAACCAAACACCTTTTCTCCGTCTCACAACGTCTTTTCCTAATTGGTCTAAGATACTTCAATCACAGTTAGTGTGACATCTAAATCCATTTATAAGAGATTTGCAATAATTATTATCTAGCTCTACTATATTTATAGCCTCTTAGGCTGAAGCCTGAATGAGTATGTACGTAAAGTTGTACCTTACCCGTTGTTTGTGTACATTTATGCATAATTTTGACCAATAAAACTAGACGGAAAGGTAAAAAAAAAAGACTGTATTTCATAGATATTAATTTTATTAAGATCTCTCTTGTTACAGGGGCACCTGGGTGGCTCAGTGGGTTAAAGCCTCTGCCTTCGGCTCAGGTCATGATCTCAGGGTCCTGGGATCGAGCCCCGCATCGGGCTCTCTGCTCGGCGGAGAGCCAGCTTCCCCCCTCTCTCTCTGCCTGCCTCTCTGCCTACTTGTGATCTCTCCCTCTCAAATAAATAAATAAAATCTTAAAAAAAAAGATCTCTTGTTATAGACTACATATACAGAATTATTTCTTAAAAGTTTAGGCATCAGTCCACTCACATTACTATTCTCTGTCTCCTCCTCCTCCTCTTCATCCCCTACTCCCTTCTCTCAAATTTAAGATGAAAGTAATTTTCAAGACATATATTGCTAAAAATAAGTCAATGAATAATTGAAGAAAATAATCAAACCCTTAGGGTGATTAGGGAAAAAAACACAAAATCCTGCTTTGCCTTTTCTGGCTTAGCAGATGAACACATAGTTCCAAGTCTCCTATAGGGGGAGCTGCCGCACTATTAAATGGTGAAGACCTGGCCTACAGAGAGAGGTCTACAATTTTAAGCCTACTTTACATAAATAGAAAAGAAATAGTAAGGCCTTATTAACATGTAATTGCGGAACACAATTTTTTTCTTTCTTTACAATGTCACAGATGTCAACGGAATGTTTCTAAGGAAGTTGATACTACAATCTGTTGGTAAAACACGGTATTTTTTGTTTTGTTTTTAGAAGATCATAGACCAGGTGTCAAAGCAATATATTAAATGTGGGCTGCATAATACACGAAAAGACAGATAACTTCACAAAAGAATAAAATGATAACAATTTCAGAGGAGTGAGGGACAAAGGAGGGACAATTCTCTCATTCTTCTTCACCAAAGGCAAGAGGAAATATCACAATACAATACAAATTTTATTAAATTTATGTCAAAACTTAATGGCTGACCCTGGAAATGTGGTTTTGTAACAAATGATCGAATCATCGTGAAGGGGAGAGAGGAAGTAATTAAGATGAAATTTGTCAACTATTTTTTTATTCTGAGAAGCACCAAGCTATAACTTGCTAAATTTAATTACGTTCTGATGGAAGCTTCAGTGTCTTTGTTTCCTGACTCTTCGCTAAGGGTTATGAATACTAATTATTTTCAGTTATTGTTTTCAAGAGAATCTAACAACCTAAAATTAAAGTATAAATCAGTTATTAGCAAACAAATACTTTAAAAAATCAGATGTCTATAATAATGCTAGTGATGAACTGAAATAAAATAATTTGAAGATTTAAGGCAAAGTTCCTAGGGTTATAAAAAACAGTCAATAAAGACAAGTGAAATAGAGCAAAGCCGTGCTTATGCAATAAAATTTTATCTTTTCTAAAATTAGGCATTTAAATGAAAAATACGGTATCTTTTAATGGTGAAATTTACGGAAATGGCTTTGTTTACTTTCCATTTTACCGAAAGAATTGTAAATGTTAGATTTCTTAAATTCAAGAAAAGTATTCAATTTTACGATCATGTTTTTAGAGAATATAGTTGGTTATACTACAAACGTTTAAATATTCACAATGCTTTATACCTGGATGATTTATACAGACTATGAACAGACCAGACCATTTACAATATTTCTCTAAAGCTTTATTTTTCCCTTTTAGAGTCACTAAATTCAATGCCTGAATCAAACTCATAAATTACATAAATTATTGGTTAGTACAGTTACTGTTGCTTTTTCCACATGCTAAACTCTTAATCCTAACTTATATAATTTATAAATTGACAGTGAATGAGCTGAAAATTTTTTTGACCTCAATCAATTTTTAGTGATTATTCTAAAATTTAGATGACAGAGAACAGTACAATTGAAAGTTTTTAGCAATGGGACAGCATGATTCCTATTGAGGATCTGAAACAATTTAATATGTACAACAAAGAAAACTGAGTGTAACAAAAATATTTTTATAGAAATAGAAAAATATATTTTTTATATCCTTTGCAGGCTCAAAGTTTTACCAGTACCAAAAATCTCACTGATATTATTTCTCTGAAACTGGAATATATCAAAAGAACTGCTGAAAGTCGTAGAAAAAAATGATTATTTTCATCTACAAGGCTGTTTTGTACTACCTTTCATCTTAAGAATTTCAGAGTCCTTAGCTTGTGAAATGACGTACTGAATAAATCATGCATGCACTCAACTTGATTTGAAACAAAAGAAGAAAGTGAAATCTGAGGTTAATCAATTAGTTAACTTGAAAAGTAGTATTTTAACAAATGCTCCCTGAGCATTGTGCCTGGAACCGTAATAATCCTTGGAAACAAAGAGTCCAGTGAGATGCCATATGCTTGATGCTTGTCCTCCACTAGACAGGTCTAAATTCATATCAAACCTAAAGATCTGGATAGGGAGAGAAGAGACTTGTAAAACTGAGGGATCAGTATTTTTACTTAGAGATGTCAGTAGAGAGACAAGGAAAGAAAGAAAGGCATTCAGAGAGAGCTTTCCTAAGGCATCAATATTAAGTATACTTATAAATGCAAATATAAGTTAATACACCCCTGCCCTGTTGTTCCAATGAGACACTACATACACAGGCATAAATTCACATATGAATCTTTTGGTTATTTAAATATAAAACCTCAGGTAAATATAGAGGGAAAGGTCAAATACCAATCTATAATTTGATTTATTTGTTTACAAATATTTAAATCTGGAATATTAAAATACACTTTCTTTGTTTTTTTTTAAAAGATTTTATTTATTTATTTGACAGAGAGAGAGAGCGATCACAAGTAGACAGAGAGGCAGGCAGAGAGCGAGGGGGAAGCAGGCTCCCTGCTGAGCAGAGGATGACGGGCTCAACCCCAGGACGCTGAGATCAGGACCTGAGCTGAAGGCAGAGGCTTTAACCCACTGAGCCACCCAGCCGCCCCTAAAATACACTATCTTGACATACTTCTTTATTTCACTCACAGTTAATGAAATAATTTTATTAAAATTCATCGAAGCCAACACCACCATCAATGTCCTCCCATCACCTTGATTCCTTTTCTGGGTCCTTCAACACTGTTCTTAAGCACAGACTCACCACTTCAGTCTAAGTAATTAGAGACATTGCCTGGTGTTGAATTTGCATTTGGTATTCACACTGAAAAAGTTAACTGAAGTCATGAGCGCCCATTTACCTATTATAGAGACTTGGAGGGAAAAAATCCTTTCAATCTCCACAAAATAACGTCTTCTGATAATTCTTTATTATTAATTATTATTATTATTATTATTAAAGATTGATTGGTTGAGTGTAGGCTTGGAATGAGGCTTTGCAATTTTTTTGTAAGTAAACTCTATCCCCAATGTTCAAGCTCGACCATGCTCTACCAACCAAGCCAGCCAGATGCCCCTGATAATTCTTTTAAAAGCAATCTTGAAAAGATCAGTTTTTAGCGATAATTGGCAATATAAATGTCAACAAAGGAGGTAAAAATGTTCTACTGGGTGAAGACAGGCTGGTGGGGAAGGAGGAGCAATTGTTAAATGAGCCTTTGTCAGAGCTAAGGGGTACTTAAAAACGTTCGCAGTGTGAAAGTTTTGGGTGATGGTCATTTAAGCTTTTTGGAAACTTTATTTGCTGGTATGCAGTCTGAATTTACAGGAAGCAAATATAATAGGTGGTATTTCTCTTTTCTTAAAACAACATCACATGTTTTTCTTTCTTTTTCTGGTAGACCAGGTTTTAAGAGTGAGGCTATGGCACAGGCTGCAAACAAGAAAGCTGTGTTTTACTACCGGTGGTACAAGGAAGGGACGGCAGCACTGTAAAATGTAAAGTGCGGAGTGACAGCACATAAAACTGGAAAGGTTCTCGGGGCCCTTGTACACCATGCAAAGGATTTGGAAGTGTGTGGAGTTGGCATTTAGCTGTAGGGGGCACTGGGAGTGGGGCTGGGAAGAGGTATAGGATATGCTCCAGAAAGCACCGCATGTGGTCATATTCAGGCGATGTTTAGGAGTTAAATAGAATGGGACAGAATAATCCATTAGAAACATACATCTAAATCTATCAAGTTTGAATCCATTCAACATTTTATCCCAAAATGACATATGTAGTTTGGCAGGAGCTAGCAGAATGCCTCTCTTTCAGATAGTCACACAATACAGTTGCCATTCTGGATTCATAGATGAAGCCACTACTTACACAGTGTCATTCTGAGAATTTGGGGGGGGGGGGTAAGTATATATACAGTCCAATATAGATTTCTGGCTTCGAATTTTGGAAGGACTTACATGAACTCCAAAGGACTTCTCCGAGTAAAATTGACAATTTTGGATCTCCTTTGACTTATTTCTCTCTTTGACGAGTCGGTAACACTTCTGAGCTACAACTGAGCTTTGAGTCCCTTACCTGAATGGCTTCCTGCCTACTGACATAGTCACATATTGATGGCTAGGAGGGTTATCTACCTAGTTCCTATATTTATATTTTTAGAAGGAAAAAAACTTGTTCCTTGTTTTTCTCCACTCTGTCATGGGTCCCCTATAAAGACTGAGACAAATTTTTTGCATATTATGGAAAATATCTGCAGTACAGTTTCGGTAGAAAATAGTGAAAATAGCTTGTAAGAACATATCCCAGTTCCTTTCTCTTTTCTTCCCTGTGTGTTTCCTACATCATAGATCGAGAGGCCTTCTTTCAGCATCTATGTATCTCCTGGGCATTACTGGCTCTGCGAAGAGGTCCAGTGGCTTCTCTGAGATTAAAAACAGTCCACGAATATATCTGAAGTTGAACACTTTTTTCCCAGCCATCACCGGGTGTGTAATTCACCGTTCCAAACTGCGGTGACTTCAAACAACATTTAGTTCGCTCACAGATCTGCCGGGCACGGCAGGGACAGCTTGGATCTGCTCCATGTGGCATCAGCTGCTGTGGCTGAAAGACTGGGGCCAGGAATAGACTACAGCACAGCCCCTCACATGTCCCAGGCTTGCGCTCGCAAACCCCAACAGCAAAGGGCTGGAACGGATGAGGCTTCTTTGGTTGCTCTCTCTGTCCCTACGTGGTCTCTCCAAACGGTCTCTCCAGCGCGGTAGCTTCGAGAGACCCAGACTTCCAGATGTCGGTTCCGGGTTCCCAGGACTGGTGTCCCAAGGGAAAGAGAGTCTGGCAGATGCTTTTCTCGTTTTAGGACCCCGCTTCAGAAGCCACATGTCATTTTATTCTATTCACAGAAGCAAACACGGAGCCCTTTCCAGCCCATTGTCCCGGGTTCAGGGGGCGTGGGTCCAAATACAGTCAGTACCCCATAGAGTCACATCATACTGAACACTGCAAGTGGACGGTTACTGTATTATAAATGGGTATTTTGCTTAGAAAAACTGACTAGATAAATATTGCCAAGCAGTCTGGATTAATACAAAATACTATCTAAGACCTCAAAATACACCTTGGAAGTAGAGTCACTAAAGCAATCCAAGAGATACAAAACGGATAAGCCACTAACACAGTTTGAGAAAAGTATATTTGAAAAATGTGCCTACCCCTTTTAAAGCTCTAAATGGACATATCCTTTTCAGCAATTAGAAAAGTAGCCAGAACACTAAAAGTGCTCTTCAAACATAAAGTATAGGACCTAGGAAATGCATCACTTCCATATCATTTATATTTCATTTTTAATTTAAACCTCAATCAGTCTTCTTTTCCTAATTTGATCCGTCCATTTCCCACTCTCTACAGTACAATACTCATTTAAATTATAAGCCCTTTTTGTAATAGATGGTTTTTCTAAGAGTAAAATAACTTCAATTATAAGGCCAGGGGAGGGAAGGTAGAAGTTAAACTCTTCAAATAATTCCATATTAAGTACCCAAGAAGAGGAAATCCAGGGTGCTGACATGGCAGAGTAGAGGAGCAGATGTCAAAGGGCAATCTTCTTTAACAATTACTGAGCGCCTGATGATTTCTGCTTTAAGCTGACTTATTGGCTGCCACACCACACTAGCAAAACAACCAAATGGAAAAAGGAGTTGTTTTAGTGCATGCATCTTCTTAGAATTCTTCCTAAAAATTTAGCTACACAGTGGTCTTGAATTATCTCTTTCAAATACATGACTCAAGTTAAAGTGGCAGAAGCCTTTTCGTCACTGGCCACAGACTCGTGTGCGCAAGTATTTGTCATTGCTCTCTGACTTGCCTCCTCTACTACTCCCCGAGCTTAATGCATGTGTGGTTCTCTGCGGCTGCTTTAATACTAAAAGAGCCCCTATTGGTGTCCAGTAACACAATGGAGGGTATATGATATCTTGATCCCTTAAAATCATATTCTCTTAGAGACTTACATCTGCTGGGAAGCGCAAGGTCAGAAATGTTAGGAAAAAAGAAAAAAAGAGAGCGACAGTGAGAGACAAAGGTATAAGAAATGATTACTTTCTTTTCTAACTCACCAATAAAATCAGACCACAATCTCTAATGTGGTCTGATTAAAATGACCATTTCTCATACTCCCCATTTCTGATACTCACTTCTCCTAATGCAGGGAGGGTGACTAACACTGTGGAAATGTGTCCTCTATTGGTAGAGTTAATGTCCAATAGTCAGTTAAGCGACTGCCTTTGGCTCAGGTTGTGATCCCGGGGTCCTGGGATCAAGCCCCGCATCAGGCTCCCTGTTCCATGGGGAGTCTGCTTCTCCCCCTGCCTCTCTCTCTCTCTCTCTCCCTCTCTCTCTTTCATGGATAAATAAAAAAAATTCTTCAAAAAATATTTATCTGTCTCTACTTTTATAATTAACCTTTTACATATGGTTGGAAAAATCCCTCATCCTTGAATCATAAAGATAATTCTCCTGTATTTTCTTCTAAATATTTTGTTCTCCTTCAACATTTGAGAAATTGATCCATCTAAATAGGTATTTGTGTGTGTGTGTGTGTGTGTGTGTGTGTGTGCGCGCGTGCGCACGTGCATGCGCGCATGATTTAAAGTAGACAGATGGAGAGCATCATTTGTTCCATTACCTTAAAAGACCATCTGTTCCCTACAGATCTTCCTTGGTACCTGTGCTATTCATTCACTCACTCACTCACTCATACATAACACACATGCACATTAACTCAGAAACACACTTGCTAGCATCTTTGGCTTTTACATTGTTTCAAACAATTTGTCTATGACTACAAATACCACCCTGTCTTTATTGTTAAAAGGATATACTAATGAGGCTTATTTGCTTTTTAGAACATGTTGCCAATTCTTTGGATATTGCTCCTCCCTGTAGATTTGTCAAGCCTCTTCATGAAATATATTAATAATAATTTTCATTGGAAATATATAGAACAATTTGGAGAACTGCATCTATATGAGACATAGGTTATACCCATTTACTTGTCATCTTTTCTTTGTTAAACCAAAAAGCACACCTCATAAAACGCAGCCATCTTTTGGCACTTACTAGTAGGTAACTTTAGATTAGATTTGGGAGATAGGTAGATTTGGGAGTGTTAATAGTATCTTTTTACTCATATTTTTGGGCCCCTTGTTACACGACTTCTTGTTTGTTTATCATCTATTTGGTTAAATTCCCATATTCTTTTATTTAATTCTAAAAAATACATTCTCTCATTTTTTAGGTATTTTATATAGACACGTAGACCTCTTGCTAAAAACGGAAGTATTCTTTCAACATTTCTAAGCCACAAATCGATAATACACTTTAGTTTGTTATTATAAAACCTAGACCCTACATAAACATTGGGGTTCAAGTGATATTGTTTGGGGCATCTGTATCTTTTCCTGCCTCCAAATGAAATAAAGAATCATCATTAAGAATTATGTTGGCTGGTTAATTTGCCCAGATATTCACTGGGGCAGAAAACGGATCGACACTCCCTAACCCTTTCTTACTCTGTGGCACAAAGGAACAGTACATTTCTCAACCTTCCTTAGGGTTGTGAAGGGGTCCTATTATGGAATTCTGACCACTGGCATGTGGGGAAAAAATATCAAGTACGTAACTTCCAAGAATAAATCATGACTTCCAATCATAAATCAGCATGCATTATCATCCCAAGGGCCGCTTTGTGTGCATAGGGCTGGAAGCACAAAGACGTTCTTTGCCCCTTCTCTTTTATGGCACCAGAATGTCGGTGCCATAAAAGAGAAGGGGCAAAGAACGTCTGCCACTGTGTTTCAGTCCAGGTTCAGTACTCAACAGTTGGTTTGTATTCAGTACTCAACTTAGGTTTACTGGAGTACTTCTGGGAAAACATCCGTGGCAGGGAAAAGGAGAAGTGGAGAACAATGGAGTCTCCATGGAAGCTTCCACTAATGCTAAGAAGCACTGTAAGCGGGCTCACTGTTGAGTTTTCCCAGCCCATCCATCTGCATGTCCATCAGGCTTTGGATGCAGGCAACCTTAGAAATGGGCATGCTCTCAGGGCCCAGCACCTCACCGCTGAGGCAATCCCAGAAGAGAAAGACAACTTAGAGCTTTGGAGCAGTAGCACTCACAGTCTCTGGGAGAACAGGCTCTTTATTCTTCAAGGTGACTCTAAGAGGTGGATCACATCACCTACCTGTTTCAAAGCAAAGTACACTCTGACAAGAGTGAACACCAAAGAACTAAATAATTATGTTGCACCCCAGAGATGTGGAAATTTATCTATGTCCATAGCTGGGGTTAATTAACCTGCCTGCTATAATAGTTCAAGGAAGGTTCTTTCTATTCCCTCGTGGCTCGGAATTTTTAAAATGATGAGTGGTATTGAATAAAAAGTGTGTTCGGCTAATTTTAGGTGGTCTTTTCTTTAAATTAGCATGGGGAATTGATGTTCCAATGTCAAGCAACTCTTGCACCACTTGTTTGAACTCAAATTGACTCCTGGGTATTATTTGTATACACAACTAGATGTCATATATTTACATTTTGTTTATGTAATATTAGTTATATAGAATGGTATCAGTGGTAGTTCTTACTTGTCTATACTCTGGATATTTTACAGAAGATTCCAAGTATCTTTTAGTTAAAAACTGTGGGGGGAATGCTTATAACTTGGAGTTTGGTGCTTTCTTTATGAAGAAAAAAAAAAGACTATTCAACTTCTCAAATAACTATAAGATATTTTGGTTACTTCAGGACTCCTTGAGGTGACACTGTCAAGATTTTCAAAATTTACAAGCTACATTTTCCTCTTTTTAAAAATTTGGCCTTTTTTATAGCCTCTCCTCACACCCTCAGTTTTTATTCCTGCGGTTAATTTTTGAAAAGTATTTAATACAAGGCTATTTTGTATTCTTCAGCAGATGATTCCAACATTTCAAGTCCCTGAGAGTCTAAATATGTTACGCACTGCTTTGACTGATTCTGTGTCATTGTGGCTTATTTCTCTGTGTTTTTGGTGACATAGGCTTCCGAGGAGGTATATGGTTGGATGTAATGAAAAGACCCCAAACACAGATTCAGAGGCCAGAACCGAACTGGGATGTCCTCTCTTCCTCCGAGGATGTTTGCCTACCGTGGACTCTCAGGTTCTGTTCCTCTACTTTGTGGAGGACCCAAGGGTCCAACGTGTATTCTTGGCACTGTAAACTCATAGATTTACCATTTATTTTCAGCACACTACCCTCTCCCTTTACACTCTGCTTCCCATTAGAAACACCTTACATGTTTTCAACTCAGCAGTGTATTAAGTCAGACATTTGTTGCAAAATGTTATAAACAACTGTAGGAGGGAAGTAAGTCTATAACTACATCATCTATTCTTAATGACCGTTTCCCTATTTTCTATAGTAGAAACAACTAAGAGAGAAGAACAAACAGAAATAATATAATTGACATACTATGGGCTACTATGACATCCTCACTGCCGCTGCCACCATGGCCACTCTAACTTCCACCTCTTTAATTCTACAGGTCCAGGTACTTGGTCAAACATATGCTAAAATCTTACAGATCTAATTAAGTAATGACAGTAAATGAAGAGACTTCTCTTTTCCCTCCCCTTACTTGTCACATCAATTCAGTTGTAAAGCTACGAGGTTTCTTTACAGACTGCTAGGTGAGTGAGGAAGGGTGTGATGGCATGAGCGGTCAGAGCTTAAGCAGATCGATATGGGTATCTATCCGTATGATGGAAATGATGGAAAATGGCCACGTATAAGGCGCCAAGTCCTAAGCAGAGTGCGAATGGCATCCATACATGTGAGCAGTCAGGAGCCCATGTGGAAATAAGAAGAGCTTCCGTGTGGGGGTAGGTGGTCCAGTGAGCTGTTTTAGAACCGGGGTAGAGGTTCTCTGTGAGCAGATGCAGGCCAGCCAAGTGCCAGGGCTCAAGCAGGGTAAGGAGGCAACTCCACAGAGTGGGTGGCTTTGTGTAGGGTTTGAAAACAAGAGAAGAAAGAAAAGTCTGCAAGGAAGTCAAGTTTGCCATCGGGTGTCAGATTCCAAGTAGGGTGAAGATAACAGTCACGTGTATGGGAGTCCAGCATGGGAAGTAAGAGACAAAGCAGAGCGAAGGTGTCAATATACCGAGAAGGAGTGTATCAGAGCCTGACTACAGGGAAGTGGGCATCCCTGTGGCTAAGGGGGGGTGTGACCAGCCAGATAAGAAGTGAGGAGGGCAACTACGTATGTGGGGGAAGAGTAGCAGCGGTAGCAGACTGGTTATACACAGCGGATTTCATCAGCTACTGAATATATTAAAGTCAACAGGACCAGGATTCTCACTGGCAAAGAAATAATTTACAAAAACGAAAAGGGAGAAAAACAGAAAGGGTCCTATGATTTTATATATACATATGTTTGTATGCCTTATATATTTATATACATGTATGCATCATGTATAAGATACATATTTCATACATATTCACATAAGATAAATATTTCCTGTATATTCACATATATAGTATCATATATAGGACATACACCTTGGAGCACTGACCCACACAAAAGCACCAAACTTCTGGCATCCATATCTTGAAAATACAAATCTCAACACAAATCTCCATTAGAAGAAACCCAGCCTTAGGAAGAGGGATGATTCTATGCCTGGTGCAGAGAAATTACAAGATACACCCAAATATCCTGTTGTGTCAGGTAGCAGGAAAGTGGTCCAAGAATGATGGGGCAAGACAAAAAAATACAAGTTATAGAGGATTCTATTGGCCAAATTTGAGCTCAAGATAATAGTAATAGTGGACAGTAGAACATTTAATACAATAAGCAATCTGTTTCTATGCTTAAATAGCTGAAAAAATAAGCAGATATTTAAGTAATTGCAAAGTACCCTCTTCAGAAAATACTTAGTAATTAGGAGCGCCTGAGTGGCTCAGTGGGTTAAAGCCTCTGCCTTCAGCTCAGGTCATGATCTCAGGGTCCTGGGATCGAGCCCCGCATCGGGCTCTCTGCTCAGCGGGGAGTCTGCTTCCCCCCATCTCTCTGCCTGCCTCTCTGCCTACTTGTGATCTCTCTCTGACAAATAAATAAAATCTTAAAAAAAAAAAAAAGAAAATACTTAGTAGTAAAATAGACAAGTAATTTTACAGTGCCGAGAAGATGACATTTCACTCAAGAAAACGAAGTGAGCATTATCAGTAATAAGTTAAATCAAAATTGTCCCCATTCCTATAGGAAATAGTGAGAATAACACAGTATGACTTATTAATTTGAAGATAATTCTAAGGAAATGTCAGACAAACTCAAATTGAGGGCAATTCTACAAACTAGCCTGTAAACCTCAAAACTGTAAAAATCATGAAAGTCACAGAGAGAACAATTTCAGACAGAAACGAAGAAGATATGAAAAATTACTATAATATCTCATTCTGAACCATAACGTTTTGTTATAAAGAACATCACTGGGACAATTGGTCTATGAACGGGATTTGAAGTCAGTTGGTGGTCATCTAATAACATTAATGTTCTGAATTCAAAACAAGGGCATCCTTTATATCACTAAATGTTTTGGAGAGGTTTGGACATCAAGTTAAGAACCGATGCTTTCACAGTTCAGGATAAAAGAAATTATTTGTTCTTGTAACATTTCCTCAAGTTTGAGATTACTTTAAAGTAATTATGCAAAAGATCACTGTATCATTTGCAGATAGGGTGTGTGCCTGAAATGTAGTACATAATCAAGAAATATTTATGATGTGATTTGATGAATAATTGAAAGAGAATGAAAAATAAAGTGTTTTTGTTACAATGAATTGATATACCTGGAAAACAAATAAACTGGGAGGCACATTTGAAAAGAAGGAAAAGAATCATTCAACATATAACAATTAGGTTATAGCAAACTTTTCAAGAATGCACGAATTGGATATACTTAAAACTATTTTTACAGAGAGCCTCTATTTTTGAGATTGCAAGAGCGTTGAAAAGAAAAACATGATGAAAATAGCAGGCATCAATCATTGCTAATCAGCCTCCACCTCCAGTCATTTGTGGAAATTCATTAAAATCCAAGTGTTTCAAAACGGTTCCAGGAGCACCCAGCCTAGAAATGAACTCACCTGCCTAAGGTGGCAACATTGACTTCCTACAATGCTGTGGCTCGCAATACTAGTAAGGTTTCCTCTTTCTGTTGAGGCTAAGAGGCGTCGGCAATTTTGTCAATTCCCCCAGAAGTTCCTGCGGTACCCATGCCTACCAAAAGCAGTGTTTCAGTGGCTGGTGCTTGCTGATGCTTGCAACATGTTGGCTTAGAACTGGTATGGAGAGTGATTATGTCCGAAATGAGAATGTTATCCCCTGTCACTGGCAAAGTCACTAACATACCGATATCATTCTTCAGAAAACATCACACACTTAATTTCTTCAGGACAATAAGATCTGCTCTAACAACTTTTTGTTAACACAATCTGCTTATAACCAACTTGCTTCTTGTGTTAATTCAATTTGGGGTTATTTGTTTTCTGATCACTAGGACATAGTCAAGAATTTAAAAGGCTGGAAAGGAGCACAATCTAAGTTACAAATGAAATCCTTCCTTTTAATATGTCTCCTTGCTTTGAGCTCACTCTGCAGAACTTTTTTCTTTTCTATGCGGTCTCTCCAAAATATCTAACTGATAAGGCTACCTCTACCTACCCTTTCTATATGCACAGATATGAGTAAACCAAAGAGTCATTAAAGCTTTGACTCAAGAATCACCCCAGTACACACGAATGCCCTTTGAGTTCATACACAAATGCTAACATATGCAGTTTACTACCCGATGGCTCAGAAAAGTATACTAAACTCCATTCATCTGGATTGCATTGTTATTGCATTACTCTCATTTACACTATTAGAGGCATTAGTGGCTTTAGGTAAAACTTGTACCAAATTCCAAGGACATCTTGGAAATTCAATGAAACAGATGGCCTCTTATTTCAAACCGTCTTCTAAAATCCCATTTTTTATATTACAATCACTGTAAACATATATAAAGCATCTTACCATGTGCTATCATATAAGGTAATTATGAAGTACACTTCTATATATACAGTCCACAAAGTTTTAGTTAAACCAAATTATCTATATTAAAAATCATGCACAATGGACAAATTTTAATACTTTTAACTAAAGCAATTCAATACCCCTTTAAAAATTATTTCATTAGCTGGGAAAAATAAATTTAGCTCCATTATTTTAATGAAAATAAGTATCACATGTCTATATAAAATAATTTAAAATTGGGACATTAAAATACACAAGTTTTAGTATCCTTCAATATATTGAGGATATTTAGTATCCATCAATCTATTGAAGTTAGGCAAAAAAAGAATGGTTTTTACTACTTCAGTAAATAGCATGATCATGGAAGAAGTTTTATCTTTTGAGAAAGCAAGTTAGTAGTAATTAAACATGTACATTAGGTGAATAATACAGTTCCTTTTAAGAGAGGGTCTTTATTTGTAACACTTGAGTAGATGCTAAGGTATAATTTAAATTCTTTGGGGATTTTCAAATAAGGCAGGATAAATAATACACCGATAAACACTCTCATTGTAAAATTAAAAAACAAAAACCCTCACACAACTTCATGAACAGAAACCACTCCAAAGCAAGAGATTAACATTAAAAATGGGGAGAGAACAATGTTCACTTCAAGGTTTCCAAGAGAGCAAGAGCAGTTACTCGACAAGATGAGAAGGACATGACAACACTATTTCTGTGACATCATCCTTTTTAAATGACAGTTTCACTTTGTTATTCTTGTTTTTTTTTAAACATCCTGTCTCTTGTGGTTTACATTTTTGTTAGATAGCTTACTTTTTTATCTTAATGTATTAGATGGATTATAAATAATCTACATGCACATATATTTTAGCTTTTAAAAGAAACAGTGCAATTTAGGGAGGGAAAATTTAAACAATAAAAACATATTGAAATCAGTAAGATTAAGAATTTTTGCAAATGAGCTTCTAAATTTTCTTCTGTATTATACCATACCTAACTATGGGCTGCTTCTTGGGAGAGAGGGTATATGAACATCCAGGAAACTCTTATCTGTTTCTTGACCATTTTCACTTAGTCCATCAAGGCATTTATATCTTCAACCATTTTTTCCCAAATGGATTTTATGCTCCATTAAATTATATATTAATAATTATGTAGTAAAGACGGTCTCATGAGTATTCTCTCTCTCTCTTTAAAGGTTAATATTTGCGTCGAGTAGATTTTGAATATTTAGGCATCTGCGTAAGAGTTGTTAGGTTTCCTCTTATTCCCAGCTAATTGAGATAACATCCTTGTATTAAGATCTGAGATTTGCTCAGAATCTCTACATCCCTACTTGTAAATACAATAAAAATTGGAGGCTTTTGGAATATACCTTGGGTTGTTAAAGCTCTGCCTGGGACACCAGTTTGTCTGATTATAGCCTATAAAGAAATGCAAAGAATGAGACAAATCCATTGGACTAGTTCATGTCACAAGCTTCTCTGGCCAAAAGGTAAAGAGCTGCAACAATGAGATCGTTTAATTCCTGTCTTTTCAGACAGTATGTTTTATAAACCCAACCATACCTCCTGCAACTGGGAATACTGTGGTAGAAGGGAGAATAAATTGGGGGTGGAAGAGAAAAGGTCAGGTCCAGCTTAAAAAATCATTTGAAACCTTTTTCTCTGACATTTAGTTGATCTGGCAACTAGCTTCGATGTACAATGGAGACTATCAATAAGATATCCTAATACCCTGTTTACCAAATGGTCTTCATTTTTAAAGTATCTGATCTCCAGAATCTAGGGTTTATGATGAGGGGTAAAGGCCTAATAGGGGTGTGGAGCAGGAGGTAATCCCAATTTCTAATCACAAACTTCCTCCCTGGCCATTTTCCTACATGATTTTTACTGGGGCTAAAAGATGCTAAGAGGAATCTACTTTTGGTATGTTATTATAACACTTCTGTGTAGGATGGCTCATTCTCTATGCTTAATAGTTACTCCCTGAGGAGCTTTGGATCTGGAGACTATTCCAGTAAGCCAAGTATTTCCTGAAAATAATCTGTTGCCCTTATTACAGTGTCACGTGAGGATATACATTTATTCCTCTGTACGTAGGTTTCCTTCCCCAACTTGCCACCTGATTTCTTTTTGTCATGGTAAAATATACAACACATAAAATCTACCATTTCAACCATTTTTAGGTGTACAGTTCAGTGCATTAAGTTCATTTAGAATATCATACAATCATCACCAATGTCCATTTCCAGAACCTTATCATACCAAATAGAAACTGGGTAGCCATTAAACAATAATTCCCATTCACTCCAAATGCCAGCATGGGGCAACCCTCATTTTCTTTCTCTCTATGAATGGGCCTATTCTACATAGCTCATATAAGTAGAATCATGCAATTATCTTTTTACGTTTAGCTTATTTAACTTAGTGTAATGTTTTTAACTTTCATGCACATTGTAGCAAATATTAGAATTTTATTCCTTTTAAAACATGAATAGTACATCATATACACACATATACAAATATATGTGTATATATGTATTTATGTGTCCATACATATACATAAATACTATAAATTTATACAAATATACATATACATGCAGTCATATAAACACATACATGCAGACATAAAAACACACCAAACATGGTTATTCATTCATCTGTTGATGGACATTTGTGGTGCTCCCACCCTCTGGCTACTTTGTATAGTGAAAATGCATATACAAATATCTGTTTGAGTTCCTGCTTTCAATTATTTTAGGCATATACCTGGAAGTTTAACTGCTTGATTGTATGGTAATTCTATATTAATCTTTATCAACAACTACCATCTTGTTTTTCCTAGTGGCCATATCATTTTACATTCCCAACAACAAAGCACAAGGGTTCCAATTTCCCCACAACTTCAACATTTGTTAATTTTTATTTTTTTATGATAGCCATCTTAATATATATACACTGATATATACACAGTTTTTTAAAAGATTTTATTTGCGAGAGAAAGAGAGAGAGAGATCACGAGTAGAGGGGAGGGGTAGAGGGAGAAACAGACTCCCTGCTAAGCAGCATAATCTAATGAAAGCTGAAAACAACAAGAACCTTTTTTTTAATCTTTTTATTTTCTTTAAATATTTAATTTATTTATTAGAGAGAGAGCTAGAGCAAGAGAGAGCATGAGCAGGGGGAGGGGCAGACAGAGAGGGAGAAGTAGACTCCCCACTGAGCAGAGAGCCTGATGTGGGACTCAATCCCAGGAGGACCCTGGGATCACGACCTGAGCCGAAGGCAGACACTTAACTGACTGAGCCACCCAGGCACCCCTGTACATACAATTTTTAAGCTTTCTCAGAGTTTATAGGGTTTACAGAGTTCTTTTTCTTTTTTTAAGATTTTACTTATTTGAGAGAGAGCACACAAGCTGGGGGGAAGGGACAGACAGAGAAGGAGAAGCAGGCTCCCCACTGAGCAGGAAGCCCAATCAGGGCTTTATTCCAGGACCATGGGATCATGATCTGAGCCCAAGGTAGATATTCAACCAACTGAGCCACAAAGGCATTTTTAGAGTTCTTTTTTTTTTATTTTTTCTTAAGATTTTATTTATTTATTTGACAGAGACCACAAGTAGGCAAAGAGACAGGCAGAGGGAGAGGGGGAAGCAGGCTTCCTGCTGAGCAGAGAGCCCCTGATGCAGAGCTCCAACCCAGGACCCTGAGATCATGACCTGAGCAGAAGGCAGAGGCTTAACCCACTGAGCCACCCAGTGACTCCTGAGTTTTTAGAGTTCTAATGCAAAGGTATATAGTACTTCTGTTTTCTTCCTCATTGCCTCATAAAACACCTACTATATCTTGAATACCAAATTCTGCTAATATTTGTTAATTGAGCATTTTCTAATCTGGGGTTCTATTCCTTCTTATTACTTGAAGATAGTGAAGAAACTCAAGATAATGATCAAACATTTATTTGAATGGGAAAACACTCTTCCAACAGGCAAACAGAGAATTTAAGATCAATGAAGAAAATCATGGAGAGACAGCTAAGTAACAAGTCTAGGAAAATTATCCAGCTCTCATTATGCCTTCACACCTAATATTTTAATAACTCAACACTACTAAAAGGACAAATGTAATATTAACTTTATGCTTGTTATTATAATAATAAAAATAGTTTAGGTTATTCTTTTGTCATTAGATTAATAAAACAAGCTTCAGTTTACTTTTATTTGTATCCCTATTCATTGTGTTGAAAACACAGCTGAAGTCAAAATACATGTTTTACACTTACGCTAAAGAGGAAGTTCAAAGACTAGAGAAACGCTGTCCACATTGCCCCACGGTGGCAGGAAATACATGGGGTTAACATCAGTGGGAACCTTCAGATCTGGCAGGTTTCAGATTATCTTAATGGCAATTACTTCTACTTGCTGTTTCCCAGAGACCCTCCCTAGAGTAGTAGCTAAAAGGAAAAGGGAATCAGACACAATGTGGAACATTTGTTAACACACAAAAATCAGGTAACAGACTATAACCATGGAGTGCAACCAGCAGAGTGTATTTTCCCCAGTTGTTCCCCCAACTGGGTTCTTCCTAGGAGTCACAAGATTAGCAATTGTGATTAAAGCCTTCTTATGTATAAAGGTAAATTTAAAAGCATACTGTAAATGTTAGAGTTACATGCAAATATAAGGTATTAGCATATTTTAGAATACACAAGATATTCTTAGGAAAAAGAGAAGGCCTTTTAAGTGTTACTAAAGTGTACATTACTATAAAGAGCAGAAATAATCATATTTTTGACCAAAATGACCAATCTACTGCAAGATAAGTCTGCTGTTTTCAAAAGAATGGGGACACTATAATTGAAAAAACAGATACAGAGCATTCACTGATTCAGACTGTTTTTAGAAATTAATTTATATGAAAATACATTAGCTATGATCATATGTTCTAATTATATTAATTTCTAATGTTAAAATGATATCTTACCTAATATTTAAATCACTTTTTATGTATACAGTAATATCTATTCTGCTAAAAGAGGAAAAAAAGCCCACTAGATTGATTAGACATCCTCTCCCAAGTCTACTTTAATTTTCCAGGTAATTTAAAGTAAAGTCAGTTTGTAAATAGTGTGTTGCCATAAAATGCTGATTGCAAGTGGATACTAGTGATTGTTTCTCCAACTCTCTTTTCCTGTGGGATAGGAAAAGGAAGCAATCGATTTTCTGTTGGCTTTGCTGCTTGGTAACAATTGGAAAGAGTTTGGGAGCTAATGAAGTTACAGATACTTTAAAGTTTAGTCATTTTGAGCATTCAAGGAGGAGATTGAACAGAAGACAGAATCTTGCATTTAGAGTGGTGAGTATCTTGAAAAGTATACACATAAACACTTGATTAGTTAAGAGCCACCAATTGACCTTTTTTTGTACTACTTGAACTGTAGAAACATTAATTACAAAACTTCTGGAAAGAATCTATATTGTATATTTCATCTTCTCATCATATCTCAGGGAACTGTAATAATTAATTTAGATTAAGTGTCCAGAAAAATCCATAATATTACCAAAAGAATGGAAAATAGATCAGTGAAACAAAACTGTCAGGTAAGATCAGAAACATCTATATGTGAAAGATGAATATTTGATAAAGATATCATCTTAAACTAGCAAGTAAGTTTGATACTCATTTAGAAAAAAGTAAATTAAATAAAGATGGATATGTAACCTAAACTATTCATAAAAGTCAAAATGCATTAAAGACTTATAAAAAAACAAATTAAGTGTAAGAAGGAAGACAGTGCTAGGACCTTGAGCTAGGAATGGATTCTTTAACAGCAAAGAAAAAAAATTTTTAAAGGAAATTATAAAATCTTGACTACACTAAATTTGTTTATTTGCGTGGCAAAAGACAGTATAGAATTATAAATCAAGTGTAAGATCATAGGATTATATTTGCAAAATACTTCACAAACACAGGATTAGTATCAATAATATGCAAAATATTACTATAAATCATAAAAAAACAACCAAATAGAGAAACAGACATAATTCATGAGAAACAATTCACAAAAAGAACTTTATTTTTTTTTTTTTAAAGATTTTTATTTATTTGCTGAGAGAGAGAGGGATCACAAGTAGGCAGAGAGGCAGGCAGAGAGAGGGAGAGAGTGGGAAAGCAGGCTCCCTGCTGAGCAGAGAGCCTGATGTTGGGCTCAATCCCTGGATCCCAGGACCCTGAGAACATGACCAGAGCCGAAGGCAGAGGCTTTAACCCACTGAGCCACCCAGGCATCCCAAATAAAATCTTTAAAAAATAGAAATGTTTTTCATGTGTGTTTGAGTTATTATCTTTATAAATTAGGAGTCATGAAATTCTGAACTCATGAGCTATGTGTGTTTTTGTGATTTAATAATTTTACTCAAGTGCCAGTTACACTCTGAACAGTAGTGTAGAAGAGATCTTACTCCTCTGCAACTGTATCAATAATGTTATTTTCAGATTTTGTAATTTTAGACTACCCTGATAGGTTAAAAGCAATGGTGTATATTATCTTTTTTTTTTTTTAAATTTGAATTTCCTTTACTGCTTATACATCTTTTAATCTGGTGCTGATCATTGTTTTCCCTTTTCTTTAAAGTTCTTTTAGTGGGGGCGCCTGGGTCGCTCAGTGGGTTAAAGCCTCTGCCTTCAGCTCAGGTCATGATCTCAGGGTCCTGGGATCAAGCCCTGCATCCGGCTCTCTGCTCAGCGGGGAGTCTGCTTCCCCCTCTCTCTGCCTGCCTCTCTGCCTACTTGTGATCTCTCTCTCTCTGTCAAATAAATAAAATCTTTAAAAAAAAAAAAAGATTTTATTTATTTATTTGAGACAGAGATAGAGAAAGTACAAGGGAGGAGAGGGAGAAGTGGGCTTCCTGCTGGGCAGGGAGTCCATCATGGGGCTCGATCCCAGGACTACCAGATCATAACCTGAGCTGAAGCAGAAGCTCAACTGAATGAGCCACCCAGGTGCCCCATACTCCCACATTCCTTCCTTCCTTTCTTCCTTCCTGCATTCCCTCCTCTTTTCTTTTCTCTTTCTCTCCTTCTCTTCTTTTCTTTCTCTCCTTCCTTTCTTCCTCCCTCCCTTTCTCTTTACTTTCTTTTCTGTTCCTTCCTTCCTTCCTATCTATTTACTTATTTATTTTAGAAACAGCGCCAGAGAGGGAGGAGAAGGGGCAGAGGGAGAGAACCTTAAGCAGACATGGCATTGAGCATGGAGCCTGAGGCAGGGCACAATCTCACGACTCTGAGATCATGACCAGGGCCAAAATCAAGAGTCGGTAACTGGGGTTCCTGGGTGGTTCAGTTAGTTAAGCATCTGTCTTTGGCTCAGGTCAGGATCTTGGGGTCCTGGAACTGAGCCCTGGATCAGGCTCCCTGCTTAGCGAGGAGTCTGCCTCTCCCTCTCCCTCTGATGCTCTCCCTGCTTGTACTCTCTTGCTCTATCAAATGAATAAATAAAATCTTTACCACCCCCCAAAAAAAAGAGTTGGTGGCTCAACCAACTGAGCCACCTAACCCAGGTGCAACTACATGGAAAGCATTTCTAATTCACCTTTGTAATAACATAAAATGGAGGCAATGTATATGTCAATCAGTAGTGGAAGAACTAAAAAACTTGGTGTAGGGGCGCCTGGGTGGCTCAGTGGGTTAAAGCCTCTGCCTTCGGCTCAGGTCATGATCTCAGGGTCCTGGGATCAAGCCCCGCATCGGGCTCTCTGCTCAGCAGGGAGCCTGCTTCCTCCTCTCTCTCTCTCTGCCTGTCTCTCTACCTGCTTGTGATCTCTCTCTCGGTGTCAAATAAATAAATAAAATTAAAAAAAAAAAAAAAAACTTGGTGTATATCCACACAATGGAATATTATCTGGCAGCTAAAAAGAAGGATGCATAACTCAGTAAATTTGAATATTTATTTCCTCAGGACACACCACTTACTTTTAAAAAGAAAGTCACATGACCCACATATGTAAAACTCAAAGAAAAAACCATAAAACACCAAACATATCTCTATGACATATACAGTATGTTTTAATTTCATAAGAATATTTTATTTCTACATATTTATAAGCTATATAAAACGGATGGCATATGAAGTAAGATAAATGAAAAAAACATATGGTAAATCATATAATGATAAATGGTAAGGAAAAATGATAGATAATGCACAGAAGAATAACAGGAATTATGAGAGAGAAAATAAATATAATTAAATTGCATTGCAGAAAAAGTATCACTGAGAAGGTAACATTATATAAAACTTTCTAGAAAATTAGATAGTGAGCCATAAAGGTAAGTGAGAGGAGAGCATTCCAAGCAGACAGTGGAAAGCCCTGAAATGACACCATGGCTGACATGGTCAAAAAAGGACAAAGAAGCTAGCCTGGTGAGAGTGGAATGAGTGTGAGGTATATAAGGTGACAAAACGATATGATAGGGAATGGGTAGATATCAGAAAGATCCCTGATTATCACAGAAAAACCTCTTACTTTTTCTCTGAGGGAGATAAAACACATTGCAGAGTGTCGACTTCATGAGTGACATCATTTGACCTAAGTTTTACCATAATTGCCTAGACCGCCCTCTTAAGAATACACTGAAGGGGAAAAAATACAAACTGAGGCAATGGTCAGGTTATTGCAGAACACTGGCCAACGCGGTAATGGTGATTCATCCTTAAGAATGGAGAGGGTGAAACAACTATAATCTAAAGGCTGAATCTACAGGATTCACTCATGGAGAGGAGATGAAATGGGAAATAAAGTAAAAAGTCATGTATGCTGTCCAGGTTTTTGACCAGAGAAACTGGAAGGATGGAATTGCCAGTAACTGCAATGGAAAAAAAAAATGGAAAGGAACATCTTTGTATAGGGGCTACAGGGTCAACATTATAATGTTAAGTTTGAAATGCCAGTCTAAGTATCACATATAAATGTCAAAAGTCCAGGCTAGAAATCTACATAGAGGAATCCGTAGGAGAAAAATGACATTTTGAGCTATGTTCCTGAATGAGGATCCAGATTTTGGTGACAAACGGGTAAATGTAGATAGAACAGAGGTCCAAGGACTGAGTCTGAGGGCAACTGAATACACGGAGGTCAGAATCATTACCTAGGAAAACATAACCTAGAAAATGAAGAGCCAGAAAGGAAAACAAAACAGGTATGTGTGTTGTCCTGGGAACTAAGTAGAGCATAGAGCATTTCTGGAATGAGGGTTACTCACTCTGACAAAAGTTAGTGATAGAGCAAGTAATATAAATAAGAACCTTCCACTGGATTTAACAATGGAAGTTTTTGGTGACCTTGATATAAGAAGTTTCTTTAAGTTGAAAAATGGGAGGCTCCAGAGAGACTGAAAAGGAGAAAAGGTGGAGACAGCAGTATTGAAAGCAAAATAAAACAAAAACAAACAAAAACCAAAACACCAACAGAAAACAAATAAAAATAAAGCAACTTCATGAATTTTGCTGTAGTAGAGGGAAGGAAGAAAATATGGTTGAAGCTAAAGCTAGAAGTGAGGTCAATTTAGGGAGAGTGATACCCTGTTTTTATGCAGATGGAAAGGATTCAGCAGACAAAAGCGTTTTAGGAGATAAGATTCAGGAGAGCAATTGCTTGACAGGATAAGGGATATGGTTCATTCGTGGAGGATCTGGCCTTACCTGGGTACATGGACAATTCATACATAATCTAGAGCATATAAACAATACGCTCTAGACATAGAGACAAAGGTAATTGGGCAGATGTGGTGGTGGTGAAGAAAACTTGTGCTTTCTTCTGACTGCTTTATTTTTTCAGTCAAAGGGAGGGTATACAACATCATCAGCTGAGAGTGATCACAGAAAAGGAGGTGTTAAGAATGAAACAATGAAAAATGAATTAGAAACTAGTTCCCTAGGAGAGAATGACCTAGGGAAAGACAGTATGATTGTTAAAGCATTAGGATAATGAATACCATGGTATTCATTGGTACCATTCATGGTACCAAATACCATGGTATATGGTTTGCTGCAGCTGTACTGAACTATGTGGATGCCGTTAAGGACTAGGCAAATATCTGAGAAGGTATGACTGAGAGGAAGAATAATGATTGAACATGGAGTTTAAATTGGGCTTAAAAAAAGGAAGTGAAGACAAGAGGGACGTGAAAGAGAAAAAAAAGTGATAGAATCAATGAAGGTACAGTGATGGTTGAGTTGAGGGAGTAAGTTGAAAGATACCAAGTGGTAATTGAACACTGGAGGCTTGAACTGAAATTCTGAAGACGATATGCTTACTGATAGTAACACATCAACAGCCATTAGTTTAAGGTTAAGGTATGATAGAAGAAAGACATCACTGGACAAAATAAAGGAAGGGACTGAAATTTGAGTAATGGAGCAGTCATCAAAATGGATGTTGGAATCCACTGTCAGATACATTTTTGACAGCAGTAACATACCAGAAAATGTCAATGAAGCAGGACCTAACGTATTATAAAAGAATGGGCAAAAGCCTGAGGAGCTGGGGATAGCTGCAAGAAGGAGTAATGGATACTATGAACTAATGACATAAAATTAAAATATTGTGGTACTTTAAGAAGAGAGCAGGAGAATGGTCCGAAAGCAATAATGAAGAGCAACACCACCTGTAGATAAAAAGGTAAGAGTACAGAAGTATACGACGAATACAGTGACCAATTATGAGGGTGAAATGAAGAGTATCAAGAAATCACTGTTGATTTTCCCAAAGCAGAAAATCTCTGATTTGCTAAGGGGAATAAAAATTCGTGGGTTCTTAAAGATACAAATATCGTGATCCGAAGGGGCACATATACCCGAATGTTTATAGCAGCAATGTCCACAATAGCCAAACTATGGAAAGAACCTAGATGTCCATCAACAGATGAATGGATAAAGAAGAGGTGGTGTATATATATACAATGGAATACTATGCAGCCATCAAGAGAAATGAAATCTTGCCATTTGCAGAGACATGGATGGAACTAGAGGGTATTATGCTAAGTGAAATATGTCAGTCAGAGAAAGACAATTATCACATGATCTCTCTGATAGGAGGAATTTGAGAAGCAGGGCGGGGGTTTGTGGGGGGCGGGGGGAGAAATGAAACAGGAAGGGATGGGGAGGGAGACAAACCATAAGACTAAACTCACAAAATGAACTAAGGGTGGCTGGGAGGTAGGGTGCTAGGGATAGGGTGGCTAGGTTGTGGACATTGGGGAGGGTATGTGCTATGGTAAGTGCCGTGAAATGTGTAAGCCTGATGATTCACAGACATGTACCCTGAGGCAAATAATACATTATATGTTAATAAAACAACAACAACAACAAAAAATTCGTGGGTTCTTTCCAGGATCCTTCAGAATAGTAGGTTTCTAATCGACTCCGGCTTCTGCACACATGCAGTCCCTCTAGGGAAGAGTTAATACAAATGTGTAGGTTCTTTATTGACTTGCTGGTTGACATTTAGAAAACGAAAAATTAAAACAGTATATAGTCTGAGAGCACAAAAATAAATGCATGAAAGTAGAAGGCAAACATTAAGCCATTAAATGAATGGACATTATAGGGTTTAATGGGTATTATTCACATATGAATGGGGATAAGTGTCCTTGAATCTGGAGAGAAGTACAAAGCTTTATAGGAAAAAAAGTATAGTTGTGTAACATTTCGATGCAATAGCACTTTTGAGATAGCTTTTCTAAACATCATGTAATGTAAAGTCCTTCTAATTCTAGACCTGTATTCTCAAGCAATATTTGAAATAGTAAAACCTAGAATGCAAGGGCATTTGAAGATTAATTTAAACCTTGTAATACTGGTACTTTAGTCATAGTCCAGGGAACAAAGACATAGCCATTACAGCTCCAAACTAGAGAAGAGGAGGATCAGCCTGACATGGCTGACCACTCACCTACTCATTCCTTTCTAACTTTAACCTTCCTGTCTTGTTCAAGGCATGCGCTCAGGGTAATTTGTTCTTTGGGACCAGTTCTGAATGTGGGAAGGAATTCTGATGTAATAAGAATGATTTCTACTCAAAAATCATGAAGATTGATCTTTTTTTTTCTTTAGTAGCTCACAACCTAGTTTATTTCTTGCAGTTTGTATGTAAGGACTGTTATTCAGATCTAGTTTGTAGATTCTGCCCATTAATCCAGCATTTCTATATTTACCTTTGCTACAAGACAATGTGCTCGAGTTCCAGATCATTGGTCCTTATTCTCCTAGCTTAATGTCTCTAGGTTCTGACACTCCATCTTTTAGATGCTGTATTTAATGATCCTAAGCAGTTTCTTCATTACTCTAGTAATATTTTTTATTTGTCCTCTGATCCTTGTAGTATATAGTACTTCTGAGAAACACTGTTATCTGCCTCTTCTTTTCTCTTTCTACAAATTTAACTCAACTCATACCCTCTAGCCCTTGGTGACTGCTCAACTCTGTTGTCTTACTAGTCAAGGTTCCAAATAATATGATACAATAAAATTTTCTATGGTTTTCAAAGATACATTGTTATTTCCCAAGTACGCACATACAGAATTTAGTGTTACTAAGTGAACTTATTTAATCTAATAAATTTAATATATTGACCATCACGCAGAAAAAGAAGAATTTCATATGGATGATTTCTGGCGTGAAATCAGCAACAGGAACAGTGTCCCTGATAATGACATTGATTATTTGTGTAACTGAAAAAAACCTCATTGCATCCTCCTTTTATGCTTCTAGGAATATAATTTGTGTGCTTTAAAGCAGATGTATATGCCAGAGGTTCATTTCCAAAGGTATTTCATATTGTGTTTCAAGTTATGCCTAGTAGAGTCTCATACAATTTTAACTGGAAAGCACACTGAAGTGGGTACACCACAAATACACGGGGAAAATGTAATACAATGTAAAAAATAGGTAAAGTTGATACAAGAAAAATCAGAAGTTTTAGAGGAGAAAATCACTTCCCCTAAATTGAATGTGGAAAAAAAGTAACTCCTCAATTTTATTTCCACCATATACAACAATCTGCTTTGAAATGAATCTATTTCTACCCCATGACTTTGATTTGTTCTCTCTTTCACTTTTTCCTGCCTCTTTTCTAACTTCCATGACCTATGTGAGGATTTTTATAGAACTAATCAAAAACAGTCATTCTGGAAAACAAATTCAATTCCTCTCTACACAGAAGAGGTATACATATAAATGCCCACATGCATATTTATGAATAAATTATCTTTAGCAGCGTCTCTGCTCACTCTCAGAAGGGCAACATTAGTCAGTAAGCAGATCCATTGTTACTGACTAGCCCAGATCTATCCAGTACAGACTCTAAAGATACTCCCATTCACCATGTTCACTGTACTTAAATAACTACTCACGTTCAAAACAGAACTCTGACTTCTATAGTCTTCATTACTCTTTTAGTCTAATTATTTCCCTGAGCATTCAGAGGTTCTAATTACTACAGGATCCATAAGAATGACTCCAAGTCCACCGTATTTCAGTATCTATCCATTCTTAAGTCGATATCACATGTTCCACACCTAGTAACTAATATTTCAAAGGGACTCAAGAAAGACAAGGCAAAATTTGCAGAAGGGAATTTAAAATGAGAAAAGCTTGGAAGAAAATTTACCTTGATATACCATGGTGCCAAATTTACTTGGTGGTGAATCTAAAACTGTTAAAATCATGTTGAGGCTGTGCTGTCCTGAAACGTGAGGCCAACTCTGCTCAATATTCACAGCAACCAAAAACCTCATGAAGTCAGAAGTGACACCCTCCGGCAACACCCTCCACCATCACCGCCGTCACTGCTGCACCACCAGCACCACACACACACACACACACACACACACACACACACACACACACACTAACAGGCACATACCTACTCAAATTCTTATTCTTTGACTCATGGTTCCAAACCAGGCTCATAGAAACCTATCCAATATAAACCTTACACCTTTTCCACTTTTATCCACCTCACAAATGGAATGGGCATTCTCTTATCAAAGTGGAAGACACAACACATCCTCAGTGCTTCTGCTATTACCTGGGAAAATTCAACACTTTTTTCTTTTAGAAAACTCAAAATTATACATTTAATGATTTTTTACATAACTCTATCATGTTTCTTCCACTAGAAACCCCCAGCATACATTTGCTTCCCAATATTTAATGTTATATTCACTTACACTTTTTTCTAATATCGTTTTGGCGACTTCTTTTCACTTTTCCCCACTGGAATCGATTTAAATGGCAGAATTAGTACTTTTTTTTTTTTTTTTAATTTTCTGGCTTTCAGGTCAAACTATAAGCAAGTCAAACACATATAAGCACTAGGCTAGCATTGTGAATATAGTGAAATATTTCTTCCAGAGGGCTGATTTTAATTATGATTCTATTTAAAGGATATCCGTAACATGGTAAAATTTACATCCACTGTTCTTCTCTAAAATAATAGGGACTTCATGGTTTTTTTTAAGTCTGTTTTATTATTTCCTTTGAAAGATGTGTTAAAAATATTCAAATGCTACTGATAACCCCTACCAAAAAAATTATATTACTTTGTTGAAAATTACTATTAATATTTAATGCATGGCAGATGTGTTACTATGATTATGACTAAATCTCACTTTTAAAAATTCATAATTTCCAGTCACCAGGCACACAAGAACAAGCCGTGACATATGCATTCTCTAAGATAGGCTTATCAAACATTGAATCAAAACCTTCCCTCCTACTCGTGAATTAAATGAATTTGATACTATGAGAGAACTTAAATAACAGATTTCAACTAAAGCTAAAATGTCAGTTTTCTGTGAATGATCACTTGCAAGTCATGTTACTGAAAGCAGTACTTACCATTTTAAAAGCAATACCATCTTCAAATTTGCCACCTCTTGTTATCAATAGAGATTTTTTACCATGTATAATAGCAATTTTGATAAAAGTTAATTCATATAGAGCTAAAAAAAAATCTTCTAAGCACCGCTCCAACTCATTTAGTTAACCCCCACAACCTGTGTGTAAATAATACCGTTATTTCCATTATACAGACAAGGAAACTAAGACTATAATTAAATTACCCAAGATCACCCAGGTGATGACACAGGGCATAAATATGTATAGTATCTCCTGTATAATATCTATATACAAGCTTCTGTGTACTTTACAGGCAACAGACAAGATTGAGGTCATAAGGAAACAGATGCCTAAATATTGAGTAGCCAACTATCTTGGTTTGCCCAAGGTTGTGTACTTTCCTGGCACGTGCAACTTTCAGTACTAAAACCAGGCAGGTCCTGAGCATAGTAAGATAAAGTGGCCACCCTAAAATAATCTAATAAATATAAAGTTGTAAAAACAATAGTTGACTCATAGTAAGTAGTGCATTTTGTTGATTAATAAGCACTCTGGAAAACAAATCTCAAAACTGTAAAGCAACATTTTTTAGCTCACACTTCTTGGATCAGTAACTTAAGCTGGGCTCAGCTAGACAACTCTACTGGTCTTATTGCAGTTCACTCATACGACTGGAGTTACCTGGCCTTACTCCTATGTCTGGTGTGAAGTGTTGGCTATTTATGGGGGCTGTTGCCTGGAATGACAGCGGTGATGGAGAATATATATCCAGTAATCTGGCTTGAGCCAATTCATATGTCAACAGTCACAGGACTCCCCGAAGTAACAACAGTGCTATCAATACTTTCTCACAGTTCTCTCATAACGCCTCAGTCAATTCATTCTCTATTCCCAAAAGACTTTTTCTCAACTTATTTCTCCTTAAATATCACTCCTTGTTCTGGCCCTCAGGTAATGACCTCGTCACTAAACTATCTGAGAAAAACAGAAGTGATCAAAATATTTTCATTCTTCTCCTATCAAACTGCTCACTGTCATTGCCCTTAATATTGGTGGAAAGAGTAGACTGTCTCTGCATCCGATGACAATCCCTTTTCTTGCTGATTGAATGCACTCATCCTTCCCAACTTAAAAAACCTTGCTCAAGCCATGGATTGGAAAACTCAATTATCATTACAATTGTGATTCTCCCCCAAATCTATCTATAGATTTAACACAATCCTTATTAAAATCCTTGCAGGAATCTTTTTGCATAGCAACTGATAAGCTGATACTAAAATTTATATTAAAATGCAAAGATTCACAATAACTGAAAAACTGTTAAGAAGAACGGGGACGCCTGGGTGGCTCAGTCAGTTAAGCATCCAGTTCTTGGTTTTGGCTCAGGTCATGATCTCAAGGTCATGAGATCAAGCCCAACATCTGGCTCTACACTGGGCATGGGGTTTGCTTGAGATTGCCTCTCCTTCTCCCTTTGCCCCTCCACCCTCTCACTCTCTCTCTTAAAATAAATAAATGATTAATTAAAAAAAAAGAACAAAGTTAGAAGGCTTATACTTCCCTGTTTCAAACTTACTATAAAGCCACAGTAAATGAGGCAATGTGGTATTGGTCTAAGGCATATAGATCAGATTCGTGGCCAACCGATTACTGCCAATAATTTGATAATAATTGCCAATGAATTCAATTGAGAAAAGATTGCCTATTCAAAAATCTTTATAAGACAACTATATATCCACATGCATAAGATCAATTTAGACTCTATATCATATACAAAAATTAACTCAAAATGGATCATAGATCTAAATATAAGAGCCAAAAATATAAAGCTTCTAAAGAACATAGGAAAAAATCTTTATGAATTTTAAATCAGTAGAGTTCTTAGATATGACACCAAAAACAAAATCAATAAAATTTTGAAAAATGATAAATTGGACCTTTGTGCTTCAATCACACCATTAAGAAAACTGGACGTTTTGGCCAGGATGTGGAGAAGCTAAAACCCTGAAACATAGCTGGTTAGCACGTAAAATGGTGCAGCAACTTTGGAAAGTAGTTTGGTAGTTCTTAAAAAGTTTATCATAAATTTACCATGCAACCCAGTAATTCTACTCCTAGTTTCTACCAAAGAGAAATGAAAACACATTGAAGACTTGCATACAAATGTTCATAGCAGCTTTATTCATAAAGACCCCAAAGTGGAAACAATCCACATATCCATAAACTGTTGAATGACAAACAAAATGTGGTATTTCATGTAATGTTCCTATGATATCAGTCAAAAGAAACAGAACATTGATGCATACTACTACATGGAAGAACCTTAAAAACATGCTAAGTGAAAGCAGCAAGATTCAAAAGGCTATACATGTCATGATAAAGAATGTCCAGAAAAGGCAAATGTATTCACAGAGAGAGCAGATTAGACTGGAGATTAGAAAGGATATAGATTACAAATGCACATAAAGGATCTCTCCAGAGTGATATAAGGTCTAAACCTGGATTATGGTAATGATATCATAAATAAATTTATTAAAAAATCATTGAGCTGTACACTTACAATGGATGAATTTTATATTATGTAAATTATACCTCAATGAAACTATTAACAAAAAGGATTTGTCAACCACAGACAAGTTGGGAGTAGCCAAGGGGACAAATGAGGAGATGAAAAGACAAGGAAGATGGGAGGATCCTGGGCTGATAGCTGGATTTTGAAGCCAAAGCATAAAATATGGCCAGTGGAAAAATCCCAAGGACAAATATGGTTAAGACACTTTAAGAATGTTTAAATCAAGTTCCATTTCCAAATTTGCTAATGTGGTATGAAAACACAGATAGTGCAGCATCAACTACTCTGCTCCTTACATCAATACGTCCTTTATTTTTTAACTAGCCACATCTTTCCCTTTACTTGTGGGTAATGAATGCTTCATTCATTCTCTGTAACGGAGCATAGGAAATAATGCCACTATGATGTACTTTGGAGGGGAAAAAAGATACAAGACACACAAATTTATTCAAATCTCTTCTACTCAGAGGTAGGAATTTTGTAGTCTGGCTCTGTAAAACTCAGATGATTGTTCCAATTTCCCAACTTGACTTAGGAAGAACCTCCACCTTGTGGCTTCCTATTTTTTTTTAAAGATTTTATTTATTTATTTGAGAGAGAGAGAGAGAATGCAACAGAGATAGCTTGAGAAAGCAGGGAGGAGAGGGAGAAGCAGGTTCCCGCTGAGCAAGAAGCCCAACACGGGACTTGATCCCAGGACCCTGGGATCATGACCAGAGCCTAAGGTAGACGTTTAAACAACTGAGCCACCCAGGCACCCAGCTTCCTACTTTCTAGGGGAATTAGTTCTTGATCTCTGTGTCATGTTCCTGAAATATACAAGAACTAATATAAATGTGATCAACTTCTAACTAGCGGGGTCATGAGATACTATGGCAAGCGAATCCATGGATTTGTTCCTGAATCCATCACTGTTGGACCAGTTTCTATCTTTATTTGCTCAGATTCTGCACTGGTAGTACACTGTGCTTTGCCTAGCATAGTATTAGTAAAACAATTCAGTGTGATTCTCCCAAAAGAGATGAATTTCTTATCTTCTAATATAGTGTTGACACAGTGGTGTAATACCACATACTGAAGGTTCACACAGGCCTACATATAAACCTCAGCTTTATTATTGGTTTGCTGTTTATCTTTGGAGAAGTACCTTAATCTTGTTTAAGCTCATTTTACCCATATGCAAAAATGGGAATAATTACATTTAATTCATAATGAGTTACTATCAGGCTCAAATTAAAAGATATATCACAGTGCATTGCATATAGTGGACAAATGGATTTACAGAGATCAATTTGTTATCTGTTATTGCTCCATATTTTTCTTATTGGCATAGTCAACATGTGATTTAAAATTCAGCTCTCCTCCTTAGGGATATTCTGTTTAGCAGTCCTTTATTCCAGTGGAAAATGATAAATTATGCATCTCTCCATCCACCCATCTATCCCTACCTATTAACTGACTCTCTAAATATAATTTTAAAAGTGATGTTTAATATACTTAAAATATGAATATTTCCAATAAATGCTGCAATGTACATAGAGATTCCTCATATGAGATGTTACGATCAAGTAATAAGATAGATTTCAAATAATAACACAGACGTCTGCAAACAGTTTGGGAATTGATCTTATTTTAGAGACATGGTTTGTATAACGGAGTGATAATTTGGCTACTCAGAGTCTTACTGGGGAACGATAAAGTAATTCTAATGTATTTTTTATAGT
>CM053612.1:84437914-84494432 GCA_028646535.1 Procyon lotor | reverse complement strand
AAATAAATAATCTTTTAAAAATTCTCATTTCTGCTTTACCTTGAATTTTACTGACTTCTTATAAGGGTGAGCCCTAGTGAAACATTTATTGGCTATTTGCATTTGTCACTTCACAATTTGCTATGTATTGCCTTTTCCTCATTGATTTAAAGAAGTTTTAAAGCTTTTATGGATAGTGACCATGTTTCTTATATATGTGAAAAGTATTTTCTCCCAATTATTTTCTTGCCCTTTAATTTCATTAATCTTATCTTTTTTTGTGCATTGTCATTTATATTATTTTCACGAAGGGAAATCTGTTTAACTTCATGAAATCTTTCTTCTTTTCTTCCTTCTATTTCTGGGTTCTAATCTTCTGGATGCCAGCTATTTATACAATGTCATAAAAATATGTTTCTTCCATAACTTCTATAATACTTATTGATTTGTTTAAATTCAGTTCAACAATTTTTCTTCCAGCATCATTTAATCTATATTTACCGAAGAATTTCCCTATTTGTTTTAAATGTGTCTTTAACATACATTGAATTCTTATCTATTCTTGAGTCTTCTCTGTGGAGTCTATCTTGTGCTGTATCAAAGTTTGCTTCTTCCTCGAATTCTTCCTTGTTTCAATCACTGTAGTTTTATTTTATATTTTGGTTTAAAATAAGGCTAGGCCCCTATCTTGTTCTTTAAAAGTATTTCCTGACATTACTCATGTTTTTTTTTCCTACTGCCATATGAACTTTAGATTTAGTTTGTTGGATTCTTTCTATAGTAGAATCATCTGGGTATTTTATATTGAAATTATATATTCAATATGAATTTAGAAAGAATGGATATATTTTTAAAATTGGTTACTTTAGTCAGAGAAATTTAAATGTCAAAAATATGAAGACGATGGAAAAATACAGGGGCGCCTGGATGGCTCAGTCAGTAGAGTATGCAACCCTTGATCTCTGGATTATGAGTTCAAGCCCCACATTGGGTATAGAGATTACTTAAAAAAAAAAAAAAAAAGGAAGTACAGAACTAATGGATTAATCTTTCACATCATCTCCAGTTATGTACATTCCTAATTTCTACCTCTTGTGAGAGCCATTGCACCATGAAGCAATATAGGTAGTTTAAAGTAAGTTTATACTAAGACTGAACTTATTTCAGGGTAACTAACAAGAAACAAAAACAAAAACCCATAGGAACATACCTGAAAACCTAAGAATGTAAACTGTTGACTTTAGCCAGGGTAACTTCATGCCAGACTAAAATAAAATTTCACAGGATCGTTTTAACTATCTACCCTGGGTGTCTATAGCACTCTTGGCTCTTGAGTACAGCCACAGTATGTAGGTGTAGGTGATTTTATATTCTCCTATTTTGATTCTCTTCAACTCCCATTTCCCAAAGCTCTCTCTCTGATTTTCTTTCTCTGTTGAATACAAGGTAGATATTTTCTTGTCTATTTCAAGTTAACTTTTTATCCTGAGATCACTGTAGAGCCATATATACTTGTGAGAAAAAATACAGAAACAGCCTGTTCCCCCTTCACCCAGTTTCCCCAAATGGTAATATCTTCCAAAACTATAGCTCATTATGGCAACCAGGAAATTGACAGTGATACAATATACTGACCTTGTTGAGATTTCCTTAGTTTTGCTTGTACTGGTGTGTGTCTTCTTGGTCTTTTTCTACTTCAGATTTATTTAACTACTGTACATCAAGCCTATGAGTATTTTATCTTAATTACAGAATTACAATTTGTTTAACAATTTTGCTGTTGATGTGATGTACCGAGTGGCCCAGGATGATTTGTCACAGAGTTTAAATGTATTTATTATATATTAATAATATTAATGCATTATGGAAATTAAACCATAAGACCATGAATTTGTGACGTGTGAACTCAAACGGATCAAGAAGGATATTTCTATTTGTGAGAAAGAGGTTGGTTTCTCATCTGCTGATTTTAATTTATTGGTATGCAGTATAAGTGATCAGCTTTCCAAATGAGTTTTTGCTTTCACATTATTCCAGTGAGACATTTATAATTAATGCTACAGAAAAATTACACTGGGTTAATATTTAGTCAATCTTTGTCAATATGAAACAAAAGCATAAATCTAACACTAGATGAAAAAACCAGAATACAATATTGCTTTAGAATAAAGAGAGTAAATGTTGATTAATTTACTTGCAACTACATTTTTCTTTGATGAAATTCTATTTTGGTGGCATGACTATCTTTATTTAAAGTCATTGTTTCATCTTGTCATAACTGTTATTCATTTATACACAGCCATTTGCGCTTAAAAATAAAGCCATTGCTTAAAAGGACAAGCTCTAATGTTTATTTCTTATTTTAAATCATTCTGTGGGTCTTACTTTTTCTCATTATGCTTGGCTCATCATAATAGGGAAGAATGTTCAGTCTCAAAAATAGGCAAATGGAATTCAAAAAGCATCTTCCTCAAGTCCAAATGATAAGGATAAAAACTTCCTAACTAGGGAAAACATGTTCTTTCTTTTCTTGTTTATCTTTTATCATCATTTGTGGTTTTATGATCTGGAATGGTTTCAATTTCTTTTACTTGGGATTTTTCTCCTGGAGATCTGGACTATACGGAATACTTGGATTTTCTTAAGTCATGGCACATTTCTGGGCACAATTCATTCTGATTTTTAACATCTATTTGACAAAATAGGGCAAAGGTCAAAGAAAATATAGGTCGATAGCATAGTTGTGAAGCTGAAAGTCAAAAAAAAGTGCCCTTGCTACCTGGGACTCAGATTCACCTTCTCTGGATTGACTTTTGCCAACCTTGAAGAGGTGATTCTATTTTGCTATTGTTAAATTTGAAAGAGAACCAGTAGAGGACTAATTACCAACATCCACATTATTGTTACTATTCTGTTTACCACAAAGTCTGATATAAAGCAAAGTTAAAGGAAAGGCATAAATACATAGTGATTAACATTTTCTTGAACATGTTTTCTTGAACATGTTTCTTGAACATAGAGAAGAACATAGCTTCTCTATCCAGCAATAGGTCTGTTAAGCCAAACATTTTATTTTACTTCACTGTAGACTTAGTACTGTTTTTAAATTGGTATGAGGACACTTAATGTTTACTTATTTTCCACATCTATAAAGAAGAGGATAAAAATAATATAAAGTTCATATAAGCCAAAAATTTGAAGATAATTTTACTAGACTGAGAAAGATAGATAAAAAATTCCAGATAAAAGGACAAATATTAGCAAATGTACATAAGCATAAATATGCATATGAGGTATGAAGAAGTATATCCAGAGCAAAGAGTATAGTGCTATGAATAAACATTGAAAAATATTTCATGTACGATAATGAAGGGCTTTATGTACTCTGAAAACTGATTTAAGATATTAACATCTTCAAGGACGTTTTGAAGATTTCCCACCTAGTACTCTTTTTTGTGTGTCTCTGACATTTTCTTCTTCCTAGCTATTGTAATGCAATCTTGTGCTCACTTTCCCGTTAATGTTACCTTCTACCAAGGCCCCTAATCCTGTTCCTTATTCGATGAGAATTTTATTATTTTTAAAAGATTTTATTTATTTATTTGACAGAGAGAGATCACAAGTAGGCAGAGGCAGGCAGAGAAAGAGGGGGAAGCAAGCAGGCTCCCCGCTGAGCAGAGAGTCCAATGCAGGGCTTGATCTCAGGACCCTGAGATCATGACCTGAGTCCAAGGCAGAGGCTTTAACCCACTGAGCCATCCAGGTGCCCCTTGATGAGAATTTTAGTTTAGTTTTTTTTTTTTTTGAAATCTTATGTAAGGAAACTGAATTCACAAAGGGAAATGTGGCTACATATGAAACCTATGCTGAGCAAATGCTTGGCTAGGTGTTACCCTAGCCAAGGTTCTGATTTCCAGAGCTGGAAATCAGAACAGCTCTTACTTGATTCTCCTCGTAAGTGAAGTCAAGAGTTTGGAATCTAGAAGTACTTTCATACCATAACTCTGCTAACTAGAAGCATTTCCATGCCCATACTTCTGGAGGGGGCTTTCCTCCTTGTTATAATGAAATATCTTCCTCTGTAACTACTGCTGACTAATATGACCAAGTTCCTAGGATTAACTGATTTGGTGCAGAGTAACAGGACTAAAGGAGACACCCCAAAAGAAATAAGTTGAGGAGTGTTAACAGTGAAAATAATTCTATGCACACTTTTCAGCAGGATAGACAACACGAAAAAATGGAAATGCCTTCTTTGACTGGCCTATAGAAATGAATGGCATTTCTCAAGAAGTCAGTCATCTTCCAAACCAAGTAAATGCAAAGTGTGTCAAGTAAAAATCCAGTATGCTCTTGTCCCCTCCATATACCTGGAAGAGCAAAAACAACAATGCAGAATGCAGAGGAGAGGTTGAAAGAAATGAGCTAAAGGAAAGACTCTCTGAATAAAGACAGACACTTCCATTACCAGAGCAAAGGTCTCCCTTTATCCCTACTATAGCCCACATCCTCACAAGGGTGCCTCAGATAAAGGTCCATTCTTGTCTGCACAAGGAGAACACTGTACTCCACTTCAGATGAAGGGGTAACAAACAGGACAGATTCTACATGCTCTTGAGCCCACATAATCGGGTAAGTGTCAGTATTCCATTCAGTAATAAATGTTTATTCAACATCTTCCTCTGAGCCAGGCTAACTTTTTCTGGCAATGGTGAGAAAGTCCTTGCACTCATGGAACTTATATTCTAATGGAAGATGAGTCCAATAATTAAGAGATGAATATACTATATTTAAATATAATTCATCATGTCCTGTAGTGACCAGTACTTTGAAGTAATTTCAGGAAGATGCAATAGCCATAAATAGATACTGTTTCTAAATTAAAGTGAACCCTTATTCAGGAAACCACTTGCAGGACTTAGGTCAGGAAGAAACAAAACTTGATGTGAAGTGTCAATTTCTAAATCAGACACAATGCAGGTGTTTAGATTAAGAACAGCAAATATTTCTGTGTAGCACAGCTTTCTCCTCACCAACCCTACAGGGGCATGTGGAAAACTTTCTGGACAAGTAGCCTCTTACTAGAGTTGGAAAGGAAACTATCTCTCTAAAGCTGTTTCTGTTTTATATGAAATATATTCATTATTTGGGAAGAGCTCACATTAATAATCCAAGTATTTCTATTGAGGAGAATGATTATAAATTTTAGGGTTTCTAGATTCCTAGACCAGGCTCCAAGTCAGCAGGGATGAATCTGCAGCAAAAGGGAGAAAACTGAATCGGTGCCAAAATGTTCTTGAAAAATATCTTTGGCATGAGAGCCTTAAAATTCAGTAAAGGCTTTTTCCACATAGTCAACCCCCAACAGTCCAACTCTGGATTGATATAATTAATCTGTTTCAGTATGATACTCTTAGTTAGGAGCTCCCAGTGATGAGTTATTACATACTTAACCTGGCTCTGACCATTTCCCTTTTTGCCCTGGGTGAGGTTCTTGTATGGCTTTTCCACATTCCCTACCTCCCGTCTGTTGGATGGGCTTTTTTAGCTTAGCTAAGTTTAGCAGAGGTTAGGCTATGCAATGAACGGATGAGGGACCGACGCCTGGCTGCAGGACAAGAAGGTCGGCCAAGAACATAAGGTGTATCTTTATTAGACACCACCACATTCTGTTGCACATTTCTCTCTCTTTCTTTCTTAAATTCTTTCTCGAGCTCCATATAAAAATACTTATTGAATGTCTATGAGTGCCACACATGGCATAAGAACTGCGAAGGTCATTTATTGCCTTGTGAGAGTCATACTCAGATGACAGAATAATTTCATGTAGTTAAGCTCACAGGGTGAACCTTCACTGTAAATATTTATATAAAATTGCAGGAAACAAATACTCAAAATGAGGAGCATTTACTCTACACAGAAATGGTGAAACAAACTCCAGTAGCCACAGAAAATCAAAGATTAATTATGTATTACAAGTATACAGCAGCAATTTTAAAACAAGCCTTCCACCTGATAGATGGTGTGGCCTGTTTCTGAACTATAGATGATATGGCCAATTAAAAAATAATATACATTGTATCAGTGATAACAACTTGTCAAGACTTTACTGAGAATTACTTTGTCAGCAACTATGCAGAGTGATAAATCATCATTACCCATCACCCAATACTACTCAAGAAGACTGGTAAGCTTCCTCAGAACTCAGTGAAAATTTTCCCGTAATAATTAACCCTCATTAAAAGGTTGCAGGTTATTTTCCCACCAGAATGAGGAGCAATGACATAAATGTGGCTGAGAACAGCTGTGATACAGGTGTTTTTCGTTTGGTGTGCTGGGAGTAGTTCATCACTCATGAAGGGATAGCTTTTTTTTTTTTTTTGTACTGATTCTGTTGCATGAAATGGAGAAGTACACTTAGATTTATAATTTCTAAGTTGTTAGAAGAAAATCAAGGAATCAAGGGAACAGACATTTTTTTGCCACTGGGATAATACATGTTTTAACATTTTAAGAAATAAAACTCAACATTAAGATTAAAATACTCCATTAGGTCACACAGAAAGTGAACAAGAGTTAACAGGGCTCCTACTGGTCAAACAGGGACAATTTGAACATAAAAAAGAATACTAATGTTAATGGTTTATATTATATTGAATATTAAAAGAGTCCATAGCAATACTTAAAAACAAAAAGGTGAGAAGGAAAAGATTTTCATTGCAGAAAACCACTAACAGATTTATATGAACAATGTAATTAAAACAATTAGAAAAGTACCAATGACCTTTGCAAAGACTAATATAATCATTGACTTAGGCAATAATCATGAACAGATGATAACACCATTAAATGAAATGTTCATTCTTCAGACTAATGTAACAATAGGACAAACTGACATAATGTGTTTTCTGATACGCTATCATAAAAAGTAAACATTACACTTAGAATTCTTTTAAAAACAATATTTCACATGAATTAATGAGGAAACATTTAAATGAATCATAATGTGAGTCATTCTACAAGACAACTGGCCTGCTCTCTTAAAAAAAATCACTGTAATGAAAGAAAGAATAAAGGGGAATTTCTAGATACAAAGAATTTCAAGAGACATTGACAACCAGATTCAACAAATGATCCTTAGATTGGATCCTGAGCCCAAACCAAAACTCTGTAAAAAACATAGAGAAGAGGGCGCCTGGGTGGCTCAGTCGTTAAGGGTTTGCCTTCCACTCAGGTCATGATCCCAGCATCCTGGGATCGAGCCCCACATCGGGCTCTCTGCTCAGCAGGAAGCCTGCAAAAAAAAAAAAAAAACCATAGAGAAGAAATTTTGGGAAATTTGAATATGAACTATATGTTCATATTCATGAACTGTATGTTGACTAAAATTATTTTTTCATATTTTATTAGAGAGAGTGTGTGCGCGTGCGCGAGAGAGCGCGCATGTGCGCGCGAGCATGCACACAAGTGGGGGTCAGGGGAAGAGGAAGAAGCTGCTCAGCAGGGAGCCTGACATGAGGCTCATCCCAGGACCCTGAGATCATGACCTAAGCCAAAGGCAGATGCTTAACTGACTGAGCCACCCAGGTGCTCCCTGACTAAATTATTTTATCACTGCTCAACTCATTGGGAGTGATGCTAGTGTGGACGTTATGTAGGAAAATGTCCTTACACTTAGGAGATACAGGACGACATATTTGTAATGTACTGTTATTGTATCTACAATTTCAAATAATTCAGTAGAGATGAAATAGATATAGTTATATCAAATACGGGGAAATGTTTTCAAACTGATACCTTTTGATGAAAGATTTTATTATTATGTTGTGACTCAGATTTTCTTGGTTGCGTGGTTAAAAATGTAGTCTTAAATACATCAGCTATTTTCCATCGCATAAGTAAATTATAAAGTGAGAAAAAAAGTTTCGTTTTATCTTTAAATGCTAATGAAAAAATTGACCATGCACAACATTCCATACTAATAAAAATTAGCATTTTGAGAAAGCAAAGGAGAGATAATTTACAAGATTTTCACAAATGAAGACTATTTGAAGAAAAGCAAAGAAATTTGCACTGATTGTCCTCATCTTTTAACACTCCATGAAGAGAGGGATTTTTGTATGTTTTACATACTTCCTTACTCAATTGTCTAGACCAGCGCTGCCACAAATTAGGCGTTAAATAATAGATATTAGGAAGAATATGGGGTTTACTAACTGCCTTCACACTATCTCATTTGAATTTATGCAACAAATTGGGGGGCAGGGATCCCCTATCTTGCATAGGATGGAATGGAGAGTCAACTACTTACTGGGATATACTGGAGCAATGGCATGAGTCGAGCTCTATTCAGCTGCACAGCCTACACATACATGCTAGGTGTGCAGCCCCTCTGAACATCATGTAGTCCTTTCCTTTCTGTGTATGAGAAAGGAAGCGGGAAAGTAGGAATCTGCTTTTATTAAGGTAATATGGATTGTCATCTGCAGAACAAGGACGATACCTATATTCTTTACCCTAGTCTATCTAAGTAGGAAATACAATCCCAACAGGCTTTGCTAATCAGGGCAACGAGTATCACAGAGAACTGCTCTGGCTTTAGATTTAGATGCTCTTGGTTCAAACCTTAATTCTGCTCCTCTTGCCACATAGTTGTAAGTATTACATAATTACACATTTCATGTTATTACTTCAGGATCCAAGCTAAAGAAGGACCCTTCTGAAGTGTCTTCATGATCACCAAAGCAGAGGTTGAGGAGGGCTGAGGTGTCTCACGCTGATACACACCACCTTGGCATACTCTCAAGGGAATAAGTCATATACTTGCTAATCTTCAAAGAGATGGGGAAGGACAATTTTCACATGGGTCTCAAACATGAGGGAACCCTATACCAGCAATCATTTGCAATATGTGACACAAGGGTCATTTAATATGGATTTGAAGATTTAAATGGAAAATCTAATGGAAAATCCACAGAAATGTTACTTTGCATTAAGAGTCTTTTGTACTTAGTATTATTCTGAAGTACCTTTATTCAGATATTTTTAAGAATCGGAGTAGGCAAGCATCGATTGGTTATTCCTTTACCCGAAGGGGCTTACTACAACACTAAGAAATTTGATATTGAAATAGATGATCATTTAGGAGACAAGAAATGGTATGACAGTCATGAGTCTTTCAGTGCTCATAACAAACCTATAAAGTCAGTATGCTCGTCTTAAGAGCAATACTAATGCAGTAACTCTAGTTCCTATGTGCTTCTACTCGGCACACCTCCAGTCTACCATCCACACTGCAGAGGGAGAGAGATTGTCTGAAACTGTTGGAGCAATCGTGTCACTCCTCTGCTCAGTACACTACACAGGCTGCCTAACTCTGAATAAGAAACAAAGTCATGGCATCGTCTACAAGTCACAGCACAGTCTGCTTTCCTAACCCTTACATCATCCTCCACTTTTACCTCCTCATTCTTATTGCTTTCTCTCCTTCACTCACCCTGCTTCAGGGGCGTTTGGTCTCCTTGTGGCTCAAATAAAATCAGCACACACCTTTCTTGGTGCCTTTGCATTTGCATCAGAAGGACATGGCACGGTTATTAAAATACATATTGCTGGGCTCTACTCCTCAAGTTTCTGATTCATTGGGTCTGCAATGATTAGCATTCCTACCAACTTGCTACCGGTTCCAGCATTTTGATAACTTTGGCTCTACACAGCCACATGTGTCACTACTTTCTTGGTATCAAGTATATGGCCTAATTCCTTTTGAGAGATTCTCTGACGTGCTATATTTTAAAAAGACCACACAGTTCACCAGTCTTTATCATCTTGTTCCTTCCCACTTGTTTTTCTTCATAGAACATATCTGATGTCATCTATTTTAATTTTCCTGTACTTTCCCTTCTCATCAGAATTCAAGCTCCATGTAAGAAGGGACTTATCTCTTTTGTACGTTATGCGCTCCAAAGCCAAAGTCAGTATCTGGCATTTAGTAAGCACTCAATAAATACTGGCTGAGTTAATGACTTAGCAGAAATTTTTTAAACCATCCCCACTGAATATCAGAAGTAATTTTTGACCAAAAAATATAGAGTAGGTAAATCTAATGATGGGGGGCGGGGGGGATGAAAGATTACCAGTATCTATGAACTTTTTAAAAAGGCTCTAAGTAGAATCAATTTCTGAGTGAACAAAGAAGAGAAACTGTGATCTTCATTATTTACAGATATTGAAGAGGCTTATACAGGGAGCCCATTTAATTGTGGGATGAAGAAAGTGGTCATAATTGTTAAAAAGACTGATTACAGAAGCTTTTACATTTCTAAATAAACTAAGAGCGTCCATAGCGCTGACTGAGTTGGGGAAGGAACTGTAGCAGTGGAAGGGGGGAAAAGGATTTCCATCTTCCTCATCAGCCTCTGAATGGTATAAATTTATATCTTGACCAAAGAACTTGCTAATATAATTCCCTCTCTGTCATACTTGCAAAAGATGCACCTGAGCTACATACTAATACTGACACATATTATAAAACTTCCCAACTGTAACCCACTTCAGACCACAATGATCACACAATTCTTAGTATGTTGCATCTATTCCAACTACATGTAAGATTCACATTTTGTGTCTCAATAAAACTTTTAATTGGAATAATTTTACATTTACAGAAAAGCTGCAAGGACAGCACAGACTATCCTCATGTACTCCACACCTACTTTCCCCTATTGGGAACTTCTCACGTTAGAAGGTACAGTTATTACCATTACTACTGACACACCGCATACTTGATTCAGATTTCCTTAGTTTGTAGCTAATGTCCTTTTTTACATTGCAGGATCCCATTCAAGTGACCATGTTACATGTAATCATCAGGTCTCCTCAAGCTCCTCTAGCTTGTGACAGTTGCTCAGATTTTTCTTGTTCTTGCTGATCTTGACAGTGTTCAGAAGTAGTGACCAGGTGTTCTGTAAAATATCCCTCAGTTTGGTTTTGTCTGATGTGTTTCTCATGATTAGACTGGAATTACGGGTTCTGGGAAAAAGGCTATGAAGACAAAGTACTGTTCTAATCATATCATACCAAGGATTCACGCTATCATCATGACAACATTTTTTTAAAGGATTTATTTATTCATCTGAGACAGAGAGCACAAGCAAGGGAGAGGGAGTAGGAGACTCCCTGCTGAGCAGAAAGCCCCAAGGATGCAGGGCTTGATCCCTGGACCCTGAGATCATGACCTGAGCTGAAGGCAGATGCTTAACCAACTGAAACACCAAAGCACTCCTTGCCTTAACATTATTCATATTAACTTTGATGACCTGGCTGACATAGTGGTTGTCAGATGGCTCCACTATAAAATTATTCTTTTCTCCCCCTGTGTATACTATACTCGTTGGAAGGAAGTGACTATGCACAGCCCACACTTAAAGGGTTAGAAGTTGGAAGTGTTACTCCTTGAGAGGGAAAAATCTATAAAGCTTACTTGCAATTTTTCTGCATGGGATATTTGCCCATTCTCTCCGAGTAATTTATTCATTCAATCATGTATCACAGTATGGTCTCATGGATTACTTTTTATACTTTGAGTTATAATCCAATACTACATTGTATATTTTGTTCAAATTGTTTGTGCTTTGGCCATTGGGAGCCCCTTCACTTAGCTCCTGTATCACTTTGACATAACATCACTGCTGTGAATTTTTTTAGCACTTCCTTATTTTATGGCCTTACAAGATGTTCCAGGTTCATCTTTTGTTTTCCTTGCCCTATTTCTAGAACCAGCCATTTCCCAAGAACTCCTGGTTCCTTTTCTTGGGGAATAGCATTAGAAATCAAGCACACTCTTTCTCAGGGAAGTCATTATTTCTAGGCCCTCGCAGCCGACAGAACAAGAAAATACATGGGTCCTAAAACACACACACACACACATCCCTTATCTCTTTATGGATTCATTTGTATATACAGTAAATTAAACAGGAGTTCATACCAACATTTTTAACTCTAATCCAGGATGAAATGAATTATTCTAGCCTTTCCATTTAGTGTATCTGTGATCTCTCTCTCCAAAAATGAAAACTCAGGGTACTCCCATCCACCATCCATTTACTTAATTGTTCAATTCCACTGTACATGTATAGTAGTATCAGGAATGTTACTCCTTACCCCAGGGGAAATAACCCTATCAACCAAAGTGTTTATGGACAGTTCCTTCTGCCCTTAGTCTTACAGACTGCACGCATTTTCAAAGCTACTTAAGTCAGCAGCTTCTACCCACCTACTTCTTCAATGAGGTAATCTCATATATTTGTAATTCAGATTCTTTTCCAACAGTAGACATTTCTTTCTGGGTTTCCCCTGACTTCTTAAATATCTTTTTTAATTTCCACATGTGAAGTTTCACTCTATGCTATAAAATTCTATGGGACTTGTCAAATGCACTTTGTCTCCATCGCTACAACATCATATATAACACACTAAAACATCCGTTGTACTTCATCTCTTTAGCCCTGTTCCCCTCCCATTACCCTGGTGGCAAGTACTATACTGTGTGCTATCCCCACAGCTTTGTCCTTTCCAGATGTAATAGAACTGGAGTCATACAGTATGTAGCTTTTCGGACTCGTTTTTTTTCCTACTTAATTAAGAGCCTTTAAAGATTCATCCATGTCATTGCATTGCTACATCATGCCTTTTTATCACTCAATACTATTTCATTATATGGATGCACCACATTCAATTTATTGGCTTTTTGAAGGAGATCTTGGTGGCTTCAACTTTTTGTGATCATGAATACATATGCTGCACACATTCATGTGCAGGTGTTTGCTTGCACATAAGTTTGCAAATCAGTTGGGTAAATACCTAGGAACCTGACTGCTGGATCAGATAGTAAGACTACTCTTAGCTCTATAAGAAATTGCCAAAATGCATTCCAAAATGGTGCAACCACATTACATTTTATTAAAAAGGAAAAAAAATGCTCTGGATGTTTAGCATTCATAGGTAGATACCACAATCATGGCAATGGATTCATTAATAACAGTGAGTTGAATAAAGCCTGTTTCAGGCTCTCCCCATGGGACACTTATCACAGAGCAGTGTCAACACACTCAATCTTAATGTGTCTACTCAAGAATGAGCTTTTGGGGGCACCTGGGTGGCTCAGTTGGTTAAAGCCTCTGCCTTCAGCTCAGGTCATGATCTCAGGGTCCTGGGATCGAGCCCCACATTGGGCTCTCTGCTCAGCGGGGAGCCTGCTTTCCCCCTCTCCGCCTACTTGTGATCTCTTCTGTCAAATAAATAAATAAAATCTTTAAAAAAAAAAAAAAGAATGAGCTTTTGATGTCAAGACAATTTGGGCTAATGCCAGATGGTGCAAAATGGCTTTGTGAGTTAGTACCATAAAAAGTTCTAGAGCCCAATGCTCATTATTTGCCAGCTTCTATGGAAGCTGTGTGTTTTATTTATTATTTATTTTTTAAGGTTTTATTTAAATTCCAGTTAGTTAACATACAGTGTAGGAAGCTGTGTGTTTTAACGAAGGGCCTTGAAATGGAAACTCTCCATTCTGCACTGCAGTGGTAGTAACAGAAGGTATCAGTGTTTTTCACACAGAGTGAGCTCTACCAGCACACCGTTCACTCAGAGAAGAAATGAAAATTTTATTTCTCAGATGTGAGTAAAATCTAAGGGAGGTTAAACCCATATCTGAATTCTGAAACCTCAGAAAATTCAGAAAGACAAGCTAGTTCCATGCTTGTACTTGTTCCTTTTCCTGTCCTATGACCACCATTTGGACTCTAATGGACTGAAGTCACACTACTGAACCTTCAGCACGCATCAGAGTCATCCGCAAGGCTAATTAAAACAAGAATTGCTGGAATGCAACCCTTGAATTTCCGATTTAGTAAAACCAGAGAATTTTTGTGTTTTATAACATTCCCAGGTGATGTCGATACACTGATCAAGGGTCAAGACACTGCCTAGTACTAGACGAAGTTACTGCATTCCTAAGTTTTCAAAGTCTTCTGCTACTTTAAGAACAATTATCCTTTACATAGTTTGAAGTAACACATTTGGAAATTTGTAAATGAAGTGCTATTTTACCTCAACAACTCAGTAGCCATTCTCTGCTATGCAAGTAAAGAAGCATTTGAGTTCACTGAACTGCAATTAAAGGGGAAAAAATTATCTTGACAGGGGCGCCTGGGTGGCTCAGTCGTTAAGCGTCTGCCTTCGGCCCAGGTCAGATCCCAGGGGCTTGGGATCGAGCCCCGTATCGGGCTCTCCGCTCTGCGGGAAGCCTGCTTCTCTCGCTACCATTCCCTCTGCTTGTGTTCCCTCTCTTGCTGTGTTTCTCTCTGTCAAATAAATTTAAAAAATATATATATATAAAAAAAAATTATCTTGACATTCATTTTTCATACAACCAATATCATCAAGTAATCTCATTATGTGACATAGATGGTGCTTATTAGAGTGGCTTAGCTCCTTGTGATAGCTACAATGTTGTCTATTATCTCTGGCGGTTTCCCAATTCCAGAGAACAAAGCCACAGCCCAGGTTCTAGGGTAAATTTAAGAAAAGGAAATCAATTATGTTTTTCCATCCCTCTTTTTGTAAGGTCCCCCTTCCAGAAACTAATAGGCATCTCCAGCCTGCTCGTTTCGTTTTTTTTTCAAATTGTCTTACGTAAATTGAGCAATAGTTTCTTCTCTTTCTGTAAATGCTTGATTTGTGTCCTTTATCCGCTAAGATTTCCATTTTTGTCCCTGCTGCCCAAAAGCAAATACTTCTTTCCTTGTAGTTTTATGTTCTATCTTCTTTTTCAAGGCCGAACATATACTGTACAGACCTGAGGTCATAATATTTATTCTTTGACTAGTTTTTTTTAATCACCATTACATGAAAATCTTTATACATCAGAAAGTTAGACATAATTTCATTATCTTTACAGTAAAATTATATTTCTTCAAAGTACTTTTATCAGTTCAGAATCACGCAGAATAGAAAAGTTCCTCTGACCTCTGTTACCCATTTTCCCAAAGGTGATTCTTGTTCTTTTTTTGTGTTTATTTTATAACATTTTCTGTATGTAAAGTGAATGCTTACATGTTTCAATTAAAAATTAAAATTTTTAAATCAAAATTCAACTATACTGGACATGCTTTTTAATCATTTCCACTTTTTATTTAAGATACGTTACAAGTCGGGCACCTGGGTGGCTCAGTTGGTTAAGCAACTGCCTTCAGCTCAGGTCATGATCCTGGAGTCCTGGAATCAAGTCCTACATCGGGCTCCCTGCTCAGTGGGGTGTCTGCTTTTCCCTCTGACCCTCCCCCCCTCTCATGCTCTCTCTCTCTCCCTCTCTCATTCTCTCTCTCAAATAAATAAAAATTTTTTTTTTTTTAAAGATTTCATTTATTTATTTGACAGAGACAGAGAGATCTCAAGTAGGAAGAGAGGCAGGCAGAGAGAGAGGGGGAAGCAGGCTCCCCACTGAGCAGAGAGCCCGATGTGGGGCTTGATCCCAGGACCCTGAGATCATGACCTGAGCTGGAGGCAGAGGCTTTAACCCACTGAGCCACCCAGGTGCCCCTCAAATAAATAAAATTTTTAAAAAAGGTATGTTACAAGTCTTTACATTTTAGCACATGGAATTGTACTTCTTTCTCTTACTCTACACCTAATATTCTATTGAATGCATGTGACATAATTTAGTTATTTTCTATTAATGGACATCAGTTTGTGTTCTATGATCACATAATGAATGAATACATTTCTCTTAGAACTTGTATCAACTTTTCTATAGAAGCAATTCCTCCCAAAAGGAATATTGGATGGTATGCTTATTATATTTTAAGATATATTACCAAATTTTCCTGCAAAAAGGTCACACAAATCTACCAGCAGCGAAACTATGTGTTAGAGGGTCTGTTATAGGCCCTGGCATGCATGAGTATGTTACTTTGAAGAAATTTCTAGAATCCTGTGGTCTATCTGCATTCCTAATGTCATTCTAATTCATATTTTAACTAGTACGTGACCATAATTTATTCTTTATACATTTGGCTTCTATGGAATATTCTTTTTTAAATGGAAGTATGGCTGACATACAATGTTATATTAGTTTCAGGTGTACAACAAAGTGATTTCACAATTCTATACATTACAAAATGCTCACCAAGAGTAAATGTAGTCACCATCTGTCACCATAAAATTGGGTGTTTGTAACTCTTAATCCCATTCACCAACTTCACCCATCCTTGGTATCGCATATGGCGAGATGTAATAAAGATTTACAAAACTAGTATCCAGCATGGTTAGACTCCATTTTTTAATGTGGGACCTATCATTAGGAAAAAATTGTGGTAGGGATTAGGATTACATGTATGATTACAATGCCTGCCATGGTGGTGAAACAGAAGTACCACAGTTTATTCAGTGATAACTTCTATCAACTTTCTATGACATTTTCCATTTTCCTATCTTTCTGAATATTCTCTCAGCTCTCACCAGAAACTTCACAGGCCCTCAATTACTTTCTATTACTTTGTGGTTCACTATGTCTTTTTATTGGCCTGCCATTACGATACTTCCATCTTCCGCTCCCAGAATTTTGCTCATTCTTGAAGTTACAAAGCTTGCTAAACATGGAGGTGATTGAACTAAAGAAACCTCAAGAATGTGTCTTATTTTATTTATTTAAAAAACAGTTACTACAAGTGATAACTAAAATGTTTCCTTTGGGGGTGAGGAACTAAGTCAATTATATTCTTATTAATATTTCTGAACCACTCTAGAAAATCTTGTGTTAAAACAAAGGTGATGTTTCTAATTACAATATAAAAACCAAATATATTGAGGGTGCCCATTAGAATTATAAATATACACCCAACATCAAAAATAAAAGATGAGATATTAAGTTACTGATAATTTATCTAATATACTGTTCAGTCTTGTTAAAAAGTTAAAATATTAAGACTAATGAGTAAAATGATTGGGAAATGAACAGTACTTTTTAAAAATACACAATTTGGGGCATCATCAGGTCAAGATCTCAGGGTCCTGGGATCGAGCCCCACATCGGGCTCTCTGCTCAGCGGGGAGCCTGCTTCCCCCTCTCTCTCTGCCTGCCTCTCTGCCTACTTGTGATCTCTGTCAAATAAATAAAATAAAATCTTTAAATATATATATATATTTCATAAGTGTATCTGAGGGTAAACAAAACCACAGAAGGGTAATCTATTCATTGGATCAGAATACTATTTATAATATATTTGTGTTAGTGCATTGGAGATCAAGCTCAACTTTTAGAATATAGTATAGGCTAATTTTAAGTAATATTGACAATTTTAAGTAATATTGACTCATATTTTATGAAAAATATAAAGTTTACTGCAGAGTTAAAGCCTCAGCATGAGAGCAGGAAGAATCATTATTTGATCATAATTCAATTATTTCAAAGCCCCAACTTAAGAAACTGATTGGAGCAGAAGAAAGAGCAGCGGGTTACAAAGCAGCATGGAATTAAAAGTATTCAGTGCAATCTAGTTATGTCCATACTTACAGGTCACGATCATAATCTACACCTCGTGGTTAACATAGACACTTACTTGTATGCAAACAACTGATAGACTGATACACTCTGATAGTGTAAACACTAGCTTATTTTGTAAGTATAATTTCAACTGAAAGAGAAACCAAGTGAAATTTCAGAAACACAGAGAGCATGCACTCCTAAAATCCAACTAATGCAATTGAGTTCTAATGATAAAATATATATTAAATGTTTTTTTACTTTCCTATTAGAAAGCCTTAATATTTTAGATTATTCCAAATATTCCACTCACTAATCAAAAAGGGTAAAGGTAACATACTATTTCTGAAGCCTTATTAGTAAAAAAATGTAAATATTAGGATCGTTTCCTTCTACTCAACTAAAATTTGTGTATTTTTAAGATTTTATTTATTTATTTTCTTTATTTGACAGGGAGAGAGAGAGATCAAAAGTAGGCAGAGAGGCAGGCAGCGAGAGAGGGGGAAGCAGGCTCCCTGCTGAGCAGAGATCCAGATGCAGGGCTCTATCCCAGGACCCTGAGATCATGACCTGAGCTGAAGGCAGAGGCTTTAACCCACTGAGCCACCCAGGTGCCCCGAAACTTTTTTTTTTTAATATTTTATTTATTTATTTGACAGAGAGAGAGGGGGGGATCACAAATAGGCAGAAAGACAGGCAGAGAAAGTGGGAGAAGCAGGCTCCCCGCTGAGCAGAGAGACCAATGTGGGGCTCGATCCCAGGACCCTGAGATCATGACCTGAGCCGAAGGCAGAGGCTTTAACCCACTCAGCCACCCAGGTGCCCCATGAAAATATATATTTTTGAATAAACATATTCTTAGTGTTCTTTGCTAAGTCCACCATATTCTGTTCATTACCAAATCATCGTAACTAACTGTGTGGTAGTAACTACAGAGTTTAAAACTATACTTTTAATCTCTACTGTGTTCAATAAGCATTTATTGAATGTTATTGTGTTATGTCAGAGTGTTATAGATCAGAGCAAATGTCAGAGTGTTATAGATCTTTGCCTTTAAGGGCTAATATATTTGGATAACAACATACTTATAAGTACAGAGAAAAATCAAGTACAACGTAGAAAGCAGATGCCAAAAAGCCAAATGAGTCCATCAGGCCACATGTTCTAAAGAAATTCAGGCACTAAGGAGATAACTGAGCTTTATAGAGAAAGAAAAGAGTTTTATATTTTGACTTTAATTACAGCTAACTTTACCAGTACTTTCTATGTAATGGGCATTGTGCAGTGATCTATAACTCCTCTTAGTATTTTGAGAGAAAGATAGAAAGCAGAAAAGCAGATCACACATGACTCTTTGAGCCAACTGTGAAGTTTAAGTAGGAACCAGAAAACTAATCCACCAAGAGCAGTGTTTTCAAGTAATAGCTTGGTGAATGTAAGGATCACAGAAAAACTGCATTCCAGAAAGCTCAGTGTGTAGGAAAAACACTGATCTAGTTGTCTGGGTGCTTGGGGTTCAATCTGTACATCTGTACATCCATTGTATGTCACAAACTATTTCACCTATGTTTCTCATTGCCCACGTGTAAGACACGGCTAGTGGACTTGATGGCACTTGATGTCTTCAGTTCTAAAAGACCACGGTTCAACGGCAAATCATTGAAGATTTAACTGGGAGAATGATGTGAAAAAGAAATGGCAAATATCTACTCTGGATGTTAGAGAATACATGTCTGGAGGCCAAGAGAACAATGAGCAGAACAGAGTAATGTACCATGCTTGAGAAACTGTTGTGTTCAGTGCATTAAACATAATGATGGTGTGCCTTGGTTAATATCCTGTTAATGTCCATTTTCTTCAATGGCTATTTTCTGTTTTGATGCTATTTGGGATTTGAGAAACGAAGTTCATATTTGGTTTGTCTCTTCAGTTTCACAACTTTGTATTTTTAAGTTGACCTTAATTTTAATTGTGAAGTATTTCTGTTCTCCTTTTTAATACCCTAGCCTACTTTCCATTTAACTATTTCTATTTGAATTTTAGATTATTGTTATTTTATTATTTTGCCTACTTAACTTCTTTGAAGCCACCCTATACTTTTAAATATAATCCTACTTTTTCTACTTCTTAATTTCCCTAATGAATTCTATTTCTTTGAGGGAATTTCTTTGTTAACTTTATTTATTCTAGGTAAGAAATACCATCTTTTTTGTTTCACTTTTATTTAAAATGCTTTGTATTTAGAATCACCATTCAATCTTTCCCTGTGTGTGATGCTGTTCAGACCAAAAAAAAAAAAAAAAATTCCAGTTATTCCTTAAAAGATCTTTCATGTTGGGCATTTCGCAAATGCTTAACCCAGAAAACATAGAAATTTAAGCCGACCCAAGATTCCTTTGTGATGCTGATGCTGTTCTGTCAAGCTGATAAGTAAAATATTCACTATTTCTACAAAGAGGATAACCAAAAAAAAAAAAAAAATGTGTTTTTTTTTCCTGAAAAGGTCTAAATAGGAAGTATTTGAGGCTTTGAGGGACATAATTATTCAACTCTGCCACTGGAGCACGAAAGCAGGTACAAAGAATGGGTGCAGCAGTAGGCCCAATAAAACTATTTATAGCAGGTTGGATTTGGTCCATAGGTCATAGTTTGCTGACCTCTGTTCTACAATACCAAGTACTCGATAAACTTTCCTTAAAATGTTATTTCCTGTTTCAAAAATAGAGAGAAAATGTTTACCCATTAAATCATTTTTGTTCTATAAACCCCAAAATTTTATTATCGGTATCCACAGTGTAATATTCTCGTGTAACAGATCTCTTGCAAAATGTGAAGTCAGTATGTTACTTAAAGAACATTTATTTAGAGTTAAACTTTTACAAGATGGCAACTTACACTCTAAATGATCAAAATAATAAATATCATTCTTTAGTTTTAGGAGTGAACAAGAAAAAAATGAATTTGTTCCAGAGTTCTAAGGCTGAAATTCCTTGACTGATTTTAATTGCTTTTCCCTGTAGCATAAAAGGGAATCTGGACCACTTACATGTGTATTCCACAAGCCTGGGCACACCAGTAGAAAGAAATAGGGCCTGTGTTTGTGAGAGATCCTTCTGAGGAAAATACAGTAATCAGAAAAGTTCAAGTAAACAAAGAGTTTAATATAAGAATATGAGAATCTCACTGAAAAGAAACTCGCAGAAAATATAACTAAGGCCATGAGAGACAGACTATCATCAAACTCTGTCCTACCACAGAGTTTTCTACCCACTCTTCATTAGATCTATTTCATCATCCTCTCTGAAACCAACTCATATCTGAAAAGCTTTAATGTTTGTTCATTCACAATTTTGATATGTACACATTTTAGGGCTAGTCCCATACTGATTCTGGATCTTACTTTACCAGATCTTTCACTCCTGGCATTCAGGGTCTTATAGCTAAAATGACTATCCCTTAATCAGTGATTCTGACTGCCTGCTGGCTGACAATGAATTGCTTTGCTTTGAGTTAGTTTCTCCCATTCAAACTAGCAATAGTCAGGAAGGGTTGGATCATGTGACCGGATACCAAAATTAAAGCCATTCTATATAGAAATAAATTTTCTGGGGCACCTGGGTGGCTCAGTCGTTAAGCGTCTGCCTTCGGCTCAGGTCATGATCCCAGGGTTCTGGGATCGAGCCCAGCATCGGGCTCCCTGCCTGGCAGGAAGCCTGCTTCTCCCACTACCATTCCCTCTGCTTATGTTCCCTCTCTCGCTGTGTTTCTCTCTGTCAAATAAATAAAATCTTTAAAAAAAAAGAAAAGAAATTTTCTGAGTAGGAGCTGAGGTCAGTGAAATAAAATAGACAAGATATGTCCACCTATAGCCTGAGAAATAAGATTCCTGCAGTTGAGAAAGTTATTATTCTTGAAATAAAAGATGAGAACTCTCTTAATACTAGGGTTCATAAGAGACAAAGACTCTTGATGTTAGTCAATAGGTGAGGGACCAGTGAGCATCTTTAAATGTTCCCAGAATAATCACAGATCTGGAGATGAGAGGGAGGTTGTGATTCAGGGTCAAACTCTTGATGTGTGGGGATGGTGGGGTGGTTAGTAGGTGTTAACTAGGACCAGGATTTGTTTCAAGAAGATGGAATAATAACGGTGGGTAAGTGACATTGAGAAGAGAGAGTATGTAGACTATGAAGCCATAAGCAACCTACAATTCAGAATTTTGAGAGAAAGAGTGCCATGGAAGAGACCCAATTACCTCCAAAGAATCTTCTAGCCCCAATAAAGTGGCTACAGTCCTCTATAATCCTTCTTTCTCTTGCCTTTGTGCATTTGGACAAACTACCTTATTCGTTGAAAATGGTTTTTGAACTCATTCAAAGCCCTAGTGAAATTACTAATCTCTTCTAAAACATTCCATACTCATTAACAAGTTCTCACTATTGCACATTCTCAAGCCACACTGTAGGTATGTGTTTATATATACGTACACAACACATATTTGGGTAGTTATTATTCTTTAATCGAATATCGTATTTATCGACTGAACAGCAGCAGCAAGCTTGTAGATAGGCTATTTTATTCATCTTCATAAAGCAGTAATAGTGCAGGCACACAGGTACTCAACAATAATGACAAAAGCCCATAAAGTTAATTAGAGTAAACCTTTTTTCACCTGGCCAATTAAGACTATTATTAGACTTTGTGATAAAACAGACTGGTATCAGTGGCTTTGATAGGGTAGAGACAACTTCTAGGTCTGTAATAGAATTCAGGAAGCACAGGTCAGCAGAGACTCACGTTCTTAAAGCAAACACAAAAAATACTTTGAGAGGTGGCAGAAGGGTAGCAGTTAAGGTTCCAGAGACAATCAGAGCCTTGGCAGCAGCAGGTGACCTAAAAAGGCTCAAGTTGAATAAAAGAAAGACATTTTGGAATTCAAAGTCACAGAAGAGGGGATGGTGCTGGGTGACATCCCAGGAGCTGCACTGATATTGGTGCTCTTGAGGGTCCTTAGGATGGGACCTGAATTGGATGCTATAGATATAAATATGAGATCCTCATATAAAGGTAATGTAGGTGCTTGACCTTGACCCCTTGGATCCCTTGGTCCATTCTGTGCTTTCCTGTTCTGTGTACTTTCACTTCCACCAGCCAGAGTTCTACCACGAGAAGAGATTAAAGGAGTCCTCTGTAGGGCTCTGAAGGACCTCACCTAAGTCTGTGCACATGTTTAGTTTCCTCCTATTGCCTATCCTGCTTTCCCTTATTTTTTTTCTCTTGGGTAATGTTTTTTAATAAATTATTTGGAAAAAAATAAATTATTTGAATAAAAAATCCTTATCTTCCTTATCTCTAGGTCTGTTTTTTGAGTTAACCCGATCTAAGACTCATGCCCAGAAAAAATTTACACTAGTGGGTTACCTAGAGAGGGTAGTGAGGGAAAATAGCCAGCAACAACTCAACTTTGGACATAAATGGACATCAGAAATCATACAGCATTTATATAAATTAAAGAGATACCCAAACTGTTTGGTGAGTTACCAAACTGTTTGGTGAGTAAAAGAACATTTATTTTTTTCCATGCTCTACCCCCAATCAAGTAATTAAGCTAGATTTTTATCAGAAATTGTCTTCAAATTCTAGTCACAATTACAGAAATTGAGAGGAAAATAGATTGACCATAGTTGACAAAAAGGTTGAAGCTATTAGTACTGCTGAATTAACAGACTGCTGTGAATACTAACAGTAATCTGCAGAACCAGAGTAAGATGAACAATGGAGTGCTTATTTTCAAGTCCAAGACCTTCCCTTTATATGACTTCTATTTTACCATAAAACAATGGTTAGTTTCCCATATTCTTGATGTACTCTCTCACAAACCTCATCAACAAGTTTTTGAACCCCTTTCCATCTTTCTGAGTTATCTTCTCAGTGGGTTCCACTACCTCCTTCTTCAGTTTATTTAAATACTTGTGTTTCAGGGCGCCTGGGTGGCTCAGTCGTTAAGCATCTGCTTTTGGCTAGAGTCATGTCCTGGGGTCAAGCCCTCCATCAGGCTCCCTGCTCAGCAAGAGGCCTACTTCTCCCTCTCTCACTTCCCATTCTTGTGTTGCCTCTCTTGCTGTCTCTTTCTATCAAATACATAAATAAAATCTTAGTATATACATACATACATACATTCACACTTATGTTTCCCAGATCCCCTGGTTTACATCGCTTTCTCTCTGTCCTTCTTTTCTGAGGCAATATCATTGATCACTATTTCCTTTCTCTTCCATAGGCCAATAACTCCCAAGCCTTTTTTTCTAGACACAATTTTTGGCCTAAATACCAAAAATACATAGCTTGTAATTTATTCATCACATCTACCAGTTAAAAACCAGAACTCTCCTTCCAGGCCCATGTTCCAAAATACTGCTACTGGACTGACACTTCTAACATGCAAAATTAATCTTTATGCTTCTGTTTCATGTATTTATTCATGACTTACAGGATAACGTCAAACCTTCTTTTCATGTTTCCCCCAATCCTTTATGATCCTGTACCTTCCTACTCTTTCTTCACCATAATTTATTAGCCCTGACTCATATATGTTGCCATAAAATTTACTGGTCTTCCAACAGGTCACATCATGTCTCTCTGCAGTACTTCAAATAATCTTGCTGTTTCCTTATTCTACAAAGTTTTAGCTCTTTTTGTCTTCCCAAAGAACTCATAGTTTACCTAATCATTTTTTAAATTTATATTCTGTGAAGCATTCTATGAACTCTACCTGTACTCCTATGCCAGACATAATTATTGTTTACTGTTTCTCCATAGGACCTTGGTCATTGTTGAAAAAGACCACTTACAACACTACACAAAACCGTTTTTTGCATTTGTGTCATGATTAGCCTTTGAAACTCTTTATCTTTGTACACCAAGGGTACATAATAAATGATCAACAAATCAGTTCAGAATAAAGAAAAACTAAGCACTTTTCACAGAGGAATACCTCACTAATTATGAAATCGCAGGATAGAAAAGTAGCCTGCTGTATATACTAGCATCTCAATTTGTATATTGCATAGGGCTTCCATATTTATAGGACACAATTCTATAGAATTCAGACTTATCCTGAATTAACAGTGAATGAAGACATGAAGATTCATGGTCTCTCACCAGAATTCTATAGCAGTGGAGAGTGAGCCTACTCCTACACAAACTCGCATTGACACACACGGCAGAAAACACACATTCTTACGAACATATACACATGTACGGATAGCAACATTATATCCACATCCTGCTCTGAACATCCCCTGATAAGCCTTCTCTTGTCTGCCAGCAGCGATTCAAGATACAAGCCTACCACTACCTGTCTCAGAACGAACAGTCATGTGAAGTGTGGTTGGAGAGGCAGTGTGCGTGAATGCAGGGTATGAACGTCACTTGTGGAATAAGCAGCTCATCTCCCCACAGATGTGTGAGCAGGCGAGAGTAAAAGCCCCAAGGGGATATTAATCCAGCAATGTTTACATGTCTTTAAAATTCATACAGAACCCCTATAAAGACTCGTTGACTTGATTACAGATGGAGATTTCAGTATGCGAGTGGACTTCTGGGAATAATTCATATTGTCTTTGAGCAAAGTATATCCATAATATGCAATAATTTTGTATAATGATCAGCCACACAATTTCAGTGTCCAAAAAAACGAGTTTAGTTCATGAGTCTGAAGGAGTAAGCTCATCTAGACTAGACTCCTATCTTGACTGTCCATTTGTTTGTGGTAATCTGCAAGTTGGCTAGGTGGCTCTGCTGATCTTTGTTGGGGTCATCTGTATTTCTGGAGGTTGGCTAGCTCTTGGATGGTCTGAGGATAGCCTTGGCTGGGATGACTAAGGCCATGCAGTTTTGCTCCCTAGGTCTAGGTCTCATCCTACATCATGGTAGTCCAGACAGGACTTTCTCCTGTGATGAAGGCGGACAAAAACAGCAAGCAGAAAAGCACAAATAACTTTCGATATTCTTGCATCGTATTTGCAAACATGCTTTTTATCAAAGCAAAACACGTGACCAAGCCCAGTACCAGTTTGGAGATCATTACGGAGTATGGCTAGGAGGAGGAGTGAATGAATGCAGCTTTTAACACAATGAGTCCAACTCATGGGAGAGTACATAGAACCAAGTGAACCTGGTGATTAGAAGACAAGTTACCAAAAGAGTACCTTAACAGCTCAGTTACCTTTTGTGGAATATGTAATTTTATTTTAAATATTTAAACCCAAAAAAGTGTTGCTGCGTCAGGAGATGATAGAACTCTGTTTTGAGTTATATCAGTAAAGTCCAATCAGAGTGAATGGTCCTATAAACCTTGTAATCGATGGGAAGAGTAGGCCCTATGCCTCTCATCTCTACTTTAGTAAGTTCTGAGATCAACCTACCTCCTTATTTACCTACCGTCCTTCCCACCCTCCTGCACTCTCTTCCTAAAATACCCTACCCATTTTTGAGACAAGGACCCATTCCTATTTACCGGATTTTGATTTGTCAATGGAATATGCATGTGCTCAAAAAAAACATAACCCAAATAATGTTTCTGTAATTTTCAGAGTACTGTATCAGGAGAAAAGACATCCAGACTCTATAGGAATTCAACCTGAACTTGAATTTGCATATTATCCTTTGTAACAATGTATATTGTGACTGAACACTGAGCTAAGCTTCACTGATAGGATTCTAACTAGAAATGGGAGAATAAATGACTTTATGGTTTTTTTCTTTCCTCACAGTTATCAGTAGGCACTCTTGTGATCTCATTGACTGCTATATTGGTGAAGATGCTAACGATCTAAATACAACAGATGCTTGAAAGTAAAGCACAAGTTAAAATATGCAACCAACAGAAATTAAAAAAAAAAACGTGGGCTGTTTGACATACACATAGAGAACTCTTCCTATAATTAGAGATAATTACCAATGTTAGGAGATCAAAAGCATCTTTTTTTGGCTCTTGAATAGCTAAATATAAACTGCAAACAGAAACTAGCAGGTACACTGAAATTACAAGATGCATAATTTCCTGTGAGAAGGAACCAACCCATTTTAAACCTATTCATCTTCTTACCATTTTATGTACACTTTTGAAAGCATACCTTAAACAAATGATTTGTTACATATAGTTTCTAGCAGCAAAATTTACTTTTCTTGGGTAAACATTCACTCCCTATAGTCAAAAAGAAAAAAGAACCATGGTGAACTTCTACAAAATGAAAACAAGTTTTCTCTAAAAATGCATTCCCTCTGGATTGCTTTACATGAGATACTAAGTTTTTAAAAGGAAATTTGCTTTTCGGGATTATAGTAGAAACATTAAAAGATGAAATAGGGGTACATAGCACAACCTCTCTTTCTTACTCATGTTTGAGTCCTGTCTTAGTTAAACTGCTATTTAATTTCTATAGGCATTTTAACTCATTTAACTCCCTTTCCTATTTTATATAAAGAATTCATACAGTCCTTCCACTGACAAAAAGTTATGTCAAATACACCTCAATTTAAAAAATATTTAATAACTTATTCTTTAGGTATCATACAAGCTACCTACAAATGGAAATCTTTGCCTACTAAATATGTATCTATATTTTCCTGACTCACAGAACAAAGCATCTTTTTTAGTTTTGTCCCCAATTAAAGTGAGATGTGATTATTCATCTTACACTCAGAATTACTTCTGGAACTGTTCCTCAAATCAGAGTGCTCAATGAAACGGAGAAATGAGTACTAGGGAGGTAATTAACAATACCTTGCAGATAATTTGGGTTTTTTGTAATGAGACTATGTGGAGTTTTGTAGTGTATGCACATATATATTCTTCTCAAACATAATTAATCATCACCCCATTTCCTGCAGCATGATTACTAAACTTCCTAGCACAACGTTTAAGAACCATTTAAAATATGGCACTGGCTTCTAATTTTTAAATCCATCCTTATGCTCTCCAACACACTCTCTGGTGACAGTGGATTATTCACTGAACATCAAGCATATTATTTACTTTTCTACCTCCGAGACTTTTCCTTTGAATCTTCCCTTTTTTCTACTGTCTCTCTTTTGCTCCCCACCCCCTCTTATCTCTTCTGAAATTTCCTTCCTGGATCAACTCAGAAGTCAACTTGGGACAACCTCATCTGGTCCCCACATGCATATTTAAGTACAGCCTTAACTGTCTTCCCAAAGCACAGTGAATAGAACTTGACTGTTTACATTTTCACCTCAATTTCTATTTGTATTCCATTATCTGCATGTCTATTCTTCTTACTAGGTGTTAAGATAGTTATGCTTCCTCCAACTTGTCTAGAATCCAACACAGGGTCTTATACACACTTTATTTACAAGTGCTCAGAAAAATATTCCACAATCCACGATGATATTTAGAATTTAAATGCTACTTTACAGAAGGGGTCAGCAAACTGTGGCCCAAAGGCATACCACCTGTTTCTATAAAGTTTTATTGGGACACAGTCATACCCATTCATGTCTGTACTTCTGATGCAAAAGAAACCATATGGTCTGCAAGCCTAAAATATATACTATCTGGCCCTTTACTGAGAAATTTTGCTAACTCCTTGTATGGAGCAATCTAGATTAGTACAACCATGAGAATAAACATATACATGGGGGTACAATGTGTTGAGTATATCTACGCAATATTTATTGTACCAAGTGTCAACTTAATAAAAAATATATGGTGACAGTCAGTTTTATGTGTCAGCTTGTCTAGTGTATAGTCCCTATTCATTAGGCCAAACATTAACATAGTTGTTTCTGTGAAGTGATTTTCAATTGATGATAAATAAAGATTATTTAGAAAACCTAAATGGGCCCTGAATCAAACTGCTGAGAGGTCTTATGAAAAAAATCAAGATTTATAAAAAGAAAAAATTTCCAGTTTGCCTTTTCCTGGTGACCCATCCCACAGATTTCAGGTTTAATTACCAAGCCCTCAGACTACATAAGGTAAGAGCTTACAATAAATCCCTTAATATGTATCTCCTATTGATAACATTTGTTTGATTGAGTTCTGACATATACATATATCTTTGTGACCTGAAAAAGTTTACCCTAACTACAATTAAGGAGTTTATTTTTGATCATAGGAAAGATGTACTTAAACATGTTAAAATCTAGAGGTGGCTAGTGGCTCAGTCAACAGAGCACACAACTCTTGATCTTGGGGTCTTAAGCTGGGCACAGTTGACTTAAAAAAAAAAAACAAAAACAAAAACAAAACTTAACACCTGAGGAATTCCAGGGAAGATGGTGGACAAGGAGCACCCTAAGCTCACCTCGAACCATAGATACAACTAGATAATACCCATACCAGTTTAAATAAAGCAGAAATGAGCCAAAGACAGGCAGAACATACTCTCCACAGCTAAATGTAAAGAGGCCACAAAAGAGGGTAAGAAGGGTGGAGACTCAGTCAGGAGCTAAACAGATCCACAAGACTATCCAAAGGAAAGAGGGACACTGTGGAGACAGAGAGGGGAAAAGACAGACCCTCACACCAGGGACCCCAAGCATGGGGAACACTCATCCCCATAACATTTGTTTCAAAAACAAGAGGGGCCCGATTTCATGAGGTCTGAGAAAATCAGCTGACTCGATTCAGGGAGAACCAGAAGAGGAAGTGGAAACTGAGTCCCCACCCCTAAAATGATAGAACAATAAACAGCCCCGCATGGACTACAACTGATAAATGAATTCAATGAGGTTGTGGATACAAAACCGAATATAGAGAAATCCATTACATTTCTAAACATTAATAACGAAGCAACAGAAATAGAAATGAAGAACAAAACACCATTTACAATTGTACCAAAAATAATAAAATACCAAGGAATAAATTTAACCATTGAGGTCAAAGACCTGTACTCTAAAAACTATAAAACCCTGATGAAGGAAACTGAAGACAGCACCTGAGATTGAGACCTGAGCTGAACGCTTTAACCCACTGAGTCACCCAGAAGACTTAAATAGCCATACTACCAAAATCCAGTACAAATTTAATGCAATCCCTATCAAAATACTAACAAGATTTTTCACAGAACTGGAACAAATAATCCTAAAACTTTTACAGAATCAAAATATCCCAAATACCAAAGCAATCTTGAAAAAGAACAGTACTGGAGGTATCAAAATTCCAGATTTCAAGACATACTACAAAGCTGTAATAATCAAAAGTGTATCGTACCAGCATGACAGCTGACATGTTCAATGGGATAGAATAGAGAACCCAGAAACAAGCCCATGATTATATGGTCAACTAATCTTGGACAGAGGAGACAAGAATATGCAATGGGGAAAAGACAGTCTATTCATTAAATGGTGCTGGGAAAACTGGACATGAAGAAGAATCCAAGTGGACAACTTACTTATACCACACACGAAAATAAATTCAGTATGCATTAAGGACCTAACTGTGAGATCTGAAACCATAAAAATCCCAGGAGAGAATACAGGCAATAATCTCTCTGACATCTGCTGTAGTGGTATTTTTCTAGATATGTCTCCTGAGGCAAGGGAAACAAAGCAAAAATAAAAAGCTTCTGAACAGCAAAGGCAATAGTGAATGAAACTAAACTCTACTAAAGAGAAGATATTTGCAAATGACACACCCAAAAAGGGATAGTATTGAAAATACATAAAGAACTTATACATCTCGGGGCACCTGGGTGGCTCAGTCGTTAAGTGTCTGCCTTTGGCTCAGGTCATGATCCCAGAGTCCTGGGATCAAGCCCCGCATCGGGCTCCCTGCTCGGCAGGAAGCCTGCTTCTCCAGCTACCATTCCCTCTGCTTGTGTTCCCTCTCTCGTTGTGTTTCTCTCTGTCAAGTAAATAAAATCTTTTAAAAAAAAAAAGAACTTATACATTTCAACATCAAAACACAAACAATAGTAAAATAGGTGGAGGACAGAAAAGACATTTCTCCAAAGACATCCAAAGATGGCTGACAGACACATGGAAAGATCCTCAACATCACTTATCAGAGAACTGAAAATCAAAACCACAATGAGATACCACTATACACCTGTCAAGATGGCTAAAACCAAAAACACAGAAACAAGTATTGATGAGGCAGTTAGTGGGAATGCAAACTAGTACAGCCACTGAAAGAGTATGGAAGTTCCACAAAAAATGAAGAAGAGAGGGGCGCCTGGGTGGCTCAGTGGGTTAAAGCCTCTGCCTTCGGCTCAGGTCATGATCTCAGGGATCGAGCCCCACATATAGCTCTCTGCTCAGCAGGGAGCCTGCTTCTCCCTCTCTCTCTACCTGCCTCTCTGCCTACTTGTGGTCTCTCTCTGTCAAATAACTAATAAATAAATTTTTAAAAAAGAATGAAATCTTGCCATTTACAACAATATGGATGGAGCTAAAATATAATGCTAAGTAGACTAAGCCAGCCCACTTTATGGAATTATGGAATTTAAGAAACAAAGGAACATGGAAAAAAAAAAAAAAAAAAGAAAGAAAAACCATACAAGAGGCTCTTAACTATAGAGAACAATGAGATGGTCACCAGAGGGGAAGTGGGTATGGGGAGGATGGGGGAAATAGGTGAAGGGCATTAAGAGTACAATTATCACGATGGGCACTGAGTAATGTATAGAATTGTTGAATCACTATAATGTACACCTAAAACTAATGTAACACTGTACATTAACTACACTGGAATTAAAATTTAAAAAAAATAAATACAAATGAAATTTAAGTTAAAAAATAAAATGCTTACAAGCATATTGGACAAAAAAACACTTTTTTAATTAAAAAAATAAAACAGGTTTAAACTTTTTTATAGGAGGCTTGAGAAGCAGCATTATGATAATATTGCCTTGACCTGAGAGAAGTAGGAAGACACTAAGATTTTTTTTAATAGGTTACCTATTTCAACCCCTTATGCAATTCTCATTTCTTTTACTTGAATATGGTCAACATTAACTGATTATTAACGAAAAATAACTTACTTCTTAAAAATCCCATCTACTTCCCCTCATTCTGTAACATCCAAAAGATGTACCACTATTTATCAACAACAAATGTTAATTCCTAATTTGTTAGTAATGTCTGAATGTTCAGTTGGAGAGGAGGGAGTGAGTGAAGAAATCAAGCATAATCAAAAGGGGGAAAAATACAAAAAGTCATTTTCACTTTGTAATCTTTGTATGGATACATAGTATTCTATATCCTTTTATGTGAAAAGAAAAGACTGCCCCCTTGTCTTTGTTTATTCTGTAACGTTCCTTTATCATGAAAGCAAAGACTTGAAATACTGCTCTTTCAGGACTTCTGCTTTGCAAGTAAGTTCCCTCATCCTCTAACCCTCCAAAGCATTCAAGAGTCACAGTCTTCATAGAACATTGTTATCCCCAGGCAGGACCCAAAATATAACCTGCAGGGATATTGGGTTACTAAATTTATGTTTATGTATTTTTAAAAAGTACATACAGTTTATTTAAAACCACATCGTTATGAATCTCACATGCAAGATATTGAACTAGATGTCAGATTTCCTGGGATCTCAGCTTGATTTTTACACCTGTATGACTGGGCCACTTAACATTCATGAGTCTTATTCTCTTATGTGTAAATGAGAATGATCATTTTTTTATTTCTCTCCACAGTGTTATTTTCAGTATCAAAAGAAATAATCAGGGTAAAGTTGCCATGAGAACGCTAAAGCAAAGGTGGTCTTACTTTGAGGGGCAGTGTGACAAAACCTTTCAAGAATATGATGAAAGCTATGGGTATTTTCCTTAGAAAAATACCTATTTTACCTTACACGTGAAATTTTGCTGAAGAGTACACTGTGTTCACAGTCCACTGGAACCCTACCTTTGAATCAGTCCATTGACCTTTATTTAGAACCCCTCCTTTAAACTGCTATATAGATTTAAAATAGTATTGTTTTATACAGATGTACAGTATTATATGCAATCTAAAGGAAATGAAATCAATGTTGCATATTTGTGCTATTCCCATTATTTAAAATTTTATTTTTCATAAATGTCTTTACCATGTTATTCTACTGCTAATTGTCAGTTTCTTTCACATCACTTAGCCTTTGGATAGGTCATAATTATACAGTCCTCTACAGTGTAATCAACAACTAGAGAGTAAAAGACTATTCCAAGACAAATGTGCCACATGAAAGCTCTCCTTTAAGCTTTCGAAACAAGAGAGAAAGAGAGGAGACATACATCATGTAAGACATAGATTTATTCTTACTACTCAACTGAAGTGACCAACATTCTACTGTTAATTAATACAATCTGATTATTTTGACGTGATGGTAGGTTTATGCTACCCAGAAATAGATCTGGTACTCTAACAGATGCTACTGAGGTTCAGGAGAGTATAACTTAGATTATGATATTGAAAGACTCATGCAAATTCTTAGACAGTATTACTAACTGAAACCACTTGTTTCCTCTTCTGACCCCATGTGGATACTTGTAAGCAAAGTACAGATACTTTTGTAAGCAACCAGTTTGGAAGTATTTATAGAGTCTCATGCATGGAGAAATAATTTGATTCTTCCCTCCTAGGTCTTTAGAAAGCAAACATGAAGGGTATCATATTGAGACATGAAATTTGTTTTTGTCTAATTACCCAGCCTTCTTCTTAAATTCCTATTTTTAATGACTGCTAATCACTTCCGAAGGTGCTTGGAAATTTTTCAGAATATGTAGCATAGGAGCAGCAGGCATGGTTCACAATCCCAACAGGGCTAGTTGAAGTCCCATACCAGATGCATAAAGCTCATGCATAGTTGTGATGTTGTACTTACAAGGATTGAAAAGGTTTTTCTATATAGGTTCGAGCATGAAGTAAACATTAAACAATTTTAATGAGTACTAAGCAGATTTAGAGGAGAATGCATTTCATACGACGTTAAAGTTGAAGTCATTTTAAAATTTTTTTAAGAATATGACCTGAATATGAAAAGTATTAATAAGGAAAAACTTTCCCAGAGTTAAGTGTATAAAAGCCTTATTATGATGTAAATTACCCTAATTTTGTTTCTTAAAATAAACATATTTAATTATCATTTCCCCACATTTTCCTCAAATCATAGTTAAAATTTTCATATCTATTCTCTGTAGATTCTATCTTCCTTAATTGATTCAATTTTTCTGTATCCTTCACTTAAAAATGGGTAACTTTTTCTTAGCTTCCAGGCTGCTTAAGCAATTTAACAATAGCACAATTATTAGTACAATCTATAAATATAAAGGCCATATGTAATAAAGAATTGATTGATCCAATTTCATGCAATTTGAACAAAATGACTGAATTTTTTGACTTGGCTGCTTTGTGCAGGCTAATAGCAGTGATCCTCCTTTATGATGGTTCTACAAATGTTGGATTTATAGGTGAGATAAAAATTCTTAAATAGTTGGTACAGCCACTCTAGGAAAAAGTAGGGAGTTTCCTGAAAAAGTTAAAAATAGAACCATCTTATGACCCAGCAACTGCACTACTAGGTATTTATCCAAAGGATACAAAAATGCTGATTTGAAGGAGCACATGCACCCCAATGCTTATAGCAGCACTATCAACAATAGCCAAATTATGGAAAGAGCCCGAATGTCCATAAACTGATGAATGGATAAAGAAGATGTGGTGTGTGTATATATCGACACAATGGAATACTACTCAGCCATCAAAAAGAATGAAGCCTTGCCATTTGTAACAATGTGGATGGAACTAGAGTATATTATGCTAAGTGAAATAAGTCAGTCATGGAAAGAAAACTATCATGTGATTTCACTCATATGTGGAATTTAATAAACAAAACAGATGGACAGAGGTGAAAGGAAGGAAAAATGAGGTAAGATAAAACCAGAGAGAGGCAAATCTTAAAAGACTCTTAATTATAGAGAACTTAAGATTGCTGAAGGAGAGGCAGGTGGTGGGGGGTGGGGGGCTTACATTAAATGGGTGACGGGCATTAAGGAAGGATGAGCACCAAGTGTTACATGTAAACGATGAATCACTAAATTCTATTCCTGAAACCAATACTACACTATATGTTAACTAAAATTTAAATTTTAAAAAGAGTAACAAGGGGCGTCTAGGTGGCTCAGTGGTTTTAAAGCCTCTGCCTTCGGCTCAGGTCATGATCTCAGGGTCCTGGGATAGAACTCTGCATGGGGCTCTCTGCTCAGCAGGGAGCCTGCTTCTCCCTCTCCCTCTGCCTGCCACTCTGTCTGCTGGTGCTCTCTCTCTCTCTCTGTCTCTGTCAAATTTTTTTAAATAAATAAATAAATATATTAAAAAGAGTAACAATAAAAAATTCTTAAATAGTTTACAAACAATGTAAAGGTATAAACATAATGACTTCATACTTCATAACTATGGTATTTTTCCCCCATTTAAAACATACACCTTCCACACAAAGAGTAAGGAACCACTCACATATGCCTTAAGTTCTTTTACTCCTAGCAAGATCTCATTTACCGGTCTCACAGTATGACATTCTATTTTTAGAATCATGTGCCACTGGGGCACCTGGGTGGCTCAGTGGGTTAAGGCCTCCGCCTTCCCCTCGGGTCATGATCTCAGGGTCCTGGGATCGGCAGGCATTGGGCTCTCTGCTCAGCGGGGAGCCTGCTTCCCTCTCTTTCTGCCTGCCTCTCTGCATACTTGTAATCTCTCTCTCTGTCAAATAAATAAATAAAAATCTTAAAAAAAAAAAAAAGAATCATGTGCCGCTGATTCATCTTTTTTAAAGATTTTTTTTAAAGATTTACTTATTTATTTTTAGATTGGGGGGAGAGGCAGGGAGAGAGAGAATCTCAACCAGACTGTCTGCTGGTGTGGTGCCCCACACAGGGCTTGATCCCATGACTCTGAGATCATAACCAGAGCCTAAATCAAGAATTGTCCGCCCAACTGAATGAACCACCCAGGCACCTCTATTCCTTTTCTTGTTTAAAGTACAGTTAATTTACAAACATTATGACCTTGTGTATAGAATGATTTGGTATATAGATATTTTGTTATAGATTTTTCGCAGGTAAAATAGAATACAGTGACTGCAGAGATCAAAAACATCAAGAAAAAATACCAAAGGGAAAAATGAGTCACTAAAAGATAGACTTCACCAGGGTTACATACTTCCCAGCAACTAGCTTTGTTATTTTAAAAAACTATTTATTGACTATGGTCTAAATTAAGGGGAATAAAACTAAGAATTTGAAGACCATTTGTAAAACAACAACAAAAATAATGTTTGGTCAGATGTTTTTTGAGCTACCGCAATGAAGATATTTTCCATTAAATATGAATGATAAAGAGAAAAAATTACGTCATCAGTAGAGAAACAGTATTTTTGATGGACCATATGTGACCATACTGGACCTTACTGAAGTAGCCAAGGATTCACATATATTAAATTGTGATAGCATGCAGTTAATTTGCTAATTAGACATACATGTCTTAAAAAATGAAGGTTACTCTCGATTTAGCCACTTGTCAGCACTATCCGTAAGTAGACTCTGCAATTTCCTATAACTACAATTGAATTAAATTAGTAAAAAAAAAAAAAAATGCTGAAGTGATTTTAGAGCAGAAATACTGACCTTGACTATTACTTTCTTTTAAAATGTTCATATACATAGAAAAAAAAACCACAAAAAACAAAAAACCCAACAGGTGCAATATAAGATTTATTAATTATATACTTGGATAATTTCTTCCATTTTTCCTGGCTTGTTTATCTTTAATTTACAAAATGCTTTTGATTAAATATATTTATATTTTCTTGAATGGAGTCAAGAATTTTAATAAAGACATCATTACCTCTGCATACTCGCCAACTCCCACAGAGACAGAATCAGTAGAATATAAAATCAATTCTGTGGCTATAAAACAAGTAGTTTAATTGAAGTACATTTATTTTGGTCTGCCTTCCACAAGTAAAAGTTATTTCAGTTAACAGATGGGGAAAAGTCTGGAGGTCTTAAACCTAATACTACTCTAATAAACTCAACATAAGGCTCTTATTTCTCTAACATAAAGCAACTTAATGCAAATGAGAATACAAAGTAAATATTACTTAGTGCTCATTATGAAGTGTTAAATCCATCATCACAGCATGTGGTTCAGGACCCACCAGTTTAGTCTACCAAGTAACATAACATGGGTGTGTAAACATGTGCTCCCTCAGAATCTAAAGTGTATTTCATTTGTTAAAACCTGTAATTTTTAAGTACTTTCTAACTGGCATCTTGTAAACAGAACGATTAAGATGAATTGCAATTATCTGTCTTTTAAATAAGGATATCTTGTATCTTGGTACAAGTGAAAGACCAGATTAGATTAATATCCATCACTAGCAGGACAATAAGAAACTTTATGAAATGTTTATAATATATCTTCACTCCTCATAACCTATGAAATTCTAGTATGTTTTGGCTCCAACTTTGAAAATGTAAATTTATTTAGAAATTCCAGATTCATTACTTAATTATGAAATCAATAAATACAGGTGCCTGGGTGGCTCAGTCAGTTAAGCTTTTCTGCCTTTGGCCTAAGTCATGATCCCAGGGCCTTGGGATTGAGTCCTCCATTTGGCTCCTTGCTCAGTGGTGAGTCTAGTTCTCCCTCTGCCTGCCTCTCCCTCTGCTTGTGCTCTCTCTCTTGCTAACTCTGTCAAATAAATAACTCTCTCAATAAATAAATAAGTTGGAAAGCTGTCACAATGTATTAAAGTAACATGTCAAGTAATAGCATTTAAATAATATTATTTATCAATTGGTGTTTACATTTGTCTACACCAAACTATTAATTGGAATAAACCTGTTTTAGATATTCTCCTTATGTTCTTTAGGTGACTGCAAAATAAGAAAACCAAAATTACAGCACAGATTTTCTCCTCCCACTAAATTTCCATTGAAATGGAAAAATACTCCAAATGTATTTCTAGGTATCCGTTTCAGAATGACTTCTGTTTTGGCCTAAATTACCAAGACAGAGTATGATTCAGTTCTCCTTTGCTTGTATTATTGAAATTAGCCATGTTTTAACAATTGGTCTAAAAAGAAAAATAAATATCTTGTAGGTGTAAGCATAAATGAAAGGAAAAAAGCAATAAAACATGGAAGCCATATTTCTGTTCTCCCTGAACTAAATTTATAAAATATTTAAGATCTAAATAATCCTTGGGGTTGATAGACTTTGTTATCCTGACCACTTGGGGCTAAAGATTTGGTGCTGCTATGGCTCCATTTTTAATTGATGATTCTATTCTTATGAGGAATGTCATTAGGTACTGAAGAGTGTCATCATTCCTATGAAAAATAAAGATATATTCAGATAAAATACTTAAAACCTACAAGGGGAAATCCACCTTCTCATGCTTCCCCTATCTGTAGTCACCATGGCCTTGTGAATCAAGTTGCTCTTTCTTCCCCAGTGTGACATCAGAGGGGGTGGCTCATCTCTCATTAGTTAATTCCCTGCTCCTCCCACATAAACAACCATATTCTGTAGGTCAATTTCAAAATAAAGCTTACCTCCTGCTTTGCCTGAACTTGCCTTAATTAAGGTTAGGAAATCAGATACACAACCTTAAAACATTCTGATGAATGGCTAAAACCATTAGAATGCAATTGAATTATAGAACTTTAAAGTATATTTGAACCTAAGAGCTTATATAATCTATTATCACTATTTTTCACATAAACAAAATGAGGCTCTGAGAGTAGAAGTGACTTGCCAGACTGGTGCTCATTCCAAGGATCCAATGACCTCTCACCATACTGCACCATATTATTAGTTAATTCAGGCACTGTTAGATGAGCATTCTGTTACACAGGTCCAAAAGCACGCTAACTGGTCCTACCACTACTGGAGTATGCCTATACAAGTGTACAGGATACAGGGCTGGCCACGGCTACACTGAAAATGAAGTCAACTACCTATCAGTACTCAATCAAAATAGCTATATATTAAAGAGAATTTTAATTTTGGTTTCTGTTGTCATCAAGATTTTATGGATTTATGCAAAAACTGTTCCATCAAAATTAAATTACTAATTTTCTACTTATCTAATAATATATGATGCATACATCCCTAAAAACTGGTATACTTTCCAATAGAAAGCCTCTTTTATCAGCAATTTTACTTTCACTCTCATGAATATTCTTAAGTTCTAAGAGCAAAGTTTGGTAGAATGCAAATATAATATTTATGTACAAATTTAGTACTTAAATATTTTATATAAAATTTTAAATTTATATATTTAATATAAATAAAACATATAAATTATATATAAATATATAAATAAATTATTATAATTTATTATACATATAAAATGTAAACATATTAAAGAATATATTAAGAAGTTTTTCCATTTTATTTTGTTTTTAGACTTCAGGTGCAAAGAACGCAGTTAACCATATTTTATCAGATTAGTAGGCTATGCAAGACCTCACTCTTGTTTTATTTCATTTTTTAAAATATTATTTGATGTCCATTCTTTATCTTTATGTCCACTCTCATTTCTTCCCCTCCACCATGTGTATTTCCTCACCACTCTGGGCAATCACTATGTTATATCCTAACACTTGCATGTAACCTTGACAGTACATTATTGTCTACGTGTTTTCATAATCACATATGACATGCTATATATCTCGTTTTTCAATAAGCCCGATTTTATGATTTAGCCTTGGGCTTTATGTATAGCTAATTAAGCCTTAATGCTGCCAGTGCAAATTAGTTTTAAAAATAGCCCACTTTATAACTAATCTCACTTTTCTAAAATGCCTATTTTCTCATTATCATAGCATAAATATTTTCTAATAAAATAAGTTGGGGCCTTCACCATTTTTACAAAGACTTTATAAGAAAGTTATTATGAAACAAAAGCCAGCAACATATTATTTTGAAAATAGAGTCTTGGTAGTGATACTTTAATGTTCCTTTTCATCCTCTCTGGTCCAAGTCACACAGGACTGGGTGTTATCAATGACCACACCTGCTCTCCGATTTCTCATCAGTCTTCTACTTTCTCTTGACTTCTTTCTTTTCACCAATAAAATATGTAGCTTGACTCTATAGCACTAAAAAATTTAGGTTCTAAATTCAAAACTACTTTTAATTATTTAGAATACTTAAAAATAGAAAACTCGTCTAATGGCATCTTAAACATGAAGGGCACAGGAGTTACAAGGTGCTCCAACTGCTGACATTAGTGGCATTCTTCATAGAGATATGCTAAATATAACCCTCTGGAATTTCAGGGATAATCAAACCTCTAACTATGTGCTTAACTGTATTAACCTTGTTAAAAATGTTCAATGGTAACACATACAGAGTTAGTCTTAGAAGAACAACATCTGCTAACAATTGATAAATAAATGTTTGAAACAATTATTTCTGAGAACAATAAAGATAATTTGCTGTTGCAAAACTCTTGCTTTCAAGTTTAAGTTCATATCCCAATGCTGATAGTTAAAAATTACTTGACTTTTGACATATTATTAAATCTCTGAATATTCTGACACATCGGAAGTGAGAATAATGGAACTGTTTTGTATTAAAAGAGAATGTCATGTAGTTGTTTGTTGTTAACATGCCACGAATCATTGTAAGGCGGGGACCATAACCTACTTCCCATCCTTTCATCTGAGAATAACGTCTACTAAGGTACTTATTCCATGTTCTGTGAAAAAAATGAGTCAATTATTGAATCTTAATGAGTCTATTTCATGTCTTTATAAATGTGCATTTTTAAATGCAATGACTCTTACTGTACTAAGAACTGTTTGAGAGCTAGGCATTTGGTGTGCATTATTTCCACCTTCCCATAGCACATAGAACTGAATCAGAAGCAATGATCAACCCATAAGTACACTAGAGCACTAACAAAGACTATAAATAAAGAGTGGCATTACTAGTTCATTTACGTGAACCTTTACTGTAAGAATACCTTGCATCAAAAAAAAAAAAAAAAAGAGGGGCACCTGGGTGGCTCAGTGGGTTAAAGCCTCTGCCTTCAGCCCAGGTCATGATCTCAGGGTCCTGGGATCGAGCCCCGCATCGGGCTCTCTGCTCAGCAGGGAGTCTGCTTCCCCCTCTCTCTCTGCCTCCTTCTCTGCCTACCTGTGATCTCTCTCTGTCAAATAAATAAATAAAATCTTAAAAAAGAAAGAAAGAAAGAAAGAAAGAAAGAAAGAAAGAAAGAAAGAAAGAAAGAAAGAAAGAAAGAAAGAAAGAAAGAAAAAGAGAGAGAGAAAGAAAAGAAAAAGAATACCTTGAATAACTTGCATCAGACACAGTGCCAGTGATCTACTGTTTTGTTTGGATATTTGGAAATTTCTATCCATTTGTCTTCATGCAGATAGAGCATCTTGGGTGGCTAATTATTTCCTTTAATTGCACATTTTAAAAACTTGTAGCAAAATCTTTGTTTTGTCCGTAAATAAGTAAATACATTAGAGAGTAATAAAATAAATCAACTTGCCCTATCAGACTTTTTTTTTTTTTTTTAAAGATTCAGTCATTTATTTTAGAGAGAGAGAGAGAGAGAGACCGGGGAGAGGCAGAGAGAGAGAAAGGGAGAATAACAAGCAGACTGCACGCTGAGCACAGAGCCTGACCTTGAGATGAAGACCCCAACTTGAAACCAAGACGGACTGCACTACCCAAGCACTCCAAGATTAGTACTGTTAATTCTTGACTAATTTTATCAAGTAAAACACATAATTTAAGATTAATTAAATGTGACTGCCAAGGTTAAAATAAAAATATGACAATGTTCTACCTCCTTACCCACCTCCCATTTCCTCTGTCCTGCAGGTAAATAGCTTTGAGTCTTTCAGCTGCTTAATCTGGCATTTTTATATCTCCGTATTTCAATATCACAAGTGTATGTCCACTTTTATTTATCGATATAATCAAACTTCAAGTTTCAGCAGAAATGCAGTTATCACTTAGATCTCAATCTTTCTGTATCTCCTCAAAAACATACTGAGAAATTCAGAGAAAACACACATGTGAGTGCACGTGCACATACGACTCGGGGAGGATGCTTACATTTACTGTTTTCTTCTTTAGGTGAGTGACGGATCAGCTGTTCATGCGGTTCTCCCTGTTTCCCTTTTTTCAACCATCCATCGGTGTCCCAGCTCAAGTTTTTGCTAAATCAGATATTGAGAGTGAAAACTATCATGCTTTCATCAGGACTGGTGCTCTTTTTGTACACTGTACACGTTACCTTCGGCCGCCCTTCACGGTCAACTGGGAAATTCCCTGTGAGTCTTTCCTGTGTCAGGGCTCCTGTTCTCTGAATGCCATTTCCTCCATCTTCCTCACTCGCAGGCTTGAATACCTGGAGGGCATCTTTTGGTAGACGATTTTTAAAAAGGACAGGAGATGTTTGTCTGAAAAAAATCTTTATTTTCCTCTTGCATGGTTGATTTATTAGTTATGTTACATTTTTGATACACTGTTCTGATGCCTCTTTTTGTCCTTGTTTCACTGTTGAGGTGCCCCAAACCATTCTGCTGACATCCTTTGTAGGACATTCATTTTTCCACTTAGGAATCTTAGGGGAACTTCTTTTTGCCTCCAGTGTTCTGCAATTTCATGATGTTATTTGGAGAGGGGGTCTGTTTTCATTCTATTGTACTGGGCACTCGCTGGATTCTTTTAGTCTGGAAATTAATGCACTTGAGTTCTGAAAATCTTCTTGAACTATTTGCTGTATTTCCTCTCACATATCATCTCTGTTTTCTCTTTCTAAAAAGATTATTATTCAGCCATCAGGCTTCCCAGAACAACCTACTAGTTTCCTACTTTTATTTCCTTTGTCTTTTGCTCTACTCTTGGGGATTTGCATACTTTTACCTTCCAACTCACCCACTGAAATTTTCATTTTTCTGGCTATGGGCAGGTAGTGCCAGGCAGAATTAAGAAAAAAGAAATTATATCCTTTCGGGACCAATGACAACAGAGCAGAAAATTAGCTCAAAGTCTATTAACTAAGTAACAGAAAAGGTAGAGGGGGAAAAAAATCTCACAAAGTCTGAGTGTGGGAAGTGGCCACCAGCCTAGGGCTAAGGGGACAAAGGTAAGAAGTTGGAATAATGAAAGATTAGAAACAGACTGGAGGGGTCTCACACAGTGGATATACCCTGATCTCAGAGAGAAAGATACTACTAAATTGTGCTGCTGCCTCAGGAGTTCAGAGGAGGGGCCCTCTTGGCCTGTGACCTAGACCTTGGAGAGGGGCTTTAGGGGAGACTAGAACTTCTCTCTTTTTCTGATGGGCGGGAGCATGATGAGGCTAGTTTTGCCTGTGTTGGGAAACCTGCAAACTATTTAACTGTTGGTATGAGAAGCAAGTGATGCTGCTGGAATGAAGAAGTACTTCTGGGAAGCCAGTGGGAGTGAGTCCTTCCTCCTTGCAGTGTCCCTCTCCCACTCCCTACTGACAGAGCCTAATAGGGAGCAGCTGGCCAAGCAGAAATAGGCTTTACACAGTCTCCGCTGGTCAGCATCACAAAGCCAAATACAGAAGGATAGGTTTGGAGCTGAGACACAGTATCTTAAACAACCCTAAGTTTTTTTCCTAATATTTCTTTTTTTCTCATGGATGTGTTACCTTCTCTTATTTCTCTGTTGATATGGAAATGTTATTCTTTGTGTGCTATCTATCCCTCCAAGTTACTTTTTTTTTTAATATTTTATTTATTTATTTTACACAGAGAGATGACAAGTAGGCAGAGAGGCAGGCGCGGGGGGGGGGGGGGAGATTACGGGAAGCAGGCCCCCTGCTGAGCAGAGAGCCTGGTGCGGGGCTCCATCCTAGGACCCTGGCATCATGACCTGAGCCCAAGGCAGAGAGGCTTTAACCCACTGAGCCACCCAGGCGGCCCCCTTTGTCGGTACTTTTAATTTGTTGTCTTCCTCCTCCTTTCTTGTTTCCTTTTCAGTCATCATATTCTATGCTTAAAACTTTGTGGGAACACTCAGGCATCCGCCTATAATTGTAACTGGCAAACTAAAACTCTTGAGTATGTAGAAGAAGCTGAACAAATTTAAGCTTTATCCTAGGTCCATATGAATAAGGATTCCTTGGGGGAAATCCTGGTGGCAGTACTCTAGGTCTTTCCTTTAAGGCTGACGGACTCCCCACAGAACTGTCTGCCCTTGAGCCCAATAAAGAAAGAGTTCTGTGATCTAAGTATTCCAATAAATCAATTACTGGCCACTCACCACCTCCTTTACAGAATTTTTTTGTTGTTTGCTGTTGTTTTTCACTCTTTTCGGTCTATTGCAAGGAGTGTAGATATCATAAAACTATCTCCATTGCATTAATGTAATAATTTTATTAGTCCAGTAAGTCTCCACTTTAACACAGCTGTTATGTTACTTTTGAGTTATTAACAACATACACAAAAATAATTCTTAAATGAAGTACTACTTATTTGGGATTAGAAAATCCAGGCTAATAGAATTCTGAGAGTTTCTTACTATCTTTCTCTGGCACCTTTCATTCCTCAATGGCCTTTAAAAATGTTTGCGGGGTTAATTTTGTAAACTTTTAGGATTACAAAGTGTATAATCCCATATAATTCTCTTCAACTTAAAGCACAGGTTGCCTAAAATAGTTATTTTTTACAAATAAGAATTTGGAAAATACTCAGCATGAAATCCCAAAATAGGTAATGCCATACAATTTACTCTATCTAAAATTTTTTTAATTTACAGAGAGTGAGTGAGAAGCCATAAACTGGGGGAAGGGAAAGGCAGGGAATCCCAAGTAGACGCAGGACTCAATCTCACAACGCTGAGACAGAGACCTGAGCTGAAACTAAGATTTCGATGTTCAAGTGACTGAGCCACCCCGGAGCCCCTGAAATTTGACTTAAAAAGGAAGTAAGACTAATACATCCTAGAGTCCTTTAACTCTCTTCTAAGTCTATACTGCTGTAGATATAAATTTTACCAGAGTTTCTGTGTGTCCTGCAGGAACCTCTGTGCATCACACAGGTTAAGAAAGTAAATGGTCAGATTTTATCTTGAGGAAATTGTCACTAACCAAGACTGATACCTTAATAATGCTCTACATATAATTATAGTTTAATTTGAAATTGAATTTCAGTTAGTTCTTCTGTAATGAATGAATTATTACTATCAAGCAATATTAGAACCTCAAAAATCTTATTTGTATTTGTTTTCAAGTCAATAAAATGTGGTTTCTACTTATCAACATTTTTATATCAGGTATCTATTTTGAGATTAGCTAGAGACAAATGTAATTGGAAAGTAACACTGGTAGTTTTAAATGAGCATACATTCTGATTTGAGCCCATGATGATTCAGATTAATGTAGATTCAGTGTGTAAATATTATGGGCTTCATTTTTTGGCTTCTATGCTCTTCATATACAACCAAATGTATAATTTGAAATTCCCCTGCCAAAAGGAATATTCAGTATAGTATCAAAGAACAACCCAATTATTACAAATATACATAATACCTAATCTCCAGCTAAACAAAAATACAAATATTTTAGTATAACAAATAATAGATTCTATTAATTAGTCAATGTATATCAGTCACAAAGACCTTTATGTATATTATTGCATTGAATCCTCACAAATAATATCATTATACCATTATCCCCAATGATACAGATGACAAAATTAAAAGTTTAGTAAATTCCAATGTCTTGCCCAAAACACATGCAGCTTAAAAACAAATAAGGCAGGGGTGCCTGGCTAGCTCAGTCAGGAAAACATGCAAGTCTTGATCTTGGAGTTTTGAGTACAAGCCCCATGATGGATATAGAGTATTTAAAAAAAAAAAAAATCTAAAAAAAAACCAAACAAACAAAAAAAACCTCGCAGATAGGGCAGTACTAGAAAGTCCACTATAGATTATATAAAGCAAATCAAGGTGCTATACTACAGTGTGTGTGTGTGTGTGTGTGTGTGTGTGTGTGTAAAACAGTATCCTATTCTAATCACTACTAGCCTAATCTACTTATAATGATATAATCCATTATAAGCAGAATGTCTTAGATATCTATATACTAATCCCTAGAACCTGAGAATATATTAGGTTATGTGGTAGAGGAGAATTAAGTTTAAAATGGAATTAAAATGGAATTAATCTTAATTAGAGAAAACAAACTGAGGGTTGCTGGAGGGGAGGTGGGCAGGGGAGATGGGTTAAATGGGTGATGGGGATGAAGGAGGGCACTTGTCATGAGCACCGGGTATTGTACGTAAGTGTTGAATCACTATTTTGTACAACTGAAACTAATCCTGCACTGTATGTTAACTGGAATTTAAATAAACACTCGAGCAAAAAAAAAAAATAATAAAATGGAATTAAGATTGCTTGTTGGATGACCCTGAGATGGGAGGTTTTCCTGGATTATTTTCTTAAGTCCAGTGTAATCACTAGATCCTTATAATTGGAAGAGGAAAGAACAGGGAAAACAGACAGATTATAGTGGGTGACAGACTTGCCCCAGTATCTCTCGTTTTAAAAGTGGAAAAAAAGAGCCATGAGCTAAAGATGTGGGTGACCTCCAGAAGCTCAAAAGGTCAAGGCAACAGATTTTCCTTCAAAACCCCAGAAAGGAATGCAGCCCCGCAGACACTTGGATTTTAGCCCAGTCAATACAGATTTAACATTCCTGAACTACCTAATGATAATAAATGTGTGTTGCTTTAAGCCAGTAAGTTTGTGGGAATTTGTTACAGTCACAATAAGAACCTAAGACACAATCTCACGAAGGAACAATAAAGAGCTAAAAAGTAATCAGGGAAAAGCTTTCAAATTTAGTTTCAGTGATGTCTTTTGAAGAAGTAGGGCACTTTATACTAGTGAAAATATGTCTTGCTTTTTTACAGTTGGCACAATACTCACATATAAAGGAGAATTTGAAAGACTGTGGCAACCCTGTAATTGAGAAATAAGACATACAAACAAGTGTTCTGCTTTCTGCTTGTCATTTAGCAATTACATGACACTATTCATGTAAATCGGGTAACATATTCTTTTAAAAATCTTTATCAAGTTTACAAATATTTAACTTTTTTTACTCAATCTATAGAATTTCATTTAATCATTCTGAATTAAAAAAAACAAAACAAAACAATTGGTTGTTTTCTTTTCCCCCCACTGTCTTAGCCAGAAATTTCTATAATGTACCATAAGAAAATGCCCCCAGGGCGCCTGGGTGGCTCAGTCGTTAAGCGTCTGCCTTCGGCTCAGGTCATGATCCCTGAGTCCTGGGATCAAGCCCCGCATCGGGCTCCCTGCCCGGCGGGGAGCCTGCTTCTCCCGCTACCATTCCCTCTGCTTGTGTTCCCTCTCTCGCTGTGTTTCTCGCTGTCAAATAAATAAAATCTTTAAAAAAGAAAAAAAGAAAATGCCCCCAAACTCAGTGGCTTATCACAACACTTGATTCCTCTTTTTCCAATACTTAGGTGTTGCTGCATGGACTGTAGGTCTGTGGTTCATCTGGAAGAGTCTGCTCCAGGTCCAAATAAATTTCAGGTTTTCTCTAGGAGTCTCATTCTGAGATTCAGAATTAAATGTAAAATGTGAAGCTATGAAATTTTTTAAAGAAATGTTGGAAAAGAGCACCTAGGTGGTTCAGTCAGTTGAACACTCACCTATGTAAAAAAGATTTGCAAGTGAAATATCTAAAGAGCTCTGAAAGCTCAATATTTAAAAAAGGAAACAGTTTAATTAGGAAATAGAGAGGGTGCATTGGAGGCTCAGTTGGTTAAGCATCAGACTCTTGATTTCAGGTCAGGCCATGATCTCAGTGCTATGAGAGCCCCCATCGGGCTCTGTGCTCAGTGGGGAGTCTGCTTGAGGATTCTCTCTCTTCTTCTCCCTCTGTCTGTCCCCCTGCTCGCACACACTCTCTCTGAAATAAATAAATAAATCTTTAAAAATACAAAATAAAATGAAATCTAGCTCATCTGCCTGTTCTACTCTTTATCCTTTAAGAAGGAAAATTAGGTCAAGAGAAGACATAATATCCACCAAAAGTGTTCAAGGCATTTACCAAATTATCTTCATGTTATATAGCTTTTCTTATTCATTGATTTTATGTGGCTACCATTCTCTTAGAAGTCTTGACCCCAGCGTATCCCTAGACTTCTAGCTTTGGTATCCTTCCTTTGTTTGTTTCATCTATATTGTGCTAATTACCTTTGTCAGTCTGTCATATCTGGCCCTTCCATTCAATTTCCTGATTGATCTAAACTTTCCACCTCTGCATTAGGTAGAAGGATCAAAGAGCATGCAAGTCCCAATAAATGTTTGTATTCTATACATGTGCATTATTTTAACCAATTACATTTACTACTAACATTTCTAACTTTTTTGAGAATTAGAAGGAGCCATCATTCCATAATTCTCTCCTTGCTTCTTTTCTACAATACCATTTTATCCTGTCTTTTGTTTTGTTTTGTTTTTTAGTTTAAAACTATCCAGTAGAAAAATGATTTTTAGCAGATCCTCTTCCTTAATTTGCCTCCTAGGATTGAATGCAGCCTAGCTTTCCTGTCTTGGTTCTCTGTAAATTTCTTTCTATATATTTATCCTGGGTACCTGCAATCAAATCCCAAATCTCAACCACCAAAATTTCATGCTAATGACTTATAAATTTTAATTGCTAATTCAAAACTATCTCCAAAATTTTCTCTTTCCCTCTCCATTTTTCCACTAGGCTGGATGATTCATAGACACTACAACTAAATACCCTCCAAATTTAACGTCTGTCTCTTCCATTTGTCCTTATTTTATTTAATACCATCACTATGTACCCAATCACTCAAGCCAAAGATTTTAGACTTACCCTAGATGATTCTTCCCATTCCCTGCAAGTTTCTGCAGATTGGTCCCACAGTCGTTTTTCTATTTGCTCCAGCCTCACAATCTGTACTTCTACTGTTTTACTTCAGATCACCAACCAATATACTGAACTGTGCTTTTTATCATGAGCTCAATTTGGTACCTGGCTCCACCGCAATGCTGGGTGTCTGCTATTTCCCAGTCCCTTGCAGAACCACCCAAACCTTCCCTACATTGCTCTGTGAGGTGGATCGTTATGGACTATATCCATAGGCTTCACTGCCTTCTGACTTCTAGTTGGTTCCTTTCAATGAGAAGCTCAGGAAAGAGACTAGAACTGCACTGAGAGTTAACTCCAGAGTATTCATTAGCTCATTTGTCTCTTGGTGAGTCTCCATAGATTGGATTTGTATTTCCATCAAAGGCCACAGCTTCTGTCAGGCAATCTTTTACAAACAGTTACTTCTCTGGGTTAGCACTCAGCTTGCCCCTTCAGGCCTTGCAGTGTGTCACCACTGGCTCATGGTCTTCCTGGATTACTGAACTGTCCCTTTTGGTTTCCCTAAACTGTATCAGTGCCTCTGCAAATAGTCCTTGTATTAATATTTCCTCACATTATTCTGTACGGCTATACCTCCTGAAACTTTCTGGGATTTGAGTGACTCATCCTTTTAACTAGCCATGTGTCCCTGCACCAACAGCTTCATTTCAATAAGCCTCAGTTTTCCCATTGTAAAAATATGAGCAATAGCTCTACATATGGTCTTAATGAGTATTAAATGAGATTATGTATTCAAGTGCCTAGCATTTTATCTAGTAATACAGGCTGAACCATGCAACATAGCCATTTTGGTAGGTCAGACAGTTGCATGTTAGCAACTGTACGTGTTCCAAATTTTGCGCTCAAGAAATATTAGCTTTAGGGGTACCTGAGTGGCTGAGTTGTTAGGCATCTACCTTCAGCTCAGGTCATGACCCCAGGGACCTGGGATCGAGCCCCACATCGGACTCCCTGCTCAGTGGGAAGCCTGCTTCTCCCTCCCCCAGACCCCCTGCTTGTGTTCCCTCTCTCACTGCGTCTCTCTGTGGCAAATAAATAAATAAATTATTTTTTAAATATATAAGCTTTCATTATCAATATTCTCATTATTTTTTCCTCACCTCAATTACTATAAAAGCGTCCCAACTTACTCCTAACTCTGCTTGTTTCCACGTGCTCCTTAAACATATCAAATTGTTTCCTTCATTAGAAGTTCATGAAGTTCCCCCTACCTGTCATGCAGAGTCACCAAAGCCTTTTTCCTCTCTTCTTTCATTTACCAGTTTGGATGCAGCTTCCACAGAACAGCCTTCACTGACAAACTCCACTAGATAGTTCCCACCTGGTATTTTTCTTCTCAGAGATGCTTACGTGTGCTTGTCACAAATGCCATATTTTTTTTTTTTTAAGATTTTATTTATTTGACAGAGAGAAACACAGTGTGAGAGGGAACACAAGCAGAGGGAATGGTAGCAGGAGAAGCACGCTTCCCGCTGAGCAGGGAGCTCGATGCAGGGCTCGATCCCAGAACCCTGGGATCATGACCTGAGCTGAAGGCAGACGCTTAACAACTGAGCCACCCAGGCGCCCCACAAATGCCATACTTTATAATAATGAATATGTGTAACTTTTGTTTCTCTTATTCACTTATGTATAAAATTAAAAAGAGAAGGAATTTGGTCCCATTTACTCATACTTGTAAAAATAACCTCTATCCCAATGGTTGGCGCTCAGCAAGTATTTGTTGGAAGTATAAATTAATCGTTAAATAGAAAATACAGGAAGAATAAATGAAAACCTAGGTATTTGTCCCTTGTGGCCTTAAAATTTTTCATTGGTTACCGCTAGGTTCAAAATGAAAATAAACGCCTTAGATCCAGGCCCTACCTCATTCCTTGGTTTCTTCTGCACTCTCACAAACACTTTCTGCTCTCAGCATAACAATTTCCACCCTCATTCACTCAGCTTATGCACATCTTGTTTCCTTTACCCTCACTATTTTCTGAGTCTGGAACGACTATCTTCCCTTTTCTTCTTAGGCAAATTATTATACTCTTTCAAGACTCAGTTTCAGATACCTTTTCCTCAGGATAGTGTTATGAATTCCTCAGTCTGATTTAGGTATCCCTCACCTTTGTTATTTTAATAACTTGGCATAAATTTTAGCACTTGCCATAATACGTACTATAATATTATTTATAAATACGTATTATTTATATATTGGTTCCACTATGAATTCTATAAAGACAAAGGGCCTTCCTTTAGTTGTCAGTGAGCCTCTATTCATGTCACAATGGATACCAAAGAGTTGGTGCTCCATATATAATATTATCAATCCCCAAATATATTCTAGGACTTATGTTACATTAGAGTTGACCATAGACCCACAACCTCTTCCCTTCATACTTAAAGGAGATGAGTGATGAATGTTCTCTAAGAGCTCATCTTACAAACATGCTTATAATCTATATTGTTTACTGTAAAAAACAAGAAGCATGGTTGGCTGGAGAGTAGGTGGTAGTCAAGTGAGCATTTTACTATTTGTGCAATTAATACTATATAAAATGGAGGAGTCGCTAAACTCTCAAAAATTCCTATTAAACTAAAAGCAAAATGTATCACAATTTACTAGAAAATGAACACCTGACAATATTGAACTCCTCCAAAAAAGAAATACTGCGGCTCTTCTTTATGCTTACCTATAGCATTTGAATCATTACTATAGTCTGATGCTGGGTAAGATCAATTTTTAGTGAGAGCTTGATTTAATAATTAAACCCTTCATAGTAATTGTAATGCTACACCTGAAAAGGGAAATTGTTGATGGGAGTATTACTATGTCATATTAAACGAAGTGTGTACTTCACGGGCCTAGTCACATAATGAGATAAATGCAGAGAGAGATGGGAGGGCTTTCTGAACACTTAAGTGGCAGAGAGCAAAAGTACAAGATAACAGTGCATTAAAGGAGAGGAGCCTAGGTCTGTATAATGGGGATATTAAAAACATTTGTTCCGGTGAACAGAATGTGTGGTTTGGGGACAGAAAAATAGGCAGGGACGTAAAAGAAAAACAGCCTCTCTGTATTTTTTAATTCAAAAAAAGAAAAAGACAGGGAATGAGGAAAACCTGTGTTTATAACACATACATAGTTTCTACTTATTTTATTTATATTTGGTATACCATACCTAGAAAACTGAGGTAGAATGGTTCCTAAAATAAACTATGAAATTTGGTGGTTTCATCTCTAACCATGGCTTTTAAGAAGTAAAATTATAAATAGATAGATTATATGAATATGCAAAGACTACTATCATGTAGAGTCAGATCTTAAATTTGGATGATGGTATCAGAGAAATACAAAGAGACATGCCCTCAAATAGGCCTCTTTATAGTTCAGAACTTCAAAATTTTATGAAGTAAAGTCGGCACATCTGGCCTCTGGTTGTCTGAGCATCAGCTACCTTAGGTTTTGCTGAAGTTCCGCTTTAATGAACGTCTTTAATATCTTTCACGAGGTAATGTTCAGGTCTTTTTTTTTTCCCTTTCACGGACTACATACATGGATCAAAGAGGTCAGAATTATAAGCAAACTGATTAAAAATCCTTATATTATAGGTGAGTGAAAAAGTCATGTGCACATTTAAATATCAAGAACATAAAAGTATGTTCATTGAACACAGAGGGGAGAAAACATCCTCTAATCATTGGGTATTATTATTATTTGGTTCTAAGGCCCTTTTCTCCTGTTGGACTCAATGACCTATATACGACTTTTGTTAGTTGTGAAACTTGACTTCGCAAATGACCAAGACCCAATTCAAACTATTTTAAGCAATAAAGAAAATCAATGGCTTATCACTAGAAACTCTTAAGTTCCCTTCTACTTGTGCTTTCAGCTCTCCATGCCACAGTGGTAGCCTAATTCCAAGGCTTCTGTAGATGGAAGCCCAAGAACCAACAGTTACTCTAGGCTTCCCTCATTTGCAATTGAAGTCCCATAAGAAATCTCACAGAGGGCTCTGACTGGCTAGCCTTGAGTCATGAATTTACATCCAAATCACTCCTTTTGCTTGTGGGTTGGGATGTTCTAATTAGCTAGGATCAGACTATGTGATCTTCCCTAGATCTTGAGGGGTTCAGAGAGCAACTATGGAATCATCTGGACTGAGAATACGGGATTCAGTCCCTCACCAAGAAATTTAAACAGGGACGCCTGGGTGGCTCAGTCATTAAGGGTCTGCCTTTGGCTCAGGTCATGATCCCAGAGTCCTGGGATCAAGCCCTGCATGGGGCTCCCCGCTCAGTGGGAAGCTTGCTTCTCCCTCTCCCACTACCCCTGCTTCTGTTCCCTCTCTCTCTCTGTCAAATAATGCTTGGGTTCTCTCTCTGTCAAATAAATAAAATCTTTATTAAAAAAAAAAAAAGAAAGAGAAGAAAAGAAATTTTGAACAAAGGTCTCTTTCAGCTAACCTGCTAAGTCCGGGTATCTCCCTGCTTTTTAAAAGTTGTCTCATAGATCCTTTTGTAGTTCATAAGCATGATGATTGGGTGTTCACGCGACTGTGTGACATGTGCCTTCCTCAAATCTTGTTACGACCTCGGCACATTACCCATCTGACGTGAAAAAAAAAAAAGTTGTCTCATAAAGATCTATTTCAGAAACAGGTAGAGCCTAGCATATTACATGTATCATGAGAGTGCAGAGCAATAGTTTTGTTTTGTTTTTCTGTTCCTCCTCTACTTTTATCCTTTAAAAGTTATAAAGTTGGGAGAACTGGGTAGGTTTCTTTCTTCCTTCCCTTCCCATCACCTACCTTCCTCAAGTAATACCTTGTTTGAGAATATTTAACGTGAATTTCAAAGACTCTTAGGCTATACCTATATGAAATAAAATTGATAGCAAAAAATGAGGTCAAGAGAAATTAAGATGGGGAAACAAGATAAAATCAAATAATACCATTAGTTTTTTAAATGCATTAATATCCTAAACATCTCCTAATGGAAGATAATATATTCCAGATTCTAAGCATCCCATCAGACCAAAGAGGTTACACAGTAACATGATTCAGAAGGTACAGAAGGAGAGGAAATCAAACAGTTCCTCTGAAGAAACAGGTTTTTCTGACTCTGAAACCAGAGAGGTATTTCTTTTAAAAGCCTGCATTGAGGGAAAAAGGAGAGGAGTCATCATAGAAAGGATATCAAATAATGTATAATATTGTCAACATTTCTCTAGTTAATATAGCTATTAAATTTATGGAAATATTTTGGTTCAACATTTCTACAATAAATGAAGCTGCTGGATTTAAAGAACTATTTCTTTAAGTCCATCAATATAAGTTAGTATCATTTAATGATTTTTAAGTCTATAAAAAACGTCCTCAAAAGGGGTTAATGGAATATTGGTCAAAATCATAACAGGACTCACAAAGATTGTATTTTCTGCTCATGTCTACTGTGAGCTATTGCAAATTTGTAACCATGGTAGTGATATCAGATTTGATTTTTGAAAAATTATTCCATTAGCTTTTGTAATAATGGATTGGAGTTTGACATTAGAGGTAAAGTCATCATTGTATTAGTCCACTCAGAAATGAAAATGGAGGAACTTTTAGTCAGAGATGCCTTTGTACACTCAATTTCATTCCTTCTGAACTGCTAATCTAATTCTTTCTAACTCCCTCTGGTTCTTCATACCTCAGTCTATATGTCAATTCATGTAGGATTTATTCTCTAACTTTTCTACTTTCTCTCAAAAATTAGGTCCTACTCCTATGTGACCCCTCCTCCCCTTGTCACGTAGAAGCATGTTTGGCTTATTGATTTTTCCTCCCACAGAGGTTGTATCCATGCTCTCTGTATATATTAGCCCAGGGATATAATACAGAATTATAAATCAATGGATGAACATACAAATGCATAAGAATAGAAAGTGTCAAGCCATGTGGAGACCTACCAGCCTGTCAGCTCCATAGATCACTGAATTGGAAAAAAGGAGCAAATCCCTTAAGTGTTATATAAGGGTATCCTATTTAGAAAATATAAAAACATGGGAACAGTTTTAATAAACTAGACCTTCTAATCTTGTTTCTTTTAAACATACCTTATTGAAAAAACGATAGATCAAAAAGTTGCTAGAAGAACAAAAATAACCTCACTGCACTTTAAGAAACCAGGTCATTTTTTTAAAAAAGAGAGTATATACTGAACAGTATTAGTGAAAGCAAAATATTTTGCAGCAATGAAAAAATATTTACATTAACAGCACATGTAATCCCAGATCTCCAAATCAAGACCCTAGGCATTTCTTCCCTACCAGTTCAACTAAAAGCTCCTCTCAACCAAGAGGACTTTCTCTTATTAGTCTACCTATTTGAAGTCACAAGGCTTCATCAGATAGGATCAGTCTTACAATAGAATAAGTATAATAATAATAATAGTAAAAATAATAATAAAAGGTTATTGCAAAGTTTGTATTTTCTAATGTTTCATGTTTCCATTCTTTAGGTTTTGGTGGTGATGATGGTGGCATTTAAGGACATTTAGAAATGGGCATATAATATTCCAAGTAAATAATATAACTGGATTGGCTCGTGTACCTGCTCAAGTGTCCAGGGTTGCGTCACTTAAAAAGACTATCGATTTTAACAGCAAATCCAAGTACCTTACACTTCAGAAGCAGAAAAAAAAAATGACTGAGCAAGACTGCCATCTACTTCTTAGAGACCACATTGATTAATCCCTGTCAACATCTATAGATTTCATCTTAAACTCTGTCAGTTTTCCACAGCTTATTAGATGCTAGGTCTTAAGCAGACAGAGCAAAGAGTGGGGAGACTCTGACAGACTCAGTTTGGATCTTAACCATTGTGTAAGAAACTGAAGAAAGGTAGATAAAATGTCAGGGGACATGGAGAGTTTTTTAATTAAAATTTCAGCCCTGTAGTACATAACCAACATGTTCTATTATTTGAGAACTGTATGAAATGGTATATAAAAGAGTACTATTGATCTCATCATCTCTAAATTAGGAGATGAGTGATAAGGATTTCCTGCAAAAAATGTTAGCATGTCTGTAGAAATAGATTATTCTCCATGTTGCATAAGAAAGTTACTTCTTACAAACTAAATAAGTTTTACTTTTTGCTTTTTAATTTGATCTTTGCTATCTTTCCAATTTTAGAAATCGGATTTTTGTTTTCAGTTTAAATTTTTTCTCTTTAGTAAACAAAACCAACCACTGAAAAATTGCGAAGCAATTATTTACTTAACACGATTAGATCCATAAACATTGCCGAGAAAAGTCCTGTCCCTCCCTGCTGGTTAAATCCTCTGCAGGTTAAATTCTGAAAGCAGACAGGACTTTCCATTTAGGGGCATGCTTTTGTTCGGTGTTTTAATTGTCTCAAGAGAGTGGCAAGCCTACCTTCAGCTATGTGGATTCTTAAAGGGCATGGGTCTGCACCCCAGCAACTCCCAGAGCTCTTCTGTGATTGACTTCAAACACACTGCCATTTTTTGCAACAATCTAAAGCCAAGCTGAAGCACGCAACAGTTAGGTAAGTTTGTCTGAAGCAGCCCTCCCTAAATACACTTGACCAGAGAGTCTTTTCTTTTCTAAGAAACACACTTGGGGGCATGGTATGTCCAAGGACGGGCAGAGGATAGATGAGCCAACAAAGGAGGATTTAAAAAGACAGGCAACAGGAAAGAAGGCCCCCAAAAAGTGAAATAATGGGAAAATAGGGAGAAGAAATTTCGAAGGAAGATGTTTTCAGCGGCCAAAGTTATATCATTACCTCTTGACTGGAGATGTCGACACTGTTCCCCTCCCAACATTGAAGGAAGGATGAGAAAAGAGACCCTATCTACTACTGCGGTCATCTTCATCTTTAAAAACTCTGATTGGAGGGGCACCTGGGTGGCTCAATGGGTTAAAGCCTCTGCCTTCGGCTCAGGTCATGATCTCAGGGTCATGGGATCGAGCCCCGCAGCAGCTCTCTGTTCAGCAGGGAGTCTGCTTCCTCCTCTCTCTCTCTGCCTGCCTCTCTGCCTACTTGTGATCTCTCTCT
>CM053612.1:84426467-84437414 GCA_028646535.1 Procyon lotor | reverse complement strand
ACTGCGGTCATCTTCATCTTTAAAAACTCTGATTGGAGGGGCACCTGGGTGGCTCAATGGGTTAAAGCCTCTGCCTTCGGCTCAGGTCATGATCTCAGGGTCATGGGATCGAGCCCCGCAGCAGCTCTCTGTTCAGCAGGGAGTCTGCTTCCTCCTCTCTCTCTCTGCCTGCCTCTCTGCCTACTTGTGATCTCTCTCTCTGTCAAATAAATAAATAAGATCTTAAAAAAAACGAAAAACCTCTGATTGGAAAAATATACTCTAACTTATGCTCACAAACAGTAGCAATTCTCTCTGAGAAATGCAGTCATTTGAATTTAAGAAGTCTGACTCATCTTGAGAGGGAGAAACAGAAGAAGGGGTAGCAAAAGTAACAGTTCCCTTCAGAAGCCAACAATAAAAATAACCTCACTGTTGTATTACATACGATGTGTTGCTAAACTGATTGCAGATATTTTGCTAAGTTATCACATCTAGTACTCAAAACACCTACATGAGGGAGATACCGTAACTCTTTTATAATATAGGAAATTACTCACTTAGAGAAATAAAGCTGGTAATTTTTTTCTTGGTATATTAAATAGAGTAGGTAAGAAAATCCATGTGTGTGTGTCCACCTGCTCAATAAAAAAGTTTTGTGTGAAACAAAAGCCGGAAGTTACAATTCATCGATTACCTGGATTGCATGCTCTCCAGCCCTAGCTGGTCCTCTTTCAATGTTCTAAGTTAGGGATGTGCCACACTCTTTCCACCCATGATCTCCCTGTGTTTGAGTATCATTTGAACTAGCTTAATTGACCAAAATTCCTTTTTGAAATTTTTCACATGACCTCACCCTACGACTAAACTGAATGAAATATTCAAAAGGCACTTCTAAAAAAATGCACTGCTTCAACTCAATTTTTCGTGCATACAGACAGAACAAGAACCAAAAAGAGATGTGATAACATTTGCCCTTCTTTCTTATTCCCTTGTGGCAATCATGTCTGAAAAAACAGTATCAACAACAGCAATGTCAGCAATATAGTGACAGATTTTGAGCGTTTCCTATATTCCAAGCCCCATTTGATGTTCAAGGTTCCAAGGAAGGACAATCTGCCATCCTAACATTCTTTCTCTAGTGGATGATCGCTAGTGGCAGTGATGTAACAATGACCTGATGGCCGGCTCAGGACTTCTCCTGCATCTGTTCACCTCTGTTTTGTTTGTTTTGCTATTGCTTTGACTTCCGCTCATAGGCTACACCATGTGAGACAAACTACGTCAGAAACTCACCCGAATGAAAAAATACCTTTGGTCCTCTTGTCTTGTAGTAAAATGTTCTGTTCTCTCAGAACCAATCAATGATTCTTCTTCCTCATCTATATAAAATAAAATCTTTTTTTTTTTTGGAAATCACAGACATTTATTTTCTCACTGTTCTGGAGGCTGCAAGTCTGAGATCAAAGTGCGGCTGGCATTGGTTTCTCCGGATGCTGCTCTCCTCGGGCACCTTCTCCCTGTGTCTCTGCACACGGTGTCTCTGTGTCTGGGTCCAGATCTCTTCCACTCAGGCTTCCTTCCACCTCGACCGCTTACGCATAATGAAGGAACTGAGTCGTTATCACAACTGCAAGATCCCCACGTCCTTTTTGTCAAGCTTCTGGGTCAGTGAATGGTGGCGTGTGGTGCGGTTTCCCTTTTCTTTTCTTGTGATTCTCCATCGGAAGAGTTGTTGTTGTTGTTTTCCAATCCTATTTAACAATGTGAGGCTGGGGTTGGCCCGTATTCAAATCCCCTGACACCAAAAGCACTCAGGAGGAAGCAGGGAATTAGTGAACGTTTGGTGGGAAGAAGGTGAGTGTAAATAGACACCTTGCACAGGGAAACCCAAGGCTCTCCTTGAAAAGTCCTTCCCTCAGTAGCTGCCCTACCCCCAGTCTTCTCTGACACAGGCCATTTCCAAACCCTGTCAGCTGAAAACTAGCCGGACACTGATCAGCAGCAGCAAAATAAGCAAGCACACTCGTGCTATGTCGCTCACTCTCTCTCTCTCTTTATATATATATATATATATATAAATTTATTATATATATATAATATATAAAAATATATATAATATATTATATATAATAATATAATATATAATATATATTTATATTTATAAATATATATTATATATTATATATTATATTTATATATAGAATATATATATTATAATATATAATATATTATATTATATATTAAATTATAAATATATATATATTTATATATAAATATAAATTCATTTTAGGGACGCCCGGGTGGCTGGCTCAGTTGGGCTCTTGGTTAAGCGTCTGCCTTCGGCTCGGGTCATGACTGCAGGGTCCCGGGATGGAGCTCCACATCGGGCTCCCTGCTCAGTGGGGAGCCTGCTTCTCCCTCTGCCCGCCACTCCCCCTGCTCGGGCTCTCTCTGTCTCTGACAAATAAATAAATAAAAATCTTTTTAATAAATAAATAGTTTTATCAACACTGATGGCACTGGGTCAGAAAGCCCCAAGTGAAACCTGTACTACTTAGGTATCCCTGTAGATATATCCTATCTACAACCTGATTGTGATGCATAGTGGGCTTTTGTGTGGTTTTTTTAAATTTGTTTGCTTTTTTCGTCATTTTATTTCTATTGTTTCTTAAGATTTCTGGATAAGTTGTGCACAAGCTCATTCCCAGAACTCTGAAGAACCTTGGGAGCCAGTTTTGCTCAGCCAGGGCACACGGCCTCTCTTTTGCCCCCATCCCCGGAAGACTCTAGGATGGACTTTGAATACTGGCAGAAACTTGTTTTTCACAGATGCACAGTTATGTGGGCAAAGGGGAGACTGGCAGAGAAGACATAGACTTGGCTTCCGTCACAAAAAAACCGGGCATTTTTCCAAAACAGCAGTGCAAACGGCAAGCACCCTGCGTCAGTTACCAGTTAGTGTTCCCAACTGGGAAACAATAGTTCTCCGGGCTCACTAAGGCTCCAGAGAAGTCTCTTCCCGTATCTTGCCAGAGTTTATTAAGTTTTAGATGGAGTCCTTAAGGCTTTCTCTATTCAATAAAATCCAACGCCATCATTTACAGAACTGTCCTTTTCTCAAAGTGATAATCACTGATAAAATCTTGGTAATATCAGATTCTTTCTATCCAAATGAGGGAGAATGAAGGGTTGTGCGGCATAACAATAACTAGGGAACATACGAAAAGATCTGACCCTCACACTTCATGCACAACCACTTGGTCACAGCTGGGCTAACTCTCAAGTCCGTAACTTTCCAGTGACCAGATTAGTGACTCTGGAAAAATATCGCAGCTTACATATTAAAAGCATGAAGTCGAATGCATAAATCAGAAGTCGAGCTTCACTGCCAATTATCCATGTGTCCTTGTAAAAGCTATTTAACCATTTTCTGTTTCGATTTTCTAATCTAAAAAACGGAGATAATATCTATTTGGCAGGGTTTTGGGGCATTAAAAATGAATACACATATATAGCCCTTGAAAGAGCACCAGGCCCAGGATAAGCATGCAACAATTGTCTGTGACTACTGCCGCTGTTACCCCCAACTGTCTGAATAATCTAAGACGGTGGCAGATAAGACAACACTTTTCACGGATGTCTACATTTAATGATTAATGATGTGATCAAACTAGTTCATGTCATTCTACGATTTCAGGTGAGTTTTGCAATGTGCAATACTTTATGCTTTATTTGGATTTCCTCGATACTGCTTAGCAGAAAACACTTGCTACTTGGAACGCCCTTTATTTTTCTCTCCACTGTTTCTCTTTATTAGTTGTTGAGTGACTTTGTCTTAGAGTTAATGCCTCCTTCTGACCCCACAAACACACTATACAAAAATATCCATGTGGTATCTAAGTTAAAGGTTCTCTTGGTTTTCAGTCTCATAGGAGAGAACAGACCATTTGGGTATTAAACTTTCAGGGATTCATGGCATTGAAGGTGAATATGTGATCTCTGTGTTGCCAAATCTTCGGGATCATGAGCAATCTTCATGCGCATAAAGTATTAAGGGCTTTAATACCCTGAATTACCTTAAACCACAAGTACTACATATGAATATATTCTGAAACCATTTTAAATACTATAGCAAAAAATTTTGTGGCAATCTGTTTTGGAGATTAAGTTTTCACAAGAATACCTACATTCTCTTCTACCCATTATATTATTGTACTTATGACTTCTATTCAGTCAGAGGCATTCATTGGACTTGCAAAATATTAGGATGGTTGAAATAGGTATACAAAGAGAAATAAGAGATCAGCAGTCAGTCAGCTTTTAGAATCCAAAACTGACTTTGAGTTAAAAGCATGATAAGAACCTTAAAAGCCAGATTTTACAAGAGAATAAAGGATTTTCTAAATTCATTTAGGTTCCATTACCATATTGAAAAATGGATTTGGAAGACTACATCATAGAGCAGTCTCATATTTTGGAGAAGGTAACCCTTTTCCACTTGAGCTATGGATTTTCGTTTCTTTGGGCAAGAAGGAAGATACCAATTGAGGGAAATCCATGGTATAAAGGAGTAATAAGTCTGTCTTTCCCTTTTTCTCAGTGGTTTGTGAGAAACGGAAAAGAAAGGTAGTAAGAAAGATGTGTTTACCCTACTCAGAAATCAGGTGAAATCAGCCAAGAGAGAACCTTAAAGATACAAAATAACTATGGGAGATCATGAGAACATCAGGGGAAGCAGAGGTAGCCTTCCCTGGCAAAGCCTGTAGGAATCTGAAAGCCTTGGATCTGACAAACCTCTTTTCAGACCAAATTCAACAACCTTCACAGTGACAGCACAGGGGGTGATAAAGGGAGAGGACTAGAAAAATGAGCCTGAAGCAACTTACCTCTTGGGCAACTTTGGTTTCCCACCGCCTGGGTGTGTAAGTGCTCTCGTAAGAAGACTCAGAGGAGCTAAGAAGGCCAGAGGACACCAAGGTAGACAAAGAGAACAAATGAGTGATATCATGGACCAACCATACCAGATCCACGACCTCTTTCTTAAACATGGTCACCAGGCCAAAAACTACCATAGACCAGCCCCTGTGCATCTGAGACCAGAAAGAATCTACAGGACAATAAATGAAATCTGATTCCTCCTCTCTCCTGCTGCCAAGAGAACCGGTCATACATACTTCCATACACATGGTCAATACAAGGTACCTTTTTATCCCACCAGTGTAAGCTAAGCCTAACTAAATCCTCAGGCTCCTTATTGCAAAGAATCGGGAAATGGAAGAGAAATTAGAAAACAGAAGCTTTACTCAAACGAGATTGACTTATAACAAAAATACAATTTAAACTGAAAAACTAACATTTCAATTTCCATTGCCAATTTTAAATTTGTTCTTGACCCCATTTGTGTGTTTGTGTATCTATGTGTGTGTGAGCGTGCGCATGCGCACGCACGCAAGCACGCACATTCCTGAGTAAGAGGATGGCTTGTGGAAGACAGTAACAATGATAGTATCGAAGGAAGAGGTTGCCACTCACTATCTGGAACAAACAAAAAAAAGCTGTATTTATTGCCAGTTAAGCAAAGCAGACCTATGTCAGTACCAAGCCATTTCTGAACAAAATGAAATGCTGATCCTTTACAGAGTTCAGGTAAGCAAAACTTCTGAGATTGGCAGACCTCAGAAGCAGAGTATTTAGGCACTGGTTGATCTTTAGCCATGGGAGCATAATTACTGGAGTGTGACTGTTGCTGATTAGTAGCCTTTCAGAAGGGCGAGGCTATTACAGATTGGCTGGTTTTCAAAACCCTATTTACTGGTCATTGATGCGCTGAAACTTGTTTAATACAGGTGGTCAGAAAAAAGTCTTATCCTAGGAAGAAAGTTGCTTTTGATTTGTTTCTTAAATTCTCAATAGGAAACCAACTATATTTCAGTGCCCTAGCTGGGTACGCAGTGTAAAACGGTAACTCTGCTTAGAAGAAAATATTATCTTAATATAAATTACATTATAGGTTTGCAGGCAGTTTTTGCTTATAACCTCCTATTCCCCAAGAACTCTGAAAAGTCAAGTATCAAGAAAAACATCAAGCCTAAGCAATCCTGGAGAGGCTGCCCAATGATATATAATAACTTATTTTTAGCATGAGGTATTTTAAAACAATGGAGAAGTGAACAATGAAGATTTTATAAGATTAAATTATATTAACAGGTCTATATACAATTTTAAGAGGTTTATAAAACATAGAGCTTATTAGAATATTTTAAATTAAAACAATTAACTGGGAAAATATTAACCCCAATATTGACAGAAACAGTATCTTTATCAGAGTATAAAAAGTGATAAATACCAAGTTCTTTAAAAAGTGAATCAAGAATAGCACTTGATTCATTTTCTTTTAAAAAACATCAGAGTAATTTCTCATATAAAAGAAGACTACTGGGGGCACCTGGGTGGCTCAGTGGGTTAAAGCCTCTGCCGTCAGCCCAGGTCATGATCTCAGGGTCCTGGGATCGAGCCCCGCATCAGGCTCTCTGCTCAGTGGAGAGCCTGCTTCCTCCTCTCTCTGCCTGCCTCTCTGCCTACTTGTGCTCTCTCTCTCTGTCAAATAAATAAATAAAATCTTTAAAAAAAAAAAAAAAAAAAAAAGAAGACTACTGGCCATGCAAATTATAATAGTTGTCATCAGAGGAAATATACTCATTCCTAAGCTACAATTTCTTCCAATGTCACCCCATGAAAATCAACTAAAAAAAATAGTAATTATTCTGTTAAGAAGCAGCTGGCAAACCAAGGCTGCTGCCTTGCTTCGAGAAAGTGCTCTGTGATCATATCTGTGCTAGGTTTCTCTTTATATTAGTCTCCAATTGCTACTGTAACAAAGTAACCACAGGATGGCTTAGAACACAAATTTATTGTCCCGTATTCCAAAGGTCATAGGCCAACACAGGTCTTACTGGGCTACAATCAGGGTGTTGGCAGGGCTTCATTCCTTCTGGAGGCTCTAGGCAAGAATCCATTTCCTTGTCATTTCCATCTTCCAGGGTCCACCGTTACCCTTGGCTCACAGTTCCCTTCCTTGATCTACAAAGCCAGGATCATAGCCCCTCTCTGGCCTTTCTACCACCCTCCCTTCTCTCTCTCTTCTTTCTCCTTTCTCCACTTTTAAAGATCCTTGCGATTACATTGGGCACACATGGATTATTGCCTAATTTTAAGGTCATGAGATCAATTCCATCTCCCAACTTAATGCCCCTTTGCCATGTAAACAAGTATATTCACAGGTCTTGGGGATTAGGTCTTAGCCTCCCTTGGGGGGCCATCAGTCTAAGAACTACACCTTTCTTGCCAACAAATACTATTCTGATCCCTATCAGAGAGGTGAGCAAGAGGGTAATTGAATGAATTTAAATCAATCATCAGATTTTCCTTACATAGTTATCAAATAAACCATTCAGAGGGTAGGGAGGTTGTGACCTTGGTAGGAACTCACAAAGACGCAGTTAAAAACTTCCTTGGAATTTTCATATTGGAGTCTCATCCCAAACCTGTTAGAATGTAATCTAGGAGGTGTTGTCCTTCTAATAAATTCTCTTTCATTCTTTAATCTAGTTCATATTGGGTTTCCTTCCTTGTAATCAGAGACTTCTGCATCATTTGCCTGGAAGTGACTGGACAGATTTCAGACGGGGGGGGGGGGTTCAACCTGACTACCCACCTCTTAATTTGGTACTACTGGAGAGTGATATGAACAATGATTTATTGTCTAATTTACTTTATTTTCTGAGAAAGGAGTATGAAAACCACAAGAAAGGAGTCATAATCTTATTTCTTAACTGAATCCCCATCAGCAGCTAAAAGGCTGTGGCACTAGAGGGTAATAAATCAGCTTAATATGGTATTGACTAATGGTTTTGTAATTTTCAAACTGCCTGTATTGTTCTAAATCTTGTTAGGATTTTACACCGCATTGATATGATTTCTTTTAGTAAAAAAAAATAATATGCTCAAAACTTATTGGTGACCTTCCAATTCCATTTTTTTGCTCAACTGAAACCATGGCAACCTGTGGATGGAGACTTTCATTTTTTCTGTGTTAAAGGGATCTCAATCTTCTAGGACTAGCCTTCTTTCAGATAAAAATCACTTTGCTACAGATATCTAATAGGAGTGCACTTCCCTAAACCTTGAAATAGATCCAAATACATTACTTTCCATACTTTAATACCATCTAAACTTACATGGTTAAAAACATATAACAAAGTTAATTTCTTTCAATTCATTTTTTTCAACAGTTTTCAACATATTTTACAAAAGAAAATCATAATTTCTCTAACATGGCATATTATCCCTTTCCATAGTAAGATACAAGAAGGAAAAATGGGACCAAGTGACTAAATTCTCTATCGTGGGTCATGATCCAGTTTAACTATAGTCTGAACCTGAGGATATTTTATGTGGATTAAATATGAGTGTGCAGCAACTTCTAAGTTATGGTAAAACATAAAAGACATTTTCATTCAGTTTAAATGTAAAACTAATCTATGGGGACTACATTCAGAGTAATATTTGTAATAAAATGGTAATACTAAGTGAAAAAATGGCATTATGATGTCATAGATTGAGCCTCTGGTTGGGAATTCAGCTGTTTGGGATCTGGATATATTTTGGTTATCCATTCAAGAAATACTGACTTGCTGTGTGCTGGGCACTGTACCACACACTGGGGTATAAATGGTAAAATAACCCCAAAATCCTTCGTCCTCATGGAATCTAATGTGAGAAATAAAAACTAATGAGTATTGTGAGGAATAATATTTGTATATAATGAAAGAATAAAAAGGGTATAGAAGTATATGTAGTCCGTATAAGGTCCCCCCACAAAAATGTCCACATCCTATCCGACTGACTCTGTGACTACATTACCTTACACGGCCGAAAAGATTTGGCAGGTATAATTGAGATGAGGACTCTGAGATGAGAGGAGCTATCCTGGACTTCCTCTTTAGGACCAGTGTAACCACAAGGGTCCTTATAAAAAACCCAAAGGAAAGACAGAGTCACAGAAAAATATAATGACAGAAGGTCAGAGAGTAGAAAAGATTCTGAACAGATCGCTTTGAAGATAGTGAGGAGGCCACGAACCAAAGAATCTCTGTGGGCTCTGAACTGGAAAAAATAAGGAAACGGATTCTCCCCTAGATCCTCTAGAAGGAACAGGGAGGGGCCTGATGACACCTTCATTTTAGCCCAGTGATACCCCTGCTGGACTTTTGACTTAAAGAACTGGAAGAAAAAAAAAAAATGTGTCGTTTTAAGCCCTGAAGTTTGTAGTCATTTGTGAGAGCAGCAATGGACGACGACAACCACTGGTAAGCTCTTCCTGCTGGAAAAACTGATCTTCAATATTATTCTATGAAGAATTCTAAATGCTTCTGAGTGATTCACTTTGATATGATCCTTTGGCTCTTCATCTCCACATATGACCATCTTCCCTCACTTTTTTATTAACATATAATGTATTATCTGTTTCAGGGGTACAGGTACATCAGTCTTACACAATTCACAGCGCTCAGCATGGCACATACATTCCCCAATGTCCATCACCCAGCACATAGGACCATCTTGTTGATCTCTATTCATTTTCAGTATAACGTTCAATATTCCCAGTTCTTTTACCCCTCTCTTGCCTCCATCCCAAGCCTTTATAAATATATATGCATGCACACACACATAACCCTAAACACATACTATAAAGCTTTTACATTCAGAAAATTCATACCGATAATCCCCAGCAACTGCATTGGTAAGGACTTACATTTCCTTTTTTTTTTTTTTAATTAATTTTTATTAACATATATTATTTGCCCCAGGGTACATGTCTGTGCATCGTCAGGCTTACACATTTCACAGCACTCACCATAGCACATACCCTCCCCAATAGGACTTACATTTTCTTACAGAATTTAAATGTTTTTTTCTCTCTTCTCCTTTGCCTATGTTCAGTGGTTTTCACTAAGTGAAGCCAACAAACACCTTGCTGAGTGGACTAACATGCAACAATGTAAAAAGTAAAATGGAAATGTCATACGCCCTGCTTAAGTAGTGTGTATCTGGGAGCCCTCAATGTATTTTCAAAATTATATTCTAGGGGAGCTTGGGTGACTCAGTGGGCTAAAGCCTCTGCCTTCGGCTCAGGTCATGATCTCAGGGTCCTGGGATCGAGCCCCACATCGGGCTCTCTGCTCAGCGGGGAGCCTGCTTCCCCCTCTCTCTCTGCCTGCCTCTCTGCCTACTTGTGATCTCTCTCTCTGTGTCAAATAAATAAACAAAATCTTAAATTAAAAAAAAAATTATATTCTATAAGGACTGCGTGTTAAATATCACACTTCAAAATTGAAATCCTTGGGAAATTGCCTTGATTTAAGAAAAAAAAAAAATTCCATGAACTGAAGAATCTCTTGGTCTGACAACTTTTAAACACATATTCTGGGATCTGAATCTGAAAATCTCAGAAATAATTCAACCTAATGTGGCCAATTCACACACAAAAACTGTGACACTGTCAACAGATAAGTCTATGTATTAGAGTCACACATGTGTGTGAAACAGAACGTTAAAAGAACCATTTCCTCAAAAGAACAACTTTACAGTGTATTATGTATCAAATCCAGATGCCTTAGAGAAATCTCCTACAGAGATCACTCTAGAGTATCTCATCCAAGCAAAGAATTTCCTTCCTAAAAATGGATTTAAAAGACTTTGTCTCAAGTGAAATAAATGAGCATGTGATTCTTTGCTTTTTAATGGTATCGAACCAATCTGACTTGAGTACTGTTTTTCTTTCAATTTGGTAAAATGATAACAAAATTTTCAATGATCCCTTAAAAGTAAGAGAGAAAACTTTTCCCATTTAAGAAAATACTTTCGAGGGGCGCCTGGGTGGCTCAGTCGTTGAGCATCTGCCTT
>CM053612.1:84409924-84426367 GCA_028646535.1 Procyon lotor | reverse complement strand
CTCTTTGCCCTTTTATTTTCGCCCCATTATCAAGTCACCCTGCAAATCAGAACAAAAATTTACTGAACCATGACAAAATAATCACTCTTAAACTTTGAGGAAACATGTTTGGTGTTCACAATACAAATCTAGCTCCTCACTTACGGTGAAACCTTCTACTAATTTGCAAGACAGAGATAAATTAAGAGTTTATTAGGCCCACACTGCAAATATCTAGATAAAAGGTAAAATAACCAGTAAAACAAAAATTATTTCTAGTATTTGAGATGTTTAGGAATTTGTTGTCACTTAACTTATCCAGATGTGATAGCCATTTTTGAAAGATTTTATTTATTTATCTGATAGAGAGCACACGCACAAGCAGAGGAGGCATGGGGGGTGAGGGGGGCAAGGGAGAATGAAAAGCAGACTCTGCGCAGAGCACAGAGCCCAACACAGGGCTCGATCCCAAAACCCCAAGATGGCAACCTGAGCTGAAACCAAGAGTCTGATGCTTAACCACGTGAGCCACCCAGGCACCCCAAGATGTGATAGATATTTTAAACAACGGAAGTTTAGTCTTTTTCCTTTAAAAAGCTAACAAACACATTGAAAAACACAGATCATTAATAAACTCTGGGACTTGTTGAAGATACTACTATACACAAAGAGAAATTAAAACCACCACCATTTTGGCCAGTCATGTTTTAAAATTAAGTGTTAAAACCTATCTTGAAAAGCTTGTTGTGCTGAAATATGATAAATTGTAATGCATGAAGTGTGAGAAATATGCCATGTTGCTTTTCTTTTTTAAAAAAGCATTTTAAATATTAAAAGAATAGACACTCAAAGGTCCTGTGACTTACTGCTGGTATTTTCTAGGAGAAACAGACACATTACTGCAGAATGCTGAGATGCTGCGAGGCACCCTTAAAAACTAATTATTTTTTCAAAAGTTGACTTGTGGCAGTTTTCCTAAATGGATTTTTAATTTGAATCTTACTCTCCATTTTTTTTAACTTAATAAAAATATTTTGCATTGCATCTGTCTTCTACTGGCAATATTGCCAGTTTGTACTGATTTTTGGCATATTTTCCCTCTTAATTGCCTTTCCGTATTCGACAGCATTATTATGCACTGATTTCAAATAAAAGTAAATGGTGATTAAACACTTTACACCCTGAAGAAAGGGAATTTGAAAGCCTTTCTGAAATGGAAGCAATCCTTGCAAACTCTATTAAAATATGAAAAAAATAACTTACTTTTAGGCATTTTAAGAACGAAATTTATTTCCAGCATCTGAGACTGCAGTTTTCCTTAACTAAAAACAACTCTTGATTCATTTTTATAAATGTTTGCCTTTGTGACATAAATTCTATATGATAATCATTATATTTCATTTCAAAAGAACAGACTGATGAAGGTAATTCCTTTGGTATGGCATATTTATTCTATAACCACCAATGTATAACTATACTATTGTTTCAAAAAGTTACATGTTTTTTCAGAGTACCTATATGAAATCTTAGTTTTCCTTTGTTAACAAAAAGTAAATAATTATCCTTAGGGGATTAACCAATGTCCCATAAAACTATGTGTTACAGAATTTAGACTCAATAAATACAGCAATTTATGATCAGGAGGCAAATAGCAGCCTTTTTACTTTGTACAAAGAAGAAATAAGGAAGCGTTGGTTCCCCAGTCTATTCCTTACTTATGTCAAAAATTTACATTAACTGCTGGTTTTGAACTCATTGCCATGTATTTAAATCAATTAGGGAAGAATCAGAGGGTCAATACAAATGTATTTAAGGTTATGAGATAGGTTCAAAGATTTATTATTAGGACCTAAATTTTCCATTAATTCAAGAATACTGTAATCAGAATTAGATTACTCTGGCCGACTGGTGCCCTAATGGAACAGCAGGTTTCTGATCCTAAAACTCTATGAAGAAAAAGGGAAGTATCCATAAGCATGCCATCATGACTTTATTTGTATTAATACGGATTTGGCAATATATGAACTTGTCTTGTCACATCTATGAAATTCATTTTTATCTTTTCTTTCCACACTCCTAATCCCATAAAGTTTTCCTATTCTGTCTGACAAATCTTTTAGGCTATTTCACAAGGCCAAGTTTTAGTTTGAGAAGTGTTTAACACAAATCTCTCTGGCTTTGGCAATAAAAGTAGTCAAATAAAGTAATTGAATAGGTCTACTTATAAATTTGTCCCATCCAGGGACTTCAAAATGTCTTGCCAAATATTCTTAGAATATTCCTAAAATGTGATGATAGGCCATAAGGAAAACCCTAATATATTTCCAAATGTACATTTTGTACAGTTTAACTGTTAGCACATAGCTTAATAAAACTAGAAATTAACAGCAAAACTTTAAATTAAAAAAAAAGTATTTGGGGACACGTGAGAGGCTTAGTCAGTTAAGCATCTGACCCATTGTTTTGGGTCATGATCCCAGGGTCCTGGAATCAAGTTCTGCTTCAGGCTCTTTGCTCAGCGGGGAGCCTGCTTCTCCCTCTGCCTGCCATTCCCCCTGCTTGTGCGCGCGCCCTCTCTCTCTCTCTCTCTCTCACAAATAAATAAATAAAATCTATAAAAATAAAGAAATAAAAATAAGACAATAAATAAAATTATTCTGGGGAGAATACTTTTCCAGAAATATTTTGGAACAAAAGAGAAATTAAAATAGAAATCTTAAGACTGTTTTGCATAGATCAAAATGAGAAAATATCCTGCAAGAAAAAATCTATTGGGGCTAAATTTCTACTCAAGAAAAAATGAAAGGAACTGTGATTCTTATTTCTTTTTTTTTTTTTTTGAAGATTTTATTTATTTATTTGACACAGAGAGAGAGAGAGATCACAAGTAGGCAGCGAGACAAGCAGAGAGAGTGGGGGAAGCAGGCTCCCCACCGAGCAGAGAGCCCCATGCGGGGCTCCATCCCAGGACCCTGAGATCATGACCTGAGCCAAAGGCAGAGGCTTTAACCCACTGAGCCACCCAGGCCCCCCCTGAATCTTATTTCATTGACTTAAGAAAGCATAATTGAAATAAATTCACTCCAAGAACCTAGAAAAGCAATGATCAAATAAAAATAAGAAAATTGGGAGAGATAATATAAAGATATAATTAGATAAATCCATTAGGAAACAGAAACATCACATTTTTTTAAATACAGTAAATGTTTTTTTAAAAAATCAATATATTCAAGGTTGGCAAACTTTTTCTGTGAATACCCACTGAGTAAATATTTTTTAAGCTTTGCAGGCCAATGAATCTCTGTAGCAGCTACTCAAATCTCTCACTGTAGGATGAAATCAGTCATAGACAATATGTAATGAATGGTGTGACTATGTTCCAATTAAACATTATATAAAAATGAGCAGCAGACAAGATTTGGTTTGAGTAGTTGCCTGATCTCCAAATTAAACCAAGCTTTCTCAACAAGGATCCCCATTAGTTTCCTAGAGTGATGGGAGCTTTCAGGACATGAATAATTATCATATCATATCATAACATATCAAGAAATATGAGTATCCAGAGGAAACAAAGCAAAAGAAAACAATAAATATGATTACGTTAGTATTAAAAAGAGGTATATATCATAGAATAGTTTACAAAATTTATGTGGATTTATAGATAAAATATGTGTTTAATAAAAACTTTTTGCTTCTTGCAGAAACCTAGGAACTTGAATATACTAAATTTGTTAGAAATAGGCACTGGAAAAATTCAAGCAATGATGACAGCCTCCAGCAAAACTAAACCCCCAAAACAAGAAATGAAAATATACAATATTAGAAGAGGATGAAAACAGTTAGGGGAGTAAGCCAAATTAGAAATATAGTCAAGAGGAATAAAAATTTAAAACTATGAAACAAAAGATTTGGTAAAATGAAGACCTATCATGATCTTGATTTAGAAAATTACATATTGTTAAAAAAAAAGAGAGAGAAAGAAATGATCTCCAATCATGATCTAAAGTCTAACTGTGATTAAATTATATTAGTATTTGGGGGGCACCCGGGTGGCTCAGCAGGTTAAAGCCTCTGCCTTCAGCTCAGGTCATGATCTCAGGGTCCTGGGATCGAGCCCCACATCGGACTCTCTGCTCAGCAGGGGAGCCTGCTTCCCCTTCTCTCTCGGCCTGCCTCCCTGCCTACTTGTGATCTCTCTGTCAAATAAATAAATAAAATCTTTAAAAAAAATTACATTAGTATTTGGAGTTTGGAAAATTGATTCTAAATATAGTTTGACCAGTAGCAAGGACAGTGGTTAACAGTCTCCAGCTGTTAGCTCTTCTGGGCTCCACCTCAGCTTGTGAACTGAGTTCACACTGTTCTCATACTACCCCCTGAAAATAATTAAGCAAGTAGCTCTAATTCCCATGTCATTCACCACCACTGCCACCTTGTTCTTTTCTGAATTCGTAACTATCTCTATATAAGAGGTCTTGAATGACTTGAAATAAAAACCGGGGCTTATTCTTCAGATGTCAACTAAGAATATGGCACAAATCTGGAAAGGGAGAATGGCTATACTAAAGGAACTCTCAGGAATGACTTTAAGAGCGAGGATGAAAAAGCTTCTCAGGGAGAACTTAGAACAATACAACTGGTCATTCATTATGTCAACCAAGAAGTGACCATATGTATTCAGAGCTGGTGGCAAATGGCCTCAGCAGCTGATCAAGGTCCTAGAAGGAGAAACATTGGGAGACCAGAGACAAGAAAGTCTGGAATAATGGCATGTGGATGGACAGGAAAGTGGGAAATAAATTAGACTATCTTTGCATCACTTGTTACTGCCCTACAGAAAGCATCCTCCATCCATGTGACACTAAACAATCTAAAAGACAAAATGATTTAGCCAGTTGCTATCAGCCAACCTTCAACATTGGCCATCCCAGAACTGTCAGGAAAGGTACACCAAAGGAGTGGTCATGGCAAGCAGAGATGGGGGGGGGGTTCAACAACATGGCCCTCCCTACTTACCCAGGCTAACCTGTTTCTGCCTTTGAATGTCAACAAGAGAAACCAACAATGAGACTCTGATATTCCTCAAAGAGACTCCTGAAAGAACCAGGGGTGTATTCATTCACGTATAAACATCTATTCTGGGTATGGAATTTTATTTATTGCCCAGTGTCCCAGTCAGCATCACTACTGGCAGCCATTTAAATTACACTTTGCGGGCACCTGGGTGGCTCAGTGGGTTAAAGCCTCTGCCTTCGGCTCAGGTCATGATCTCAGGGTCCTGGGATCAAGCCTCACATCGGGCTCTCTGCTCAGTGGGGAGCCTGCTTCCCCCCTCCCTCTGCCTGCCTCTCTGCCTACTTGTGATCTCTCTCCGTCAAATAAATAAATAAAATTTAAAAAAAAATAAAAATAAAAAAAAATAAATTACACTTTGGATAAATACTTACTAATATAAATAATATATGGTATGTGACAAAATAGTATCTGATCCCATAATCATTGAACTATATAAGTATGTGTACAGAAAAAATTGTCCCACATTGATTACAGTGATGATCTGGGTGGTTCTTTTTTATATCAATTTTTCCTAAATTTTTTCCTCATGCTACAGGCTGATTTTTATGGAGGAAACATCAAGTACTCTAATAAATATTTTTTAATTTAAAAATAACATTATAAATCATTAGTTCTCCATTGAACAGAGCATTAGTGAATACCATGAGTTTGAATGTTCCATCTCCTGTAACCGAAAATCTTATTATCTGAATCAAGTTGTGAATTTTGTAGACAATCTCTGCACTGACCAGACTTAATTCTATTAGAATATTCTGGATGTCAATTTATTTATTTGTTTGTTTATTTATTTATTTATAAATAAATAAAGATTCCTTTTTTTTTTTAAAGATTTTATTTATTTGACAGAGAGATCACAACTAGGCAGAGAGGCAGGCAGAGAGAGGGGGGAAGCAGGCTCTCCGCTGAGCAGAGAGCCCGATGTGGGGCTTGATCTCAGGACCCTGAGATCATGACCTGAGCCGAAGGCAGAGGCTTTAACCCACTGAGCCACCCAGGCACCCCTGGATGTCAATTTAAATAATCATCTGTAACTAATATAGCCAATAGGGATGGAGCGTGCAGTGCAATAGCCCTGGGTCTATTTGAAGGATTACAACTAAATAAATAGGGAAGGGCTGCAGTTCATAGCTCCTTTTTAAATATTTGGCAGAAGAGCTATACTACTAAATGAAAATTCACTTTGTTTAAAAAAATAGTTTATTTGTACTTTTTACCTTCTCATAATCCTTTTCACAAAAGGAAGGGCTGGTGAAAAATATAGTGTTTTATCAACTGTATATAAAGTAAGCACTGCCAACAAACATATGTCCCTGGGGATCCATAGACTGCACAACAGCTGTGAGTCTCTGTGACTGTTATCTAAAAGCAAGATTCAAAAGGCTCCTTGGGGACAAAAGAATATAGGGTATAAATTGCTCGTTAATATGTGTTTGTTGTAAGGGGTATGGTAAACCAAATATGAATTTCTTTAGTGGCTAAACAACTAAATATGTTTGCTAATCAACGACCAATAACATTAGTATTTAGTCATTCTTATATTGTTGCAATGAAATAGGTGTCATTTTATACCTACAAGTGTACATCTACAGCTCAAAGCCAAAAGTATGCTTTCCATGAAGATTTATTATTTCAATGTCTTTTTCTCTTCCCTTTACCGAGTTCATTTTAGAAAGAAATTAACTGAAATAACCATACACTCATCTTATTTTTATCTAAAACTCAAATTCTATAGGGTAGAATAATGATGTAGATGGTTTTTATAAATAGAAAAACAGACCAACTCTCCATTTCAAAGAATCAGGAATAATCTGGTAAGTGCTTTCTCATTAAGGTGACTATATGTAATTCAGATAACATTAATATAACCGACCTGCCTCCATTATTTCATTATCATGATGCAAGATTTCTATTTCACAAGGACCTAGCTTTTTCCAGAATAGTATCAGTTAATGATTGATTTAATAAAGGAAAATCATATAAGTAAAATTATGAAATTCTTAAATATATATGGGCACAATACCTCCATATTTTCCTAACAACCAAAGCCTCAATCAGTTTTAGAAACCAGTATTTAATAGATTCAAGTATATTTTCTAAGCAGGTAATTCATTGAAGCGTTAAATCATTTAAGTGAACATCATATGCTGCAGAATTTAAGTGACTATTATTTTCCCTACTCGGGAATTTTAACTATCCTGTTTTAGTTTCACCAATATCATTTAATATGACAATAGGTACCGCATAAATGAATAGTGCTGGATGTGGCTAAAGTCTTGTAAAAAGCATTGTCTTGAACCACAGCTGTTTTCACTCTCTACTAGAGACTTACTTTGTAAACTAGAAGGAAAGCCATATCAGCAAGTTACAAAATGCTATTTGCTCCCGTTACTCTGCTCAGACACAATCTGTCTAATCCTGTTTCCAGAGGAGCTACAGGTAAGTTATGAAGAGGTAAAAATACTAGTAGCAACCGCTAATAGAAAGACCAAGAGTAGGCTATCATGGCATAGAGCAAATAAGTTTCCCAAGACTAAAAAAAGTTTCTAGAGAGTAGTCAATGCTGCTTTCTACGTCCTTTCAGCAAAATGAACAGGGGCTGGTAATCTGAAAGGTCACTCTATCAGGCCAACTTGGGCTGGATGAAGAATCCAAACTAGCAGTGGGTTAAACCAGATAGAAGTTTATTTTTAACTTTATTAAACAGTAGCCTAGACTAGCTGTTCCAAAGATTGATAGCAGTTGCAGAAGATAACTTTGTTATTATACCATCCTGATGTGTCACTTCCTCACTGCAGTCAGGTGGCCACTCAAATACTAACATCGTACCTCCCTTCCAGCTAAACAGAAAGGAACAAAAAGGAGCATTCCTCCTCTGAAGAACAAGTTCTAAGAAACCTCACAGAATTTTTTTCATACAACTCTAAAATACAATGCATTGTCCAGCACTCGGTCGCATGGCCACACTTAACTGTAATAGAAGAGGAAAAACATAATTGGTTCACTGTACACCCAGATAAAAATCAAGAGTTTTGCTACTGTAGATAAAGGGCGGATTGCGGTCCTTCGTACAGCCACAAACTGTTTTTAAGATTTTATTTATTTGACTAAAAGAGACAAAGTATAAGTAGGGGGAGCAGCAGACAGAGGGGGAAGGAGAAGCAGACTCCCTGCTGAGCAGGGGGCCTGATGTGGAGCTTGATGTGGATGGAGCTCAATCCCAGGACTCCAGGATTATGACCTAAGCAGAAGACAGACACTTAACTGACTGAGCCACTCGGGCACTCCTAGCCACAAACTTTCAGAAAACTTATGTTTCTTTTTAAGACCAAGGCAGTATTAACATGGTTGCACAGAGAATTTTTTCCCCATTTTTTTTATTTTTTTAAATTAACATATAATGTAATCTTTGTTTCAGGGGTACAGGTCTGGGATTCATCAGTCTTACACAATTCACAGTGCTCACCGTAGCACATAACCTCCCCAATGTCCATCACCTAGTTACCCCATCCCTCCCGCTCCTCTCCCCTCCAGCCAACCCTCAGTTTGTTTCCTGAGATTAAGAGTCTCTTATGGTTTGTCTCCTTCTCTGGTTTTGTCTTGTTTCATTTTTTTCCACTCTTCCCCAATGATTCTCTGCCTTGTTTTTCAAATTCCACATATCAGTGAGATCATATGCTAATTGTCTTTCTATGATTGACTTATTTCATTTAGCATAATACCCTCTAGTTCCATCCATGTCATTGCAAATGGCAATATTTCAATTTTTGATGGCTGCATAATATCCCATTGTGTTTATGTATATGTATGTACACACACGCACACACACACACACACACACACACACGCACACACACACATCTCCTTTATCCATTCATCTGTTGATGGACATCTGGGCTCTTTCCATAGTTTGGCTATTGTGGACATTGCTGCTATAAACATTGGATAAACATTGGATAAAGAACTTTATAGGCCAAATGTGAAAACACAGAACTAACATGGAATATCAAGGGGAACGTCATTTTTGATACTAAGAAACTTATGCTTTTTTCTATTAAACTAAATGCAGTTAAAGTTTTCTATTCAAATGGCTTATTTTCTTCATTCGCTTTTAACAACATAGGTAAATATATCTTTTGCTTTACTTCAAGAATATGAAGCTAATCATATTATATGCTTTGAAAAGCATGTAAAGTATTTTATATAAAAAATGGGGGGGAGAGAGACACTAAAACTCAAAGATATTTAGACTTGGAGGAAATAGCAATAAGGAATAGTCTGTATTCTGATAAGATATCTCTATCAATGGTTTTCTGTTGTCAGCTCAGCTCAACTATGGAGTATATAGAGATTATGACCTTTACTCCCCCCACCCCCGTGGGGGGATACCTGGACCTCATCCCAGACCTAGGCATTACCTGGGCATGAACATTATTCTGAAGCTTTTCTTGTGGTTCAAATACAAAGCCAGGTTTTTAAGTCTCTGCACTAGAAGGAAAAAAAAAAAAACCTACTCTAGCTCTCAAACTAGAAAATATGTACTAATGTGGAGAACCTGGGTGGCTCAGTATGTTAGGCATCTGACTCTTGGTTTCAGCTCAGGTCATGATCTTATGGGTCATGGGATCCAGCACCAGCTAGGACTCTGCAATTGTGGGGTGTATGCTTGAGATTCTCTCCCCCTGCCCTCTGCCTCTGCCCCTCACCTCACTTGCATACCCACTCTCTCTCTCGAAATAATTTTAAAAATACATATATGCATATTATGTCTGTGTAAATATATGTATTAACTATAAACATAAATAAATATGTATATACATATATATAAACCAGGCTGACAGAGGTATGAAGCTAAAGAAAGGAAAAAAGACCATCTAAATTCATACTTGGGATTGCCCAATTTAGCAAGCTAAAATACAAGACACTCATCTAAATTTTAATTTCAGATAAACAATGCATTTTTTAGACCCATGAAATATTTGACACGAATGGTACAAAAATACCATTGTTTATCTCAGATTTAAATTTAGCTGTGTCTATGGTATTCACCTGGCAAGCCTCCTCACAAGAGACGTTTCACCTTGCTTGGGAAGAGAACGTAGCTAAGAAATACTTAGAACAAGGTATACATCATTACAGACTATTAAAAAGATAATTTATTACACTGAAACTTAACACCAATGCACTTAAGAAGGAGAAAAAAAAGGATTCGTTTTTAAAGTTAGAGTTGTGGCAATAGCTTGACTGTTGTTGGTACTAGTGCTGAGTTTTCATATTTTCCCTTTGTGTGGGTTTTTTTTTTTTTTTCTCCCTGATATGATAGTTACATCAGTGAGAAGTCGAGAGGAGTCTCAGCATGGGCCACTGGCCAGATACCAAGGTAATGTTGGAACCCTGCTATGACCTTTTAACAGTAGTCTGAATCTACCTTGTCAGAACACGTATTTGTAAAATGTTCTCCCAGACTTCTCACTAACACCGTTCCCAATCATTCTCTTTGGGCTGCAAGACTCCCTTTGAAGAGACATCAAAGCCCACAATGTGATTTGGATGACTCTGTGACTCAGAACGCATGATTCTATTCTCATCCACGTTATTACTATCTTTAGCAGGTCATACAGACCTAATAGAAATCGTTTGATTGTGAATATGGGTGAGACCATGACTGCTGGAAAGAGAAAGTCATTATTCCATAAAGAATATGTATCTATTTAAGCAAAGAAAGGATGCTACATCATTGTTCTCTCCCTAATGAGTGCAGCAATCTAGTATATGATGGAATGTATACATATGCATACATCAATTATTATACTAAAAGGTGTAACTTCCAGGTACTTGGGATTTTTTTTTCCTTTTCCTTAAATTTCTTACACTGATGGTCTTTAATTACAGAAAATACACACACACACACACACACACACAAAAGAAAAAAGAAAAGAAAAGAAAGGAAGAAAAAAAAAAAAAGCACAGGGGCGCCTGGGTGGCTCAGTGGGTTAAAGCCTCTGCCTTCGGCTCAGGTCATGATCTCAGGGTCCTGGGATCGAGCCCTGCATCGGGCTCTCTGCTCAGTGGGGAGCCTGCTTCCTCCTCTCTCTCTGCCTACCCGTGATCTCTCTCTCTCTGTAAAATAAATGAATAAAAAATCTAAAAAAAAAAAGAAAGCACAAGTTCCCTTATTGAAGGCAGTTAGGCAAGTTCTGGAAATCCTGCTACTTTAGACTGCTCCTGGACAAAGAGAAGTCCTGGTAAAGTTCAGCTGAGGCAGAGGAATAAATGGCCCATGAATTCAGAAGGATTGATTACTTCTGGTAAGGATTTACCTAGAAAGGCTTTTTTAGCAACTTTGGTGTTTTTATTGGACCTTGAAAACTAATATTTTAGAGTTTAGATTAAAACTATAATTTTCTACGGAGAGAAGCCTAAAATTCAATAAAATTAAGTGCAAAAATAACAGTATGCTTCTATCGAAAGGTTTGTAGCACAGTAGCAGCCCTAAATCTAAGGGAGAGAAGCCACTGGCTACCCCAGTGCTTTAGAGGGCCCTACAAGACATAGATAAACGTAAAAATAAAGTTGTTATATCACACCTAGGAGGCTGTGTTTACTCCCGGTTTAATGCTCTGTGCTAACAGAGAAACTTACACACCCTCAACATCTGTTCTCTCCCATCAAACAGGGAAACCCTTCCCCAGATCTTGTCCTCAATAAAAAAAATTTACAAGTTTACTACATCCAAATGCCATGAAGGTTTAAAATTTGGGTCATCGCCAGGGTGAAAGATAAATAAATATTGCTTCAGAGTTTGAGGAGAATTTGAAGGGCAGAAACATTTGAAGAAAAATTAATTGACTTCTTAAATTATTTCCATCAGCATGAACCCAAGAATGTTATGCCTATTGAAATACAATCTCCCAGTACTAGCTCCAAGTACCCATTTTTTGCTTCCTTTAACGTTTCAACTCGTGGGTCCAGAGGTACCAATGAATTACAATAGGATTTTCCAAAGTCGCGCATAGCAGCCAAGGAGTATTTTACAATATTATAAAATCTGTTATTTTTAAATGTGTATGTGTGTAGCCTGAGAGCTAACATGATTTCCTTTGGCAAGTGGACACTAAACACTAGAATTTCAAAAACCTTATTTTGTGTATTTAATAATCATAATCTTAAAAATCAAGTTAAAAACTTAATCTTTAAATCATTTTAAAATTTTCATCACTTGCAAATTGTTTTGTCTTGTTTTTACCATGCCAATATGTATTAGTATAATTGACATACTGTATCATTTTCAGCTGTACAAAAGTGATTTGACCTTCCTATGCACTGAAAAACGATCGCCTAAGACTAGTTACCATCTGCCACCACGCAAAATTCAGGATTGACCATATTCCCCATGCTGTACATTACATCCTCCATGTCTTATTTTAAAACTGGAGTTTTTGGTTGATCCCCTACACCCGTTTTGCCCCCCTAAACTCACTACCCTCTAGCAACCACCAACCTATTATCTGTATGAGTCCAGGTTTTATTTTGTGGGGTTTTTTTTCTACATAAGTGAAATTACACAGTTCTTGTCTGACTTACTTCACTTAGCATATACAACCCTCAAATGTCATTCAAGCTAGTGCTGAAGGCCAGATTTCATGTTTTTATACTTGAGAAGTATTCCATTGCAGTGTCTGTGTGTATACACATCTTTATTTGTTTACTAATGGACACTTAAGTTGTATCCTATCTTAGATACTGTAAATAATGCTGCATTGAACATAGGGGTGCACGTATCTTCAGATCAGTATTTTAGTTTTCTTCAGCTAAACATCCAGAAGTGGGATTGCTGGATCATAGGGAAGTTCTGTAATTTTCTGAGGAACCTCCATACTGATTTCCACAGTGCCCGCACCAATTTACATTCCCACCATCAGTGTGTGCTGCGATGGATCGCTTTTTCCTACATCCTTATCAACACTTGTTATTTCCTGTTTTTTCAATAGCCATTCTCAGAGTTGTGAGGTGGTATGTCATTGTGGTTCATGTGCCCTTGTGAAAAATGTGTACTCTGAAGTTGGACAGAACATTCTGTTTTTGTTAGGTCCATTTGCTTTAGCGTTGTTCAAATCTGTAGTGTCATTACTGACTTTCTATCTGGTCAGTGCTTTGATGAGAATGGGGTAGTGGGGCGGCGACTGCCTTCAGCTCAAGTCATGATCCTGGAGTCCCGCATCAGGCTCCCTGCTCAATGGGGAGTCTGCTTCTCACTCTGACCCTCTCCCCTCTGCTCTCACTCTCTCTCAAATAAACAAAATCTTTAAAAAAAAAATAGTAGTAAAAATGTCCCACAATGGCATGTACTCCTCCTGTCAGGTCTGTTAATGTTTATGTATTTAGATACTCCTCTATTGTATGACTGTACAAATATTCCATCTTCTTGAGACTGACCCCTTTATCATTATGAAGTACCCCTCTGTCTTTTATTAGTCTTTAAAGTCTATTTTATCTGATGTGAGTAAAGCCATACCAGCCTTTTCATTTCCATCTGCAAAGAATACCTTATTCCATCCATAGTCCGTGTGTGTCATTACTTCCAAACCCTTCGCTTATAGGCAGTATAGAAACATGTCTTCTGGTTTTATTTATTTTTTTAACTGTTCAGCCACTGGATCTTTGAACAATGCAATCCATTTACATTTAAAATAATTATTTATAGTTATCTATTTGCCATTCTGTTGATGGTTTTACAGTCTGTTTTTGTAGTTCCTATCCATTCTTTCCTTCTTCTCAACCTTCCTTTGTGTATGGGGACTTTGTTTAGTGTAATGTTTTGATTCTTTTCTCAATTTCTTTTGTATATTTACTCTAAGCTTTGCTTTGGGGTTATTGTGAGGACCACATATCATTCTATGTAGATAAGTCTATTTTAAATTCATTTTAACTGTAAACACATTCCAAAACTACATTTTAACATCCCCTCCAGTTTATGGGTTTTTTTTTTTTTTTAAGATTTTACATATTTTGAGGGCGCCTGGGTGGCTCCTCGTTAAGCTCCTCGTTAAGTCGTTAAGCGTCTGCCTTCGGCTCAGGTCATGATCCCAGAGTCCTGGGATCAAGCCCCACATAGGGCTCCCTGCTCGGCGGGAAGCCTGCTTCTCCCGCTACCCCTCCCTCTGCTTGTGTTCCCTCTCTCGCTGTGTTTCTCTCTGTCAAATAAATAAAATCTTAAAAAAAAAAAAAAAAAAAGATTTTCCATATTTCGAGAGAAAGAGAGAGAGAGCACACAAGCAGAAGGAGGTGCTGAGGAAGAGGGAGAATTTCAAGCAGACTCCTGGATGAGCATGGAGACAACTTGGGTCTTGATCTCATGACCCTGAGATCACGCTTGGAGCCAAATCAAAGAGTCAGATGCTCAATCAACCCAGCCACCTGGACACCCTGCAGTTTGTTTTTGATGTCACATTTTACATCTTTTCATTTTGTGTATAGCTTCACTAATCAGATTATAGCTGCAGTTAATTTAAAACTTTTATCTTTTAAACTTCATACCTTTATAAATTAATCTACTACCTTTACTTTAGCTCTTCCAGTCAGATTTTTGCTTTTTTGTTTTTGTTGTTGTTATTAGTGCCCTTTCTTTACAGCTCAAAGTTCCTGTAATGTTACTTGTAAGGCTGGTTTAGTGGTGAACTTCTTTAGTTTTGCCTGTTTAGAAAACTCTCTCTCCTTCCATTCTAAATGATAACCTTGCCAACCACAGTATTCTTGGTTAAAGTTTTCTCCTTTCAGCACTTGCAATAGGTCATGTCACTCTCTTCTGGCCTGCAAAGTTTCAGCTGAGAATTCTGCTCATACCCTTATGGGGTTCCCTTTATACCTAATAATTTGGCTTTCTCTTGCTTTTAAGACCTCTTTTTATCTTGGACTTTTGACATTTTAATGACATGTCTTGGTGAGGAGCTCTTTGGGTTCATCTTTTTTGGAACTCTGAGCTTCCAGAACTTCTATGACTATTGCCTTTATCAGCCATTATCTTGCTCTTCTCCTTCTGGGACCCCTATAATGTGATTATTATTTTGCTTGACATTGTCACACAGGTACCTTAAATTATCTTTATTTTTATTTATTTCTTTTTGCTTCTGGGTCTGCACGGGTTCTATTGCTTTGTCTATCAGTTCACCATCTGTTCTTCTGTTTCATTCAGCCTGCTGTTGAACCTTTCTGGTGTATTCTGCAGTTATATTATTCTGTTCTGTCACTGCTGTTTGGTACTTAACTGTGTATTCTATGGCTTTGTTGAAGTTCTCATTGAATTCATCCAGTTTTAAAGAGCTTGGTAAGCATCTCTGTGACGATTACTTTGAACTCTTGATGAGATAGATTGCTTACCTTTAAAATTAAGCTCTTTTTCTGAAATTTTGTCTTCCTCTTCTGTTTAAAACATACTTCTCGGGTTTCTCATTTTACTTCACTGTATTTCTATAGATCTTAAGCAAAACTGCTTCCTTCCCCAATCTTCAAGTGGCCTTGGATAGGTAATGACCCTTCTCCTTCACCCTTGCCCTAGGCTCTTGGTTACCTCTTGAACCTTTGCAAAAATCTAAACCACCTAATTTATACTCAATAAGGACCCATTGTTGAGGGTGTGCCAAGATCTATCAGTGATCCAACAGGAAGAATCTCATTTAGCACCTAGTTTCAGGCTGATGGCAGTCAGGCCTTCAGGCAGCAGCTTTTAAAGTAAGCAAATATAAACTGTCTTAACTTTAAAGTCATGCACACTACTAGCCTCCCAACTGGGAGATGTGGAGGTATTCCCTGGGAGACAGCTGTGAGAGTTAGTGTATGAGGTCATTTCTAGAAGGTCTTGTTAAGCTGTAGCACAGCCGATGAGGTGCACAAGGACACTTCTCTGCTTCCATGCTGTATCTATGCAGTACCCTGGTGGTTGTGACCTGCCAAGAATGGTCTTTTTGATTGTTATAGTCCCTTGGAGCTGAGGCCTACCAGGCAGAAGCAAACAGAGTGTTTTCCTTGTGTGGTCTGCCTGCACCCAGGGGCTTCAGCAGGATAGTTGTAAAGTGTAGGGGGCAGGGCACAGTCAGTAGCTCCAGAAGGCAGGAAGGGGAGGGTGGAAGCCTGTGGGCTTCAGCAGCAAAGATGCAGGAGAGTGCCCCGTCTGCATGTGTATGCAGGCCCCAGGATGAGCAGTGAAAAGTGCTGTGACCACTCACACTTGCCAGCCTCATCCAAGGAGCGCGGAATCTCTGCAATGGCCACACTCTCTCGAGCCTCAGCAATGCACACACCCAAGCCTTTCTCCTTGCCTTAACAGGTTAGGTGGAAAGCACGCAAACGGCCTCTGTCAATGTACAGAATGCCTCATCTGTCCCCTGCACACTA
>CM053612.1:84394111-84409424 GCA_028646535.1 Procyon lotor | reverse complement strand
ATGGTGGGTTGGTCTTCACAGGGTGGTGGTGAACTTTTTCTAAGACATGTAAGGCTGCTCAACCACCAAATAAATCCAATTCCATCAAAGACCAGAAGAGAAAGCACCATTATTTATGTTGTATTTTTTAGAAATACTTTTTCATCTTTTCAAATGAGAAAAATAGGAGTAGTGTCAAAAGATGACTCTGAGAGCCAGTTAAAATAAAGCTAAAAACCATGGACTGCCATTTGTGTTTTGAAGGAATGAGTCCCTACAGTTACTGAGGTTTTATATAGGTAACAGTCATATCACTGGTAATTTTTTCTTTGAATATTGCTTGTGTTACTTTTATTCCAGCATTCCTGGGAACATTTGAAAAAGATGAGTTACTTTTAATACAGATTGGCACAAAGTAAGTTAATATAAAAATAATTGTGTCTGATCTACACAGTTTACACATAATTTTATCCCTAAACAGCAAAATCCTTGACCTCATGCTTACCTGATGGAGGTTATGGCAGCCATGTTTATAGTCTGGCTTTGCATTTCTGGATTTTCTTGCAAGTTTCCAACTGAAGTTTATGTCAGAATAACCTAAGGATCATTTGTTTTTATTTATTTTTAAGGTAATCTCTATGACCATTGTGGGGTGCACATTCATGACCCTGAGATCAAGAGTCACATGCTTTACCCACTGAGCTAGGCAGGTGCCCCAATGATTATTTTTATTTTATTAAAAAATAAAATTTTATTTTATTAAAAAATTTTATTGAATTTTTTTTTTTAAAGATTTTATTTATTTATTTGACAGAGCAAGCACAAGCAAGGAAGTGGAGGGGGGGGTGTGGCCGGTGGCCAGCAGAGGGAGAAGCAGGCTCCCCTCTGAGCAAGGAGCTCACTATTGGACTCCATCTCAGGACCTCAGGATCCTGACCTGAGCAGATGCTTAACCGACTGAGCCACCCAGCCGTCCCCAAGAATCATTTTTAAAACATACCTGGTTGGGTACTGTTCGTAAACATTCGGATCACAATCTACTTTTCAAGTTCTCAAAACTCTGAGTCAGACAAGCTTCTCTAGTATTTCTGTCACACACAATCCCCTCATCTATTTTATACCCACCTTTTCTGCAGTCTGTAAGACATGTAAGGAATTAATAGGCCTCCTCGGTGGTGTGCTGACATGCTTTGTCTCTGACAGCCACTGCTTAGGAACTGCCAGATACTGCCATCTCTAGGGGAAAGCTGTGGTGTTGGTTTTTTGTTTGCTTGTTTGTTTTTGGGGTGGTTTGTTTTTTTCAAGATTTATTTAGAGAGCGAGAGCAGAGCAGGCAGGGAAGGGCAGAGGGAGAAGAAGAGAGAGTCAGAAGCCGACTGTGCTGAGCATGGAGTCTGGCATGGGACTCCCATCCCACGACCCTGAGAACACAACCTGAGCTGAAACCAAGAGTTGGGTGCTTAAGTGACTGTACCACACCTGCACCCCTTTAGGGAAAAGGTGTTTGAAGATGTTTCTCACCAGATACAACATCACTTCTAGTTCCCTAAGAAAGTCCCTTCCTTCCTTCCTTCCTTCCTTCCTTCCTTCCTTCCTTCCTTCCTTCCTTCCTTCCTTCCTTCCTTCCTTCCTTTATCTTTCTTCCTTCCTTTCTTTCTTTCTTTCTTTCCTTCTTTCCTTCTTTCCTTCTTTCCTTCTTTCCTTCCTTTCCTTCCTTTCCTTCCTTTCCTTCCTTTCCTTCCTTTCCTTCCTTTCCTTCCTTTCCTTCCTTCCATTTATTTGAGAGAGAAAGGGAGAAAGAGAGAGCACAAGTAGGGTGAAAGGCAGAAGAAGCAGTAGACTCACCACTGAGTAGGGAGCCTGCTCAGCCCCCAACTCAGCCCCCAGGTGCCCCAGAGAAAGCATTTCTTTCCAACCCAGTACAACCCTTTGCTATTGGAACACCTACATTTCCAGAGTTTATTTGGTGTTTGCTATAGTGTGGTAATAGGTTGGTCATCTTTAAGGATTCTGAAAACCATTTTGTAGGCATTTGAAAGAGAGGTAGTTACTTAAGGTAGTCAATGTGAGAATCCCTCTAAATGCAAAAAAATGGTGTGACCTGGCTTAGCTGGAATCTGCTACCAGATGCGAAAGTACAGCCTGGAAGGCCACTGTCAGTATTCTTTGATGTTATGCAGCAATGCATACATCGAAATGCAAAATATACATGTAGAAATCATTTCTGTTGCAGGGCGCCTGGGTGGCTCAGTCATTAAGCGTCTGCCTTTTCGGCTCGGGTCATGATCCCAGAGTCCTGGGATCGAGCCCTGCATCAGGCTCCCTGCTTGGCGGGGAGCCTGCTTCTCCGTCTCCCGCTCCCCCTGCTTGTGTTCCCTCTCTCTCCGTGTGTCTGTCTCTCTGTCAAACAAACAAACAAAATCTTAAAAAAAAAAAAAAAAAAAATTACTTCTGTTGCTAGAAAAAATATTACTTTTGATTTTGTTCTTTGAGGTGTTCTGCCTTTTTTGCTTTATTGAGAACAAGTGGGTAAATAATGATTTTGCACATTTTCTCTTATATTTAGAACCCTGTATCTTCAGTATTATCATTTCAGTTTTATGACTAAAACTGAGACCCACAAAGCCCTGATTTCACTTAGCTGACAAATGATTGGTGTTAGAACACTTAACCCTGAACCCCTCTCCAACCGCAGGTCCAGTAGAAACCTGATCTCTATTATCTATATATGAAAAGTTAAGGAAAAATATTTAACTATATCTGTTCTATAAGACCCATTTGTTACCATCTAAGCTTAGTGGGAGCAAAGGAGTATTTGGTTTTTAGCTTTCGTACCAGATTAGCCTAGATACTAACAAAAATAAAAGTACAAAATGGCAGTAGAATGTCCCAGTTCATTTGGGTGTTTTGTGGTACTTTCATGATTTCAGTATAGCCATGTTTGATGAGAATTTATTCAGTTCATTTTCCTTTTTTCAGCATGAGTCAATGTTAATTTTACACACACAGATACTCTATTGTTCTAGAGAAAAAAAAAACTTATGACAATAATTACCTTGCCCTGTTGACAAGTTGTTTAGCCTAAATAACCATGCCATCTGCTGAAAAGGACTAGTGAGTCACAGAAAAGTTTCAGAGGGCTCATTTTGGTTGGATATACAAAGGCTGAAGATTTAAAAAAAAGAAAACTAAACCTAGAGGAAGGCAAAACTTAAATAGTACAGGATAATCAGAACATTGATGAGGAACTTTACAAGACAAAAAGCTTTAATACGATATAAATTAAAACAAAGCATTCCAGGCATGTAGAAAATTTGAAGGTACTGTGAAATAATTATAATGCAATTGAAACTTTCTGGTTAATAGAAGGAGATTTGAAGAAATGGTATGATTTAATTAAAAATAGGTTGATGAGAATAGTTTCTTAGTCCTAAATGTCCTCAAAATGTTCTGATGGAAGTTTGGGGATAGATGGCATTGTTAAAACACCAAGATCAAGAAAGAAACATTAATTACTGTTTCTCAACAATACTTGAATTTTACTGACGTGTTTGCAGTTTATAAAGCCATATCAGACAGGCAAATTTATTTTCAAAGGCTGTCTTCACCATAAATTTCTTAAATATTGTGTTATTTGTACCCATATATTCCTAATTTCTAGTCATCTCTTTCTTAACCCTATCTCAGTGACGGTTTGGCAGTTACTAAATAGTGTTCTGAGTGTGAATGGATGCAGTGATGATAATGAAATCTTTGCCCTAGAATGCTTTTGAATGAAAATAAATAGTATGTAGCCATTTTTATGGCCATTAAAAAGAGTGAAATCTAGAATACACTAATGACAGGACTGCATTTCAAGAATTCTATATGTCCGTGTTAGAAGTAATGTAATCCTATAAATTTAAATATGTGGCTTGCTATCTTAAAGCAAGGCTATTGAAAATATTCCAACAGTATTAAATGGATCATTGCATTTTTCATTGTCTTAATGTGTTTTTTGAATGAAGTTTTAGATTTTCTTAAACAGTGTTATGGAATGCCCAATTTCTAAAGGGAATGTGAAAATTGGGAGAAAAATCTACTGAACTCTACATTCTTTTTATATCTATCCTTTTAAGTTTTACTGAATGTATTTATCTCTTGCACTGAGCATATTATTGGGTTTAGCACTGTTAATGTAAAAAGATTTGTTTTTAATTTTAATTTTTTAATTTTTATTTATTTTTAAAAAGATTTATTTATTTGACAGAGAAAGAGAGAGATCACAAGTAGGTAGAGAGGCAGGCAGAGAGGGGGAGGCAGGCTCCCTTCTGAGCAGAGAACCCGATGTGGGGCTCGATCCCAGGCCCCTGAGATCATGACCTGAGCTGAAGGCAGAGGCTTTAACCCGCTGAGCCACCCAGGTGCCCCAAGATTTGTTTTTTAAATGGTGCACTCAACCTATTAACACTTGTCTGTGTTTGTGTGTCTAACACTTGTCTGTGTGTGTGTCTGTCTCTCTCTTGGCCAGATCTTTTGGAATTTAGGAAAGCTGCACATCTTTTTAATAATGATTATAGAGTCTTCTTTGCCCTTTCTTTATTTGGCTATAACTTACTGGTTTCCAAGTATGAGATTAATTTGGCTAATATCTTTTTCCTTATCTCTTCCCTTTCTCTTAGCATCACATTTGAAATAGTCCCGTTTCTTTTATTTAATACTCATAAGGCAATCTGCAAGTTTATTTTAGTTTTCACGTACTCTCCCCATTCTCCCTCAATTTTTCTTACTTGATACATCTGTATTTTCAGAACACACAGCTGTTATATATTATATCATCACCCTTATAACTCACCAATGGTGTTTAGTATAGGTAATGTTTAATTCTCATTACCACTGTTGAAGTTGCTATCTCTAGTCATTGTAGATATCTAAAGTTGATTCCCTGGAATGTTACTAGGGCTAAAGTCTCATGGTAAAATATTTGTTGAGGTCTTGCATGTGCAAAAGATTGTCTCTGGCCTTAGCACTTGAATATTTATTGGCTGGATATAAAATTCTTCACTAAAATTTCCTTTACTAACATATAATGACTAGGCCTTTCCATTGCCTTCTGGCATGAAGTATTACTGTTGTCAAATTTGATTAACAAGTTGATTATTTTTCCCTTATATGCAATTTTGCATTTTTGCCCTAACTTTCCCTTTTTTCCTTTTTCTTATAATCCTGCTAAAGTTGTACTAAAATGTATGTGAGTGTTGATAGCTTTGGTTGATGTTTTTTCCCCTACATATATATTGTGTAGCTTTTTTCCATGTATTTGGGAATATATGTAGAGAGTTTTTGTTCATATTTGAGGCAAATATTCTTTCATAATGCTTTTAAGAATGTATTCTGTTTGATTGCTTTATTTGGGGAGAAGGAAACATTATACATGTGTTGATTCTTTATCACATTTTCTCCATCACTATAACTTTTTTCTGTATTTTTATTCTTTATTTAATTCCTTGTGATTAAAAAAAGTTCCTTTTCCTCAACTCCTTTCCATAACACAGTATTCTTTGTGTTTATTTGATTTTCCTTTTAGTTTCCATACCTGAAATAGTTTTATTCTAGTTATAATTCTTAGTCTTGCTGGTTCTTTTGTCAGATCTTCCTTTTCTCCAGTCACCTCATTACCAAGTTCTACTTTTACTTCCTGTTGTTCTTTCATAACTCTGACATTATGCTAAATAACTTCAAGGGGGAGACAAAATGGCAGAATAGGAATTTTCTGTTGTCTTCATGCCTATCCCTCAGTAACATCAATTCTTACAATCCTTCATGGATGAGAGGGAGTCCAGCACAAAAGTTCCAGCACAACACTGGGGAAAAAAAGGTATATTGAAAAGGATAAGAGGGACTGTTTCACTTGACCCACATGACCCCTACCCCAAGGCTCCCCACCTCAATGGCAAGAGTCTAGTCTAACTCAATGATTTCTCTCATAGAGAAAAGTGAGGGTGTGTGAGCAAGCATGTCTCTGCCAAAGAGGCTCATTTGTTTATTGCACCCTCCCCCAAAAGAATACTGAGAAGAGGGGCATTTCTGAGGCACAGGAAGCAGTTGCAAGAGCAGCAGCCAGGGTGACAAGAGACATCACATGGATACAGATCCTACTAACTGCTTCAGGGAATCCATCAAGAAGATGGACCTGCAAGCCACTGGGAATGTGCCTCATTATTACCACATACACTCACTTCATGGCCAGTTCCCTATACAGGTCCACAGGGGTGGTAAGAATGAGACTTTGCAGATGGCTAGTGAACACCTAGGCTCACACACACATACAGCTCTGATCTGTGGGGTATGTAGAAGGCACATAAACTTGGACATTCAGCACTGCCTAAGAAAAAGCCTGTGAGCTTGCATTTTATCTTTGCAACATTGAGCAAAGGCCTACAATCTTAAGAAAGCCCCCATTCTTTTTTTAATTGCAGAGAGGAGTTGTGGGTGGGAGATGCAGTAAGTGGGTGATGGGCATTATTTTTTTTAATTTACGATTTTATTTATTTGAGAGGGAGAATGAGCAGGAGAGAGAGCGCGTGAGTTGGGGGAGGAGCAGAGGAAGAGGGAGAAGCAGACACCCCCCCAAGCAGGGAGCCTGATGCGAGGCTCAATCCTGGGACTCTGGGATCATGACCTGAGCTGAAGGCAGATGCTTAACCAACTGAGCCACCCAGGTGCCCCTGAAACCCCTTACTTCTGAGAAGAGGGAGAAAGAAGTGTAGAGCAGGCAGATCCAAAGACATGAAACCATAAGACTAATTAGAAGAGAATTTAGGTTAGAAGAAAATGTAGGGAAAAGATTCCTGATGTTTGCTTTGGCCACAAAGTTTTGGATATGACACCCAAAGCATAAGAAATGGAAGCAAAAAAACACCCGAATGGGACTACATCAAGCTTAAAAGCTGCAAAAGAAATATTCAACAAAATAAACAATCTATGGGATAGAAGAAAATACTTGCAAATTATCTGATAAGGGGTTAATCTTCAAAATAAATAAGGGACTCCCATAAATCAAGAAAAGTAAAAACCTATCTAATTAAAAAATGGGCAGAGGAACTAAATAGTCCTTTCTCCAAAGACCTACAAAGGGCCAACAGGTACATGAAAAGGTACTAACTAAACATCAGTATTATCAGGGAATTGTACATCAAAACCATGAGGTATAGCCTCAAGCCTCTTAGAATGACCTTTATCAAAAGGATAAGAGATAATGAGTTATTTGTTCCATTTTTGTGAATAGAGTTAATGGTATTTTGATAGGGATTGCATTAAATGTGTAGATTGCTTTAGGTAGCATAGACATTTTCACAATATTTGTTCTTCCAGTCCATGAGCATGGAATGTTTTTCCATTTCTTTGGAAAGAAGTCTCCTCAATTTCTTTCATGAGTATTCTAGTTTTCTGAGTACAGATTCTTTGCCTCTTTGGTTAGATTTATTCCTAGGTAAAATATATACGGAACCAGAAAAGGCCCTGAATAGCCAGAGGAATGTTGAAAAAGAAAACCAAAGCTGGCAGCACCACAATTCCAGACTTTAAGCTCTGTTACAAAGCTCTAATCATCAAGACAGTGTGGTACTGGCACAAAAACAGACGCATAGATCAATGGATCAGAATAGAGAGCCCAGAAATGGACCCTCAACATTATGGTCAACTCATCTTTGACAAAGCAGTAAAGAATGTCCAGTGGAAAAAAGACAGTCTCCTCAACAAATGGTGTTGGGAAAATTGGACAGCCACATGCAGAAGAATGAAACTGGACCATTTCTTTACACCACATACATAAATAGACTCAAAATGGATGAAGACTTCAATGTGAGACAGGAATCCCATCAAATTCCTTGAGGAGAATATAAGCAACAACCTCTTCGACCTCAGCTGCAGCAACTTCTTCATAGAAACATCGCCAAGGCAAGGGAAGCAAGGGCAAAAATGAACTATTGGGACTTCATCAAGATCAAAAGCTTTTGCACAGCAAAGGAAACAGTTAACAAAACCAAAAGACAGCCGACAGAATGGGAGAAGATATTTGCAAATGACATATCAGATAAAGGGCTAGTATCCAAAATCTATAAAGAACTTCTCAAACTCAACATCCAAAGAACAAATAATCCAGTCAAGAAATGGGCAGAAGACATGAATAGACATTTCTGCAAAGAAGACATCCAAATGGCCAACAGACACATAAAAAAGTGCTCAACATCACTCGACACCAGGGAAATACAAATCAAAACCATAGTGAGATACTACCTCACATGAGTCAGAACGGCTAAAATTAACACGTCAGGATATGACATTTTGGTGTTGAGAGTTAGTAAACCAAGTGTAGAAAAACCAGAAGAATAACTAAAGAATAGTTCTTGATGACTTTATAATTATATTTGAACTGAAACTTCCTCTATCCCAAACCTTCTTTAGAAGGAAATGAGAAGAATGTGTTAGTAGACCATAAAAAATATTTGTTGAAAAAATAATTGCTTTTTTAGTCAAAGAACTGGCGTTTTATTGTTTTATTATTACCTTTGTCTTTTGGTTGGACTTTATTTTTTTTTTTTACTGCGTTTTACTTTTATGTATTCTTAGGTACATCTGAATGGATTTAAGTGATTAGTATGCCTCATTTCCAGAATATTTCTGTAATGATTCAGGTAAGGAAATTGCTGTATTACTTAAATAATATCAATTTTTTTTTTTTTAATTTTAAAAAGTGTGTTCACAAAACAGACTTCTGAGATGTAAGAGTTCTTAACATATTCTGGATACAAGGTCTTTGTGACCTATCTATTACAGGTATTTTGTTCTGATTTGAGTCTTGGCTTTATTTTCTTCATGGTCTTGGGATAAGCAGATTTTACTTATGACAAAGTCCAATTTCTAACTGTTTTAGGTTTAGTGCATTTATCTTTTGTCAGGATTGCAGAGATTTTCATTGTTGTATTTTAGAAGTTTTATAGTTTCAGCTTTCACCTTTATGTCTGATTCATCTTGAATTTGTGTGTGTGAGTAGAGATTGGGGCTCATGTTTTTCCTGATGAATAGTTAGTTGTTACATCACCATTTGTTGATGTTTTTTGTTCCCCACTGAATTTGTCCAACACTTCTGTGAAAATTAATTCATTGTGTGTGGGTCTTATTTCTGGACTTGATTTGTTCCATTGGTCTAATTGTATAACTTCCTATATAAACTGCACTGCCTTGACTACTGAAGCTTAATGGCAAGTCTTGAAATCATGTGGTATTAAGTCCTTCACTTTTGCCCTTTTTTTCCAAATTATTCTGTTACCAATGATAGGTCTTTTGCATTTACAGGTTTTTTTGTTTTGTTTTGTTTTATTAAAAGTAAGCTCCATGGCCAACGTGGGCCTCCAACACAAAACTCTGAGGTTGAGAGTTGCACATTCTGCTGACTGAGCCAGCCAGGAGTCCCTGCTTTTACATGTTTCAATAAAGACCACTGAGATGCTGATTGGGATAGTGTTGTATCTATAGATCGATTAGAAAGAACATCTTAGCAATATCAAGTGCTCAAATATATGAACTTGAGGATAGTACTCTATTTAGTTTTTCTTTTACTTAGTGCAGAAGAGTGGTATATCTTTTATCTAATTTATTCTCTATTTAAATATTTATGCCATTTCAAATGGCATAGAACAGTTCTTTTGTTTTCAAAGTTTTTCCTTTCACAAATAAATACAGTTGATGTTCACGTATAAATTTTACTTATTAATTCTAACGGGATTTTTAAGATTCCTTCAGAAAAAAACAATGGTTTCTTAGGATGTTACATACAGACGATTATATTGTTTGTCCGTAAAGATAGTTTTGCTTATTGTCTGACAAACTTCATAGCTTTTGTTTCATTTTCTTGCCTAATTGCACTTGATAGGACCTATGATATAATAATCCCTTTTTATTCTCGGGGAATACATACCAAGCTCCCCTGTGGATTGTGGATATCTGAAAACATAAATAGTGCCTAAACATACACAGTATTTTTTCCTATATGTACATGCTAAGATAACTGTACAAATCAGGCACAGTAAGAGATTAACAATAATAAGGAAATAGAACAATTAAAGCTATATACTGTAATGAAAGTTCTTTGAATGTGGTCTTTCTCTCTTCAAATTGTTATTGATCCATACCCCTACGCTCTTCCTGTGATGATGTGAGATAATAAAATGTCCACATGATGAAATTTAGTGAGGTGAATGAAAGAATGACATGAGAATTGTGACATACAATTAAGCTCCTACTGACCTGATGATATGTCTGAAGGATGATTATCTGCCTCCAGACATCTGTTGACTATGGGCAACTTGACCGTAGAAAGCAAAACCATGGATGGGGAGGCGGTGGGGGGACTACCAAACACTGTTAACTTAAAGAGCAGACACTATCATTTTCCCAAGTTTAGTGTTCAATATAGCATGATTAAGTATGATGTTATCTGTAAACTCTTCATATATGCCTCTTATCAGATTCCCTATTCTCTTTGATTAAAAATGAAGGTATTTCTGAAGACGGCAAAGGGGACTTTAAGATACTTTAGAGAATCTAACAGATGAAAAACCCAAGCTGTACTGCCATCAATTGATAAACCTAAAATCAATATTTTTCAGTCTATTGCTTTAATAAAAAAAATACCAAAAGGAAATTCTGTTATTCACAGTGTACATTCTATAAGCAAACTCATTGTGTAGCCACATTTAGATACAGGCAAATAATATACATGTGTTTTGCTGAATGTGATATTTAAAAAAATCATTACAGGTATTCTGGACTTGAAATAATGATACATCCTTACAAAGTATAAATTAAATAGATACTTAAATAAAAATATTTCTCCATTGAAATAACAATGTGTAGATTATATAAATGTTTTTAAAAATTACACAAATTATAACTATCTTAGTTAATATTATACATTTGTATTCTTCAAACCTAGGCCTATTAAGATCCGTGTGATAATGGGAATATTTAATATTCACTATGATTTAACTAATATTTATTGTAATGTGAATATATAATAAAGTAGATAAGTTAATATTTGAAATTTAAAACCTATCTTAAGCACATTTTCATACATCAAGAAAAAAGAATTATAGATAATTTAATATCAAAAACAAATTCATCAACATGATTTCTTATGTTCCATCTAGAAAGGATTCTCCTGAAAGGGTAAATAGTGATTAAATTCTTCATTTACCTGCATATATCCCTAAATAACGAGTTTGGAAAGTCAAATGAAATAAACAAGGAACAGGCAAATGTGACTTCCTGGGGAAAAGAAAAATTAAGTTCTGTGTGTCAACAAAATCACAGTGCAGTCCTATATTCAAGCCTTTTCCACAGCTACTGGTACAACTAGGCAACTAATGGCAGCCAAGAGTTTAAGTTGGGATGAATAAAGAAACCATAATGATAAAAAAAAATTACCCCTTTGATATAGAGAGATTCTAAGTTCAAGTTAGAACAAAATTATAAAACATATATCCTAAAACCTCTTATTCTTATAAAAATAGGATCAAATCTTTGGTTAGGTACTTCTAGAAGATGAAATAACCAGAGAAGAGCAAATTTTAAAGTAAGTTAGAAGTTGATGCAAGCCGAGTGAAATAGATAATGATTCTTAGTGGAAATTTGCTTTAAAACATGCTCAGACATGTGTAGTTGGGCTTATTCCAACTTGGACCATCCATATACCTCAGCTGTACTATAATTAGAATGGAAAAATACATATTTTCTGCCTTTGTTTATGACAGTTATCGATTTAATCTCTTTATTCAGCTAATATCAATTGAGTGTTGACCACATTCCTGCACTATGTATGGCGCCATTACTGTCATCAAGGAAATAATATGGCTTAGCTGTGAACATCACACCAGTTATCCTAATATTGAAGCCTAATTGTTGGCATCAGGACAGCTTATAGTAGCACTGTGGCTTGATGGTGTCAGCCCAGTGCTTCTACATCAGGGGCTGAATGTTTTTCTTCTCTTTTTTTACAGATAGCAAGAAGGCCAGTTGGCTGAGTAGACTCAATGGAGGCAGAGTAGTAGAATATATTGTCAGTGGAGTCTCAGAGGTCCACCTTATGTAGAACTTTGTAGTTCATAGTAAGGATTTTGTTTCTATTCTGAGATACATGACAAGTCTATGGGAAGAACAGGTTTGCCAAGTATGGGGAGATTGGTAATTCAGTTTTTAACCTGTTAAGTTTGAAATGTCTATTAGACATTCAAATTCACATGTCAAATAGGCAGTTAAATCCTGACATTCATGGGTTGCATGAATTTCAAAGTTAGTGGCCTGAATCTATTTGAGATTACCTAGCACAGAGACGGAACTATAATCAAAAGACTAAGTGCAAAGACACTCCATCAATTATCAAGCAGAGGAAGGGAAGATAAGAATTGTTAAAGACAAGTAAATGCAGGAAGGAGGTAGGAGGAGAGCCCAGAGTGAGAGGTGTACTTGAAGAAAATGTTTGAGAAAGAAGGGTGTCAGACATGATGTGAAAATCTAGTAATAAGTCGAGTAATTTAAGAACTGAGAATTGGCTAATAAATGTGCTGAGGTTATATGTGAACTTGTTTGAATCAGGTTTTTGTTAAAGAAACCAAAATTCCTGTTTGACACTAAACTAAGAATTGAAGGAAAGGAAGTGTAAGCAGCGAATGTAGATGATTTTGTGAGGGGATATCTATCTCTATCTATCTATCTATCTATCTATCTATCTATCTCAAAAGAAGAAAACTTAAGTCACTAGGTGATTCCACTGTGACTGAAGTGATTTCATAGTGAGAGAAAGGAATAATACGGAGTTGAGAAGTGCAGAAAAAGTGACCCTAAGTAAACAAAAGATGATTTAAGGGAAGTGATAGCCTTAATCAGGAATAGAGCATATTGATCCACACTAACATGAAAGAAGACCAAGTACATGGGCAATTACTTGGAAATCGAGATGACCAGGAATTAGGAAAGGAGTAGTTTTGGAGAGAATGTGAGAGAGCCAGCAATTGAATGTGTTGAATAATGAGGGAAAAGACTGGAGGTGTATGGATGCCTACATCAAAGAGGAATAGCAGGTGATAGGTCAAGGTCAAGCTTAAGTTTCCACAGATAAGGAGTAACCATGCAATTGCCAGGGAGTGGTGATGAGAAGCAAGTAAAGCAATGATGCTTGTTCTAGCCACAGTGGCAAGAGAGCAAGTGCTTGAGAAGATTACGTGGAGAGCATTGTCTTCAGTGGAATGTGTGCTTTCTGTTAGAGCACAAATAATGACAAAAGATGAGTTTTTTCTGGGGGAACGGAATGAAAGAGAGTTAAAAGTTGGAGAGGGGTCATAAATTTGTATGATAGGAGAAGATGCCCAGAATATGGGTTGGATTCCTGGTGATGGTGAGTAAATTAGAGGTCTTGGGATTCTTTTCGTTATTGTCATACAGAAGGATTTTGAGCATGCCTAGTTTACTTTTGATGGCCTTCCTAGGAGTTTTGGTAGTGCAATGTCATTTGGAAGAAGATGGTAGATTGCCACACCCTCTTTTTCCTGAGATGGGCAGGATCAGAACAAGGCTGCTGAGTGGTGATAGGGGGAGCACGTGTTGAAATTACTTTCAGCTGTGCATATCTGTAGTCATTTGAAATGTAAGTTTCAGTTTTCTGTTTTGGTGGGAAAAATAATGTAGGGTTGTTACTATTAAGTAACATTTGGTTTTGCTTGTTTTTTTGTTTTTCTCAGATGAAATGTTTAACATATCTCAATAGTCATTAACTAGTAGCTTTCAGGTATTATTACAATTGCTGAAAATGATTTTAATAATTAGATTTTACAGAGCATTTTCAATTATTAAAATGTACAGATACACCTAAGATAGCATGTTAGAAAAGCAAGTGGATATAGTTTCTGATGATGTATGTGGCATTAAAAATATAAATTTATTGACTATCTGCTTGTCAGGGTGCTTTTTAAAACTTATTTACAAAGCATGTCTTTGATGTAACTGTAATAGAGCTTATAACTTGAATTATAATTCTGAATACCGTGTACCAACAAGATGAACATAAGTAAGCCCTATGATGTCTAGAAGTTATTTCTGGCAATAGTTCAAACGTTAAACCCCAGTATTTGATTATTCAATTTGCATCTTCTTCATGTTTGATTATATGGACTCAATAGTTTAATTTTGACCTAAAGGGAAATAAAGATAAGAATTGTTATATTTTACTAATTGTAACATAAGAAACGAACCTTCCCAAAGGTGGGGAAACGTAATGTAGTCTATTTCACAAACCTCTTGAAGTATGCAATGATACGCTCTAGGTAACATGTACTTCAGAAATCTCTGTCTTTCTCTCTGTGTCTCTCTTTGTCTCGGTTTCTGAGCTGCCCACTCATTTGGTGCTAAGCATTTAGGCCATGACAAATAGTTACCTAAACTGAGTGTGAATAGAAATAATGAGATTACTCTGCTTTCTTGAAATAATAACCTTTATAAATGCATGACAAACTGCAAATCTTATTGTTTTTCTTTTCAGAACAATTTATCATGTGTCATATTTCTAGCCATGGTTGCTTAGTTTTAGAATCCTTGGAAATTATGGACTTAGACTAAAAAGATTTTAACTTTTATTTTTTATAAAACAAAATGATTAAGAGTGATTTTTATCAATAGTAAAACCTTAACATAAGGTGAATCATATAATGGTTAACAATTCCCATTATTAGTACAAAAATGATTTATTATACTTTGCACAGGACGGAAGATTATACTAAGAACCTCCACCCATGCTATCTTTTGATTCTCAGAGTCATCCACCGAAGTATATGTGATTGTTCTCATATTACAGATGACAAAACGAATGCTTGAAGAATTCAAACAATAATGCTTAGTTTCCCAGAAAGCTATAAAGTGAAACTGGGACTTTATTCAAGGACTTCCTTGGCATTTGCCATGCCTTTACCACAAAGTGATGATTTTAAAAATCCCAGTTCTTTTCTTTTCAAACCATTCTCTTTAGTACTGTTTGTCGAGGTTCCATAATGTAGGTTTTTTTTTTTTTTTTTAAGATTTTATTTATTTTAGCGTGTACGCAAATGGGAGGGGCAGAGGGAGAGGGAGAGAGAATCTCAAGCAGACTCCCCACTGACTGTGGCGCTCTATGTGGGGCTCTATCCCATGACCCTGAGATCATGACTTGAGCTGAAAGCAGGAATCGAGGTTTAACTGACTGAGCTACCCAGGCCCCTCTTCATAATGTATTTTTTAAGGGACAACATGTAAAATCTTACTTTGATGT